>NW_010584064.1:478127-540627 GCF_000705375.1 Tinamus guttatus | reverse complement strand
GCCAGCACTTCGCTGTAATGCAGCAGCATGCAAAGTAATCAGCTCATGCTTTTTGTTTTGCCACTATAAATATTTATAGGAAAGTGTACAAGAAAAAGGTAGTAACTGATTTGAAAGTAATTTTTATTCTAAGAGTCAAAAGTTCTTAGCCTGTTTATTTTATTCTGAATTTGGAAACTAGTTTCTCTTCTGTACTAAAAAATGATTATTTCACTTCTATGAGAATCTTACTTAAAGTTATATTTATGCTGTTACCTTGTCAAGGCTTACATCTTGAAAAGACGTTTGGCTAGTTCCTCTACACTCTAATAACAATTTCTCAAAGAAGAAATACTTTTAATATAACCTCAAGGGGAACCTTAAGTACCCTTAAGAGTACTGCTACCAATTAAAATATTAGAAAAAGATAACTGTTTAATGTGTATTTGAAGCCACTCTAATATACAATTTAATGGAAAATGAGAAATGGCTAATCATGAAATTTTTTCTCTCTAGACTATTGATGATAGTCCAGATGATATTGATGATTAAATTCCTATAAAATTTCGACAAAAAATGAGTTTGGGGAGTCAGTGTTTGTCATAATAAGAGCTCGTATAAGAAGATTCAACAACTAGGTTAGAAATAGATAACTTGTGAGAACAGATTCAAGCTGCTGTATTAGTTATAACTGTAGTAGGTATGTGTTTAACTTTTTGCTCTGTAGTTTAATACAACTAATGTTTGTCAGTTTGAAAACTATCTGTGAAGCTTGAAGGATTTTTCCAGGTGTTTAATCATTAAAATTGGACTGCTAGACCGTTTTGTAAACCCTTTTGTTTTCCTTTTGTTGTAGATGAAGCTGTTTGCTTTATTTGCTAAAACTCTCCTGTCTAAAAGTTGTCCATGAGGGTTTTAACATGTATCTCATGTTTTTTATCAAGGAAACTCTTCATGCAATACTTCAGCTAGTTCCTATATCTCTAAAAATATAAAAGTTTCAGGTAAAAATTCAGTTCTTGTGGGGAAGGAGGAGGGGAAAGGTGTAAATTATCACTTGGGGTACAAGGGTAGCAGTCGATAAACATATGTTAATGCGTCAGTGCTTAAGTTGGTGGGGGGGGTAGTTAAGGCATAGTTCCTGTGCCCCCTGCCAAGGGATGATCTTCACTGGGGTATAAGAGGACAAGGCTGTGGGCAGCATGGATAGCAGCCAACAGCCATTGCTACTGTCAGACAGGTCCTGCCCTGCATTTTGTGTTACCTCAGGTTGCAGATTGCAGCTTTCCACAGTATCCAGGGATATTCCGTAGGTGTAGGAATTCCATAGGTCATAGTTAGTACCTGTTTTTTAAGATTTCGTACTTATTTGGGAATGCCTTGGGTTTTTTTTTCCCCTTATAGCAACTATTTACCAGGAGGGAGGTGATCTGAACACTATCTCATTTTAAGTGTTCAGTTGTGGTTTGAGGGAGACAGGATGCGAGTTGGCATAGTGTTCCCAAAATGCTTGTAGTGAGCTTGCCTTTTGGTACTGAGATAGTGGCTCTTGCTGTCAGAGGCTGCTGATCATCCTCTATCTTGAGCATAGGAACTATTTCTAGAAATGTAAGCTTAATGAAGTAAAAATCTGTTTTTCTTTTTGAGCATAAAACTAAAACTAAAGTACTGTGATGAAATTAAGGTTGCCCAGAGGAATACAAAGAATTTAGTAGTCTTTTTATACTCCTGTATTTAAACAAATCCATTTTCAGTGTCCTGGAAAAAAACATTTCAGACTATAAACAGATTCTGAGACTTTGTGGTATGTGAAGTAATGGCTTGTCAGAAGTCTGCCTACTTTTGGTTTAATTCCCATTAGAATTAAATAGAGCCAAATGTGCTTCTGTGAGAGGCAGGACACACTTTTAGAAGCATAACTGAGAAGGCCAAGATCTGGTCTTGTGGAGAGTTTCAAGTGAGTGATAGGTTTACAAGTTCTTTTTTTTTGTTTGTTTGTTTTTGTTTTGCCCACAGCAAATATGAAGCTTTAAAATATTACATGGTTTCTCACTTCATAATTACGTTTCAGTATTTAATTATATCAAATCATAATGAACTGTGAAACTGTCCTCTTAATTTTGTATTCCTTCTTGTCTCTCTCTAGTATTAGGAGTCTTTTTTGTAATGTTTACAAAGCTTTTCCTTAGTTAACTATTTCCATTATCTGATACGTAAACAGCAATAAAAAATCTTGCTATGCACTTGTTTACCTTTTTTTTTTCTTTTTTTAAAATCTTTTCAAATCAGTAACTCCATGATGAACATAAATGAAAACTGAACTGGTTTTGAAAATACTATACTATGCTGGTAGCTTTACTCTGGTTCTGTGTTTTGCTTAGTATTGAGAGATGTGCAGTATTACAGGTTTTGCAGATTTTACATGCTGGACATGTTCAGTAAAACTTAAGTTTTGTTTGTGTCCTCATGAATATGATTTGATATGTTGCTGATACTGAATTGATTTGTGATATTAAAATGGATTTTTAAGTTGAACAGATTCAGTTGGCCTTTTTTAAAAATAGAAGTTACACTAGTGAAGAAAAGGAGTTTCTGGAAAACAACACAAAGAACAAAATATATTGCAAGTACAGCTGTTTTAAGAAGATTATCAATAATCTGTGCATATCTGCTTTTATTTTTTCAGTTCTTTTGATGAAAAGATCTAGTGCATTGTTTTCATAATGTAATTATTGCAGTATTCCACAATAAAGCTTTCCAATATTAACTGTAAATTAAATTTCAGGGTTCTTCAGCTTTTTTAATCATATATTTTTCTGATTAAAAACAGAAAATAGAAAGATACTTTTCATGTGCAAATTACACGTCTCCTTCCAAGATAGAAATTTTCCACGGTAAAGTATTTTGGTCCATTGCAGCATGTGAGTTCAGCTTGTTTACGCTCAGAATGCTTTCCAACTTGAGTAGCAAACAGATGATCCTCCCTTTCCCCATGACAGAGCTGTGGCAGCAGGAAACTTGGAGGGCTTCTCGGGCAGTGTAGGCTCTGGAGATGATCCGTGCAGCAGACTGTGGCCACGCTGGTGCCCGGCGCCCCTTCCTGCGTCAGAAGCTGCTTTGCGCCGCCTGGCCAGCGCGGCTCCCTGCGCTCGCTGCTGCTCGCCCACTGCAAGCAGGCTGTGCTGCTGGGGCTGCAGACGCTGCAGGGGAAGACGGACTGAGACCATTTCCAAACGTGTTTTTAACAAAGTGTAGATCCAAAAATTTTAGGGCAAGAGGGGAATCCAGACCCGATGTTGTTTGAAGCAAGCACACAGGGTTTTTCATGTGATATTACAGTGTCTAGTGTAGTAACTGGAATCGCGTTCAGATATGGTGCCCTGCACTTGACAGTCAAAGTGCTCAGGACTGACATGATGTAATATCAATACGCAGTGAATGTACATAGCATGAGAAACAAGTTCTAGTGCATTCGAGGCATGTATGTTGCTGCACCAAGTGCAATTTGCTTTCTTTGGTGTTATTTTAATATGTCTATTCAGACTTTAGGAATTCCACCTGTATGATTTGCAAAAAATGAGTATAATAATTTTTCTTTGAAATATATAGCTTAATACCCAGGATCTTACAGAATATGAAAAAAAACTCTGTGATGGTACATATAGAGGATCCGGTGAACAGTATATCCTTTTATCTCCTTTTTTCTTTTAATTCCCTCCTTCCATTGCTAAGTACATGATGAAGAATGAAATTGATGACTGAGTGACTTTTGGGTGTGAAAATGAAAAGCTGTCTTGCTGAGAGAGAAGACATACAAGGGGAGGGGGCACAATCAAGTGGCACTGACTTGATTCCAGTGGGAAAATTTTTATTTATATACTTATTATTTGAAATATATGTTATTTTAAGTGCCTTTTTCCCCCCAAAGCAATGGAATTGTGATGAAAAAAGTAAATGGATATCTAAAATGGGAATGAGACCAACACCTTTAGGCTGAAACAGGAGGCAGTTTAGGCTGTACATGAGTGCTGCGGATGGTTTAGCAAAGGTGGATGCTGTGACAGAGAAATGAGATATGCAGGACTGAGGAAAAGGAGGGCTCTGTTTGGTTCATCTAATGACGAATTCTTCCTAATGAGAAATATCTGCAGTTCTTGATGTGTTGGGTGCAGAATGCGTGTAAGGCAGAAAACCTCAAAGCGGGCAAGAGTGAGGAAACATGAAAGTTTCATGCAATATCTAGCAGTGCATTTTCATTGGCTTAATGGTGGTAGCATTACAGTGAGTCCAGCTGATCAGGAATAAAACCTGTCTGGAGAAATTTCCTATGAGAAGCTCCTGTTACGGCTGTGCAGGTGGGAAATGGGAAGAAATAATTTTCCACAGATAATGTTAAATGTCAGAGAGACTCGAGAGAATCCAACTTGAGATTTCAGTAGCAAACTGCCTTATCCTCCCAACTTGAGGCTTCTGTGTTAGACTTTTAAATGCAGACGAACTGCTCATAATTTGTAATTTTCCCTGCCACCAATAGCAGGCAAGCAGCATTAACTGTTTAAAAAAATATATTTTCTTGGGAGTTTTTTTTTTTCTTGAACCTTACAAAAACATCCTCTCCTGCCAAAAAAAACCCCTGCAACCCCACATACCTCCTCTTTTTACCCTTCCTTTATTCAGTATATGCAAATATTTTAAAACATTTTAAAATATTTTATAAACAACCTTTTTTTTAACATCTCATGGATTGTTAGGGATTTATTACTTTACAATGTATAAGTGATGTATATGGATGTATGTATTTCTTTTCTTTTTCTGTCTGTTCCTTTTCATTGTGTCCTGGCTTCTGCTCTGCTCTTTTCTTCTTGCCTTTTTCTCCTAGACCTGCAGCATTTGCACACTAGGCTTACTGAAATACCTCATGTTGCATTTAGAACAAAATAAATTAAGACCTTGCAATTCAAGATAGTTCAACTCTGTAGCTGGCTACACTTGTTAATATGTAGATACTTTTGGCACTGGCAGACTGTTTATCATCTGTCCGACAGCTGGTCAACACTGCAAGCAAAACAGCACTTGGCTACTTGCATAACAATTCAAGAATCTAATATTTTCTCCCCAGTTAGACTTGCAGCCTGTTTGAAATAATACTAACTTTAAAATTTATCAAATTGTCTGTTTTCTTGGGACAGAGCTGTTCTCCTATAACTATTCATTTTCCTTAAAGGAAGTCAAGACTGTTTACACTTGAAGGGTGATTGAAAAAATCTAGCACACCTGTTAACTTGAGTCAAGCTGGAATTCTTGTAAAAAAGCAAGCATTTGTTTCCTGGTTGTTGGGGAAAGATCGTGCTTTCAGGTGAGTCTAGAAATAACCTTGCTTCATACTTCTGCTTTTGAGTGTTAGCAGTTGCAGAATAGATTAAGCAGTAGTCAAAACTTCGGTTATTGTATGTGTTGAAGAAAGTTTTTGAAGCTCCTGCACATTTTCCTTTGTGAAGTGTGTGCGTTTGACAGAACTTCTCATTGGCATTTCCCAAGAGAACAAGTGCCTTATGGAAGGTGAAGGTGAGAATTTTTAAAAATCATCTTTTTTTTTTTTTTTTTTCCTCTCCCTTTGCTTCATATTATATCTTTAAACTGTGTCCTTTGAGGACTTTCCACACACCCCCACCCCCAATGGGAGTATGTATCATTCATATTTGATCTCCTGTGGAATCACTAAGCTTCAGTTCATGGTCCTGTAGGCTGCAACCTTAATTGCTTGGAGGCACCATTTGAGGAAGCAGTGTACCCTGAGGACACTATGTCCTTAAAAGGGTAGGAAAATCGAGTCCTTAACACGATATGGTTTCCGTCCAAGAAGTGTATGCAGGTCCTGCTTAAATAAGAACACCAAACACTCCATGTTTCTCACTGTACCTCTCTTCCTCATTATCCTATACATACATGAAATGACAGTCAGAAATAAGTACGTTATATCATCTGACAATATTGTAAATGTGGTCTCCAGCTAAAGCTTTATTTGATAACAGCCTGTCCTGAACATGATGATACTAGCTGTTAAGTCACTGATATGATAAACTTGTGATTTATTCTAATGAGACTCTTGGAGGTTGGTAGGACTGAATTATACTGCAGAACCAGACTCTGTACATATTTTGCAATACTTCATTGGAAAAAAATGCGTCAAATAGTTTGAAGAGAGAAGAACTTGTGACAGTGTGAAGAACAATGATCTCTGTAATTTAACATTTCTAGTGCAGGAGTAAATAATATGGTGATAATATGAAGAACCAGCAAATGTTATTGATAATTTGTAACTGTTTGATATCTTCCAGGTTATCTGAGATGGTGATTTGAAAAATCAAGCTTTTCGATATGAACAAAGTAAAAACATCATCTGAGAAAAGGTAAATTTAAAACCATAATGATTTCTCAATGTCAAGCTATTTGAGTTTTGTACAGAAGCAGTCTGCATTTTAGCAAATTGTGTTAATTTACAGGTCCGCAGTGAGACAGTGGCAGGTGATGTCCTGAAACACCATTTAAGAGACATCGGAGAGAACTCAATATTGTGTACCTAAGTAATTTCACTTATAATAAATAACTTGGCAAACTCAAGATTTGTAAGATAGTGTTTATTCTATCAGAAATGTCTGCATTGCAGTGTACTTTTGACTAGGAAGTATCGAGTGAGCTTTGTTTCACTTTTTTTTTTTTTCCCCCTCACTGATAATTTTACAACTGTCAATCTCAGATCCTGGCAAAACATAAAATTATTGCTGCTGAAGGGGTTAAAGGACAACTTAATGCTATTTACAATGAGGCCACAACTTTGCAATGAATAAGATTTGTATCAGTCCCCAGCCATCTTAAAATCCAACATACCGCTAGACAAAAACAAGCATGAGATCGCATAAAATACCAAGACTTTTCATGGTATTTTCATGGGAACTTAATTTAACATTGTAATATTTTTAGAAAAGCTATGAGATTATCTATGGAAAGTAAATGTCCTAAACTTTAGGAAATTACTGAAAGGCTTTCATTTTTACTTTTCGAGTGGTAGAACAAATTGAACCATCTTGTTTCATCCAACTATCTAGCTTTTTAAAATTACCTTGAGACAACAAAGTAGGTTATTTTGGCTGTACTGTTAGGTATCTGACATACTAGTCTTTTTCTAAATGCATGGATGGCTTTGCATGCCGGACTTGCTTCACTGTGGATTTATTGCTCACTGAGGAGAAGTTTCAAATTTGTGCGAAGATTATATCATTGTAATTTTAAATGCTTGTATTTAGGGGGTGCACTTTTATGGACTGTAACAAGGGAGTTGTTTGATGTTAGAAGCTCTAACCAGCTTGGTAACGTGAAAAATGCGTCAAAAAAAATAGTCAAGAAACAACTAAACTTTCTATTTTGGGTACATTAGTTTCTGAAGTGTTATTATAAGCAAAGCAAGCTCTTCATCACCAATGGATGATTATAATCCATGAAGTGTATTAGCATAAAGAGTATTAGTTTTCTGCAGAGTGGCTGCTTAAATGTCATGTATTCTTGTTTAGCTAATGAGTTAAAATTAAAACTCCCACTTCCACAATGCAGAGCAGCTTTCCATTAAAACATTTTTAAATAAATTATGGGAAACTTGAAGCGTACAGAGATAATCTATCAATTTCCTATTAATCCGATTAATTCCTGTCCGAAGACTACTGATTGCTTAGGAGATAATTGAAAGAAAAAAGATTTTCAAATAGTTTGTTCTGGACTCAAAGAAAGCACAAACACAAACAAGAAACTTTAATGAAAATGAGACCTCTACCTAGTTGTAATATATGTTTCTTGTAGCCATTGCAAACAGTGTGATGAAATACATGAAAGACCTTTCTGCTTTGGGGGAAGAAGTCACTCCCTGAATGTACTGGCAGACTGTAAACAATTAAGCAATTTTGTAGAAACAAATACAGTTGGGAAACTGAAAGTGTCTGATGTGTTCCTCCATTTGGCTCTAATCTGTTGGAAGACTTTTTGAAAGACGAAGAGCCTAAAACCATTCTAAAGATGAGGGAATTTTGGTAAGCTGCCATGACAACCATTAGCTGTTACCTTTCCCATCAGACTCTAGAACAGGCTCCCTTAAGCAGACACTTGAGAAAGGGGTAGGATGCGAGTATCCAGTGTAGTGAAAGTACTACCTAGCACTAATAGTAATGGCACTAGTAATGGGGAGCGGTGAATCTAGCAGTTCTTCGGAATCAGATTAAAAACAATGCTTAAGTCTCTTGAGGTATGGTGGGAGTGGATCGAAGTCCCAAACATGATAAAATTATCCTTTTAGGTAGATGCTTTCTACTTGAGGAAGTTGTCTTATCAAATGGGAACCTTGAGAGTTTTCTACTCCTCCCTGCGTGAACACTGGCTTCCTGTTTCGGTGTGTCAGAGCTTTCCCAACCGATGATGCAAGGAAATCCACAGAACCATCTGCCCATTTAATATCGCACCATGCATATTGGGAAACAGTGGAAGCGATGACTAGTTTGTTTGTTTCATGCTATCTGTAAGTTCATGTTGTAAGACGTGCTTTGATCTACAGTATGATCAGATTTTGGAAAAGAGAAGGATTTGTAGTTACAGTGTCCACAAGAGTTGGCGTGAAGGTGTAATTGTAGGTTGGTCAGCTTTGTCCAGACAGGTTCTGGAAGAACAAACCAAGCAGGTGAGGCTACCAACGCCATGGGGAGCTGAAGTTACTCTTGAAATCATCTATTTGTCTCTGAGAGACAGAGGGTAGCAGGTTTCATAAGCCAGGAAGAGTTATTAGAACACTATATCCTTTAGTAAAACTTAGGCATTGTGTGTGAAGTTGCCATAGGTAGCAAAGGCTACTGCTCCATTTAGAATTATTATGAGTATAAAACTCATTGAATAACAAAAGAACAGTTGTCATTCACTGTCAAAAGGAAAGAAAGTACAGTGTTATTTCTGTGTATTTCCTGTTTGTGGTTACCAGTTACTGTCTAAAAAAATTTTAAGATTTAGCTAGTGGTCTGAAAGATAGAAGGAAGAATATTTGTTAAAACTGTAGGTAACTTGAAGCTGAGGAGATGTACAAAGGCCAAGTGAGAATTCAGAATGCTCCTGTGAAAATAAACATTCAACAGGAATATGTGCAAGACACCATAAAGGACAGCAGATATTGACACTTGTGTGGGTGGGGTAGGGTCAGGAATAGTAAACTGCAATTGCTCAGTGGAGGTGTATAAAATCTTAAAATAAGTGTGTTTTTGGTTATTGAATCTCCATTTGTTTTGCATGCCTTAAATTAAGAGCTGGGCAGGTGCCCATCAGAAAGAGCAGTTGTAGCATTGATCTGACTCTGGGGAGGGTGATAGGTTAGGTGACCTTGTGAAGTTCCTTCCACAACTGCAGACTGCTCTTAGGAGGCTTTAGATTGGGTGAGCTGGTAAATGTGTATTTTCTCTTAGTGGTAAGAATGGTTCTTCACACAGGTGTAATACAAGCCATGTATATAAAAGGCTGGCCAGAATGTTCTGAGAATTTATGTACGGTTCAGGAATGTCACTAGTTGAAGAGAAAATTTGGGGCCGAGGGCTAATAAATACATATAATATAATAATATTATAATAAATAGAGATTTTACTTTGCCGTTCTGATTATTTCTTGGGCCTACCTAGCTATGGTTTTAAAAATACTGATTTACATGGTTACTTGTCTTTTTTTCAGAGACATCTTCTAGATTTGAACCTTGGATGGTTTACTTAATATAAATATCATAATTTCTGATTTATAATACAAATTTTGTTTTGCTCTTGGGTCAGATGGTTTGTGGCAGCATATGACTTGCTGGAGCAGCATCAATCAGGCTGTCTACTGTCATTCTTGTCCTACAACATTTTTGATTTCCAGTTCAGGCATTGAAAGCTGTCTTGGGTATTATATGCTGCTACGTCTATTAGTATAAAATATTGATACATAAGGGTATAACTCCTGCTCTAAGAAGAGAACTCAGTTTACTCCTAGCTTGGAAAAGCAAATCAGCACTTTGAGTTATTCTTTGATACGGATTTCGGGCCGGTAGCATTTCCAGAAACCCTTTACTGAATGTTTTGGAGGTGTGGTATTTAGCAACAGCTCTGTTGAAAGATTTCCTGCATGATGACTAGCCTAAAACCATTCTAAAGCTAAATGAATCTGAATGCTGGTATTTCTGCTTAACTGCTACAGTGAGGGCTGGTTGCTCTTACTGGAAGTTCTAGCTTTAAACTTAGGAATTAAATTTTTGGCATTCAGAAGGTACTACTCTGGAGTGGGACTGGGAAACTAAAGCTTTCAGTAAGTATGGGGAGATTGTGTTAGTAGTGTTACTTCTGGATGGCGCTGTTTGTTTTCAGATTTTGCTTCATGAATCAAGAATCAGGTTTTCTGTGAAATATTAATGCCTCTACTGGGAGTTTTGTCCTTAACAGAAGCTAAGTACTGTGTTTGTTTGTTACCAAGGTTCATCTTCGTTTTTATGTTGGGTTGTTTCCAACTTTCAGGTTACATTTACTTTAGTGCGAGATCAAGGATACACCAAAATGAAAATTACAATACACACACATATATATACACATATACACAAATATATGTGTGTGTATGTATATGTAAAAATAAGAGTGGCAGTTCTTTCTCACAGTGGCTTCTGTATAGATTGGTTGAACACTGTTTTGATTTTAGACCTGGGGAAGATAGCACCCTTTGGAAGTATGTCCGTTTGGCAACTGTTTCTGGCTTTCATTACAATCTTGGGTTTATTTTGGAGGGTTTCAGTGAATAGATGGAGGAGTGGAAATGCACAAAACTCATATTAACAGTTGTGGCTTTATGCTATGGAGCTATCTTTTGAGAGAGGCCTGAAAGGTTTATACATTATGAAGGAAGGTAAAATGTGAGCAACCAGAACAAATTTATTTTATTTTCACAAACTGCTTTTAAATCAAAGTCTAGCAAATGACTAAGAAGATGATGTATTTGTTTCTCACTATAAAGGTATTTCTATTTAAGATTTAAAATTAATATAACCTGTTCTTACTGCTAGTATTCACAGCTTCTGTGCCTTCTCTTTAAGCTGAAGTTTTTTGGCTATGCTTTTCACTTATATGTCGGTGTGGAAAAGTAAAAGTGGTGGAAGGAGATTTCTCTGCTGCTGTAATAATAGTTTGTTTTTACAGCAGTGTGACCTTTGCTATCAGCTATTTTTCCTTTGATCTTAACGTTTTTGTCCACATGTGCACTAATTCTTTTTAGCAGAGTTAATTCAGATCTTTTCACACATACAAAATACTGATCAAGGAGTAGCAATTCCTCAGTGCTGTAAACAATACTGACAATATTTACAAAACTAATGTCAATTTTATTGCGGATAGCCAGAACTTCTAGGATATGATAAAATGAGTTATTGTTGATTATTGCAATGCTGTATGTGGAAAAAAAATGGAGCAGTTACTCCTTGCGAATGATTTCCTCTAGTAGTTATTTAAATTATAGTCATGTATAAGTTTGTCTGAAAATAAATTTCATTTGGCTATGTGAATATGAAAAGGGTTCTGAAATTGGAGAACAAATAAAGCAGTTTTTGTACTGGCTTCATTTTAAACACTGTTAAGTTTTATATATAAAAGTGATTATGTTATCTATCTATATAAATGCCCCTCTTGGAAATAATTCCCTATAATATGTATAAAAATACCCCTTTTGAACTAGTTTCCTGTTATTAAATTCCATTTCTAGGCAAGTTTGTGATGTCACGCCAAAATACCCCTACATTCAAAAGAAATCAAAAATCTGATGATACCTTTGAGCACTTTCCTAGATTTGTCCTTCAAAACTGATATTTTTATTCAGTTGATCGGTGCTTATTTGTTAAATTCTGGAATTATATAATTTTCCTTCCATGTGAAAGGAACCAGCTGCGACACAAACAGTCCTCAGGACTACTCAGATAGTCTTGAAGCAGGAGTAGCAAGTTTTTCTTGTAGGGCAAGTCTGATGCAGTATCCTCACATTTAACTTAGACTATGTTCAATAGAAGTTACTCAGGCTGACATAAAGCCTATGCCTGGGTTTTGTTTGTTGAAAGCTTTTTTTCCCTGTTTGTGGTTGCTCTGGGAGATGCTATTGTATATAATTAGCCTGCTGCAATGCAGACCTTGCAAAATTTGTAAAATGCCTGAACTGAGGAGAGTTAAGACACTTTCCTTATCAAGATAAAATACAGAGGTGATTTAGCCACTCCTCTTACTCTGACCATGGGACTTCTTTTGCTACTATTTTTTTTTTTGATGTAGGGTTTGGTTTCACATTTAGTGCGGATGGAAACATGAGTGTAGGAAATCTTTCTTGCAGCGGTTCTACCACTTCTCGGACTATGTCTCTGCTGTCACAGCTGGAAAAAATCAATTCAGATTCCTTAGCAGGAGAAGTAGAAAATGCAAGATATGTTACCTCAAAGATCCTTCATCTGGTTCAGAGTCAAGGTAAATATCTGAACATTTTTGATTTTAATAGTATTAAGCTCTCTTATATTTCTCCCTTGCTAGTGATTTTTAAAAAAATTATTTTCCTACACAGTGAAGTTGGTTATCTGTCTCTTTTTATGATGGATTCTTCGAAGCACTGTTCAAGATCATGTTAAATATTACATAGTATAGTATTGGTTACTTGGTCTGTATTTTATATTGTCAACAGCAATTATTTCAATAGTAATTCAGTAAAGAACAGCTACTGTATCACATTTTGGTACACTTTAACATATAATACAAGCCTGCTGTAGTTAAAGCCTTAATACAAAGTTTTTCTTCATTTGCCAATCTACTTTTTAAAATATGCTTTTAAAAAGAATAAACTATATATTTTTAAGATGATTCTTGTATGTTGTTCAACAGTGACCTCTTTCCAGGGTCAACTGACCCACTGTAGACTGCTGTATACATTGTCACTAATTAAACTTGTTAATATTAAAAAGTTAGAGCGATTTTGCTCCCCTTCTTCCCTGTCCCATAAATGAGAGTTAGTTATTCTTGTTTAATTACTTAATCTAGGTAGTTATTTTCAAGTAAAAATGTTAATATCTAGTTACATTTATTACTAGATGATAGACAAGTCAATTGTGAGACAAATAGATTTATCTCCATTTATGTAAATATAGAAATAACTTGCAATAAATTTGCTGCTGGAAATACGAATGTAATCTCCAGTAATTGTGCCTAGAATTCCGAAATATGTGCAAGATAAATTTCTTTTTTTTTCCTTTTATTCCCCTACCCCTCCCTTAAAATTAGGGCCTGTAAGCTTAAATAACAACAACAAAAACTGTTGAACAATTGGAACTAAAAATTAATATTAAAATCACTTAAGTCAGTCTGTTGCTTATCAATTTGTTAATGTTTTGTATGCCTGTGTGCAGTTTTTAAAATAGATTTTATTATTTCTAGCTTAGATTTTTTGATCTATATAGGACTACTGTTTTTCTTTCTGCAAAGATCATAGTATATTAAAAGAAAACTGATATCTTTCTAACTGGCAGAAAAAACTAGGAAAGAGATGACTTCTAAGGGTTCAACCGGAATGGAAGTTATCCTTTCAACCCTAGAGGTAAAACATTCTAATTTGTGTGGTTTTGTCTACATTGCATGTTTTCATATTATCATTTGGACTTCTCACCGATAAATATGCTTTAACACTATCTTTTATCTCCAAAAGTTGTGTTTGTCAAAGTCCTGTAGTAGTTAAATAGGATATTTAAGGTATCATAAGGTATCAAAGCATTTTAAAATTTTCAGTCCTTTATTTTTATATGTTCTAAGAGATGATTTGTGAACTATTGTCTTTAATGTGTCACGCTAAGAACTAGGTTTTAATTAGTTATGCAGATACTTTGGACTGCATGGTGGGATGGTTAATTGGGTGGTAATGTCTGAGTTTCATTTAATTCATCAGTACCAGTTTCTCTGAGGTTTGGGTATCTAAAAAATCCTGTATTAGATGGATAAATTAAGCATGGGAATATCTTTTCTTTTTATTTCATTTCAGAATACAAGAGATCCTCAAACTACTTTAAATATTTTGAATATTCTCATTGAGTTAGTCTCAGTTGGTAAGTTTTCACTAAGGAACAATTTATAGTATTAATCGTGTGTTCTTCAGACTTTTTTTTTCCTTTCCTGAAGTCACTAATGCAAAAATTATATTGTGCATGTTTCTTTGAAAGGTAGTGTTTTAGTTGTGTTTATGTTGAATATATGTACAATCCAAAAATGTGTTTTAGTGTGCTTTAGTCAAATATGAGGAAAGCATAGCTGTTTAAGACTTCATGATAATCATAGCATTAATATTTGACTGTTCTTTGTCTTTAGAAATATCAGTGGTGGGTTTTTTGTTTGTTTTTTTGTTTTTCTTAGGTGGCGGTCGAAGAGCAAGCGTCTTGGTTACTAAAGGAGGCACACAGATCTTGTTGCAGTTACTTTTGAATGTCAGCAAAGACTCTCCACCAAATGAGGAGTTAATGGTGCTTCTTCACACTCTTCTTGCAAAAATTGGTCCAAAAGGTGATGAATATATATTTGAGTATAGTTTTATCACTGAAACTTAAGGGCCTTTTTTTGGTTTGTTTTTAACCTTCTATTATTGTGTAAGCAGTTACATAGTTAGGATTGGTAGAGGAGGACATAAGGAAAAGTGAAATAGAAGGAAGGAAAGTAGTGAAAAATAAAGACATGCAGGGTTTATATATCACTAGAACAAATTCACAGTTCGCTTTTATGGTAATTTCAAAATCAGTTTGATGAGTTTTTTTTTTTTCCTTTAATATCAGATAAAAAGATTGGCATGAAGGCTAGAATTAATGGTGCCCTGAACATATCATTGAATTTGGTGAAGCAGAACTTGCAGAACCATAGACTAATATTGCCATGCCTTCAAGTATTAAGAGTTTACTCATCCAACTGTAAGTATTGCACTTTTTTCTTTTCTAATACAGCAACAAAAATAGCACAGGTGGTACAAGTATATGATCTAGATGCTTGGTTGGTGTTCCCTGGGCTATTACTACTTGAGAATTTACAGTGAAGTATGAGTGTACTTGATGTGTACGACTGATTCCTGTTTAGTGTGTGTGTATATATAAACATGGTTATTTATTAAGCAGTGCTGTTGGATTTGTGGAGTCTTTGGCTATTGCATTTGTGTAAATGCTGATATGTTTCTACAAACAGGAATGCTACCATTGTTCTGCAAAAGCACTTCAAATGAAATAATTACTCTCTCTATTCCATATGCTCATGTTTTTTTGTAGTTTATTATATTTTTAAATTAATTGTTGCTAATTTAGAATTTAGTTTACCCAGAGAATACTTTTCTTTCTTTAACCATTTTTTGTTACTTTTATCGAAGTGTCTGACTATTGGACTGATGTGCTTCCATAAAAGCTTAATTTATTGTTCTTGCAGGCAGTAGGTAGTTGGTGAAAACAAAAGTTGTTCTTTTTTAATTTTAATACCAGTAAGATGCTTTATGAGCTTTATACTTTTTGTTTTGCATTGAATCCGAGGTGTATATTTAGTTTTTTAAATTAAATGAAATGGAAAACAACTGTCTTCAAGGGAGTGGCTTTGCTAGTCAGTAGGATTGTGTTTTCTGAACATTCACATAAGCATGTAGAATTCATAAAGCTGCAATACTTGCAAAATATAGAAATTTTAATTCTGTTGCACCATCTAATAATGAGGTAAAAAACTTCTAAATTGGAGGAGTTAATACAGGTAGTTATGCAGTTTAGTTGAAAACCTGTTTTGTCATGGAAATAGGAGATTGAGCTAGGACTCAATTTAAGTTTAAATTATTTTATTTTCCATATTTATTCTGTACAGAAATAGTGCAGTTTATTTACATTTAAATAGTTTATTACATTTACCGATTATTTATTTACATAGTTTATTATATTTTGGTGGGTAGTTTTGCCTAAAATTGGTATACTGTTTCTACAAGAATAGATTCCTAATGTTGATTTTATTTTACTGTTGTAATATTGCTGCTAATGATGATAAAACTGCAGCCTGGCTTCAAGCAATGAATTGTATGCATTTGACATCTCTTATTTTGAAGGTAGCGCTTTGTTTAACTGTTCCTTTTTCAGCCTCATTAGGAATGCCTATTTCTAAACTCAGACAGGAATAATGTTTCTGTGCATGAATAAGTAGTTTGCTTTTACAGTGATTTTAACCTACAGTGTGCTTTTCCAGAATATGAATCTTGGCACCATCTCTTTTAACTTTCCCCCTCTAAACTATTTTTTTTTCTTTTTGAGAAAATCTTTAAATAGCCTGTAACTCAGAAAGAGTAGGGATAATGCTGATTGTAATTTCTAAATTATACGGTGAACACTTGGTTTTCAGTTGCTTTTGGACATACCTGTTCATCCTGTTACTGAAAGGTAGTAGCAAAGTGTAAAACCTCAGTCACTTACATTTTAGAAACCCTGCTGTCGTGATAGACTGTGAGCTTTTGGAGAGTAAATCCATTTTGCGGTGTGCCTTAATAAGAAAGGAAACAGAGCATGCAGAAGGAAGTAATGATTTCCTTTTGTTTTTACTTAGAAAGTAAAAAATAATTTTTATTCTTGAGGTTTTATTAGGACCAATATAACACTATGCTATATGCGTATAGGCAGAATGGTATTTGCTTATTGTTGTGTTTTTAAAGCTCAGAAACTCTTAAAATCATCTATGTTTGAAAGTATCAATTTCATTTGTTTTTCATTCCACTTTGTCTTAAAACAGATTTTTCTTTTAATATATATAATTTTACAGCTGTAAATGCAGTATCCTTGGGAAAAAACGGAGTAGTAGAACTGATGTTTAAGATCATTGGCCCTTTCAGTAAAAAGAACACTAGCCTTATGAAGTAAGTAAATCTTTTTAATAAGACAATAAGGTCTTGTACTGTAGTATGTGGAAAAGCTTTAGATATATAAATATATAGAAATATTTCAAAACTTTGAAGTACAACTTGTATTTAATAGTTAGAGAGGGATGTTAAGGAGAACTACAAATCCTGTGCAGTAACACAAAATGCCCAAATATCTAGCTACAGTACAAGCAAAGGATAGAAGGATAGAGGTGTGATGTGGGTTCTTTTTCTTTTTTTGGGTCTCAAATATTCTTGTATGGAAACCGTATTCACAGCTATCCCCAAATAAATCAGAACAAACTGATCAAGGCAATTCCATCATTCTTAGACCTATTGGATTTAATCCCAGCTATCATTTGTGTTTCCATGGTGGCGTGTGTTGTTTTATTTTATAATAGAATTTTCTTGCATTCTACTCCCAAGCAATTATACAGTTTCTCAGGGTAAAAGCATCCATCACAGAATAATAAACATCAGGAATATATATCTAGGGGACTACTATGTGAATAAAGATTTGATAGGGTACCTTAAAGTCCTGCTTTTGACTTTTCCTGTTGTGTGGGCAGTAATCTTAAGTTAAAAATAAATAACTCATCTATCCTGTTCATCAGGTATTTTTCACAAATGGTCCTGTATTACTTTTTTTTTTTTTTTTTGATAAAAGCCTTCTGTTTGATATTATTGGAGCTAGCTCTTTCTTTATATACAAACAACCTTTTGAAGAGCATACATGTGGGAAATCGAGTTTTCATCTGTCTACTGACATAATATCATGTTGCTACATTCTAAGTTCAGCACAAATTAGGGTTCTGTTATCTAAATATTACACACATGGTTTTTGGAGTACTTCCAAATAATAAAAAAAAACCCTCCTCCCCCTTTAACCCCTAGCTAAAATTAAACATGTGAACTTACTATTCCATGATGTGAGTAATCATGATATCCTGTTTATGGTGTGAGATCAGATGTGTGAAGTCTATCTTTATGGAGAGGGTAAAAATAAGTGTATAGGTTATTTAGTTGTATATCTTGAGATAGTTGAGGCAATAACTTTGTATACAAAAGAGATTATACTGATGATTTTGCTGATCATTACTCTTAAGCACATTCAAGTAATACCATTTGTAAAAGCATGGGTTTTAGAGATGTCTTCCGTTGAACGTGATTCATGTTACATTACCACTGGTAGCAGGTTTTTTTGACAAAGATTGTTCATATAGCTATTTGATGAATTTTTAAACTTTCATTGTCGAATTTCAGATATGAAAGAAACCACAGTATTTCAGTAAAACCAAATTTTTAGAGAAAAGTCTGATTCTGTAGAGCCAGGAAAATAGAATAGTTATCTAATAGTATTCTGTCTGAAGAAATCTTAAAATATTAAACTTTTTGTATAGTTTTGCAGTGTTGTAGATAAAGTTTACTTGTTTGTCTTTTTTTTTATGTTGACAGGGTTGCTTTAGACACACTTGCTGCATTGCTAAAATCAAGTAAGTTTTTGACTATAAGGCACAGTTCTTTTAGTTGAGATATGTATGCAAGTAATGTATAATGAAAAAAAAAAAGTCTGTGACTCAAAGAAGTTCAAGTTCAGGAAGCTTTCAATTAAGACTGTCATTCCTTCTGCATTCCCGTGTTCTTTATGTATGTGTACATCCGTATTTAATAATTAGGTACTGTCTCTTCAGTTATGCAGCAGAAAGGCTGCCCAGCCTCTGCAGAACTGATCTGGATACAAGGTGGGGAAATACCTCTTACACACCTCTACCTTTCAGTAGTGGTCACCTATGTCTTAAATGCTATGCATTTTCCTCACGCACGTATCTTACATGACCAGAAATACCAGTGGGATTTCAGTGGGATGACAGGAGGTAGTACAAGGGTGCAATTCTGAAAATAGAAACTGTTGGGCTGCCTATGGAGTAACATGGGGTGATGAGATGGCTCTTCCTGGGCATTGGCTGTCTGAGCCAGCAGCTCTCAACAGACATCACAGCTGCTGTCTTTAGGCCAAGGTTATTCCACATAAAGAATGGTAGACTCATTCTCTCACAACAATTGTGTAAAAACTACAGCAGCTGGAGAAATAGTCAGAGAAGAACTGAGGCATGCTGTTCTTTGCTGAAGACCGTTTCAGACACTGCAGTTCATGTAGAGTGTCAGATTTTCTTGACTTTCTTGAGAAGCAGTGATTCTTGATCCTAAAGATCGTTTATTTACTAATTTGGAGGTTACTTCTTGGGAAATATAGAAAAGCAACCATTTAGAATTGCTACTGGTATTCTGTTCTGTAATTTTTTTTTCTCAGTACTACTGAGGAAATAAAATGTTGAAAAGTGTGCAAAGAAAGAAACATCTCTTGACTGACATGTTTGCATTTATTTTGAGAGATTTGGTCCTGAGAAGTTTTGGCCTTTACCATCCTAAGCTTTTATGTTGCTTTTCATAACAATGTTAATTTCTGGTGTGTGGAGTTCCATTGACATACTGAATATTCTACATAAGTTGGTGAGTTTTTAAACTAAGCAACCCCAACTAAAATAAACACATAGTCTATGTATGTAGAACTTCTGCCTATTTTTTTTTTTGGTGAAACTTCCAGTTTATGGAAGTTTTCTGAAAATTAAAATATTTGTCTAATTTCAAATATCTCATTTCATTAGTAGGTTTATTTGAGGAGAAAAGAGCTAGAAAATCAATATAAACTATAATCTGCCATTTTGTAGTTTATTAATCGGAATATAATTATTTTAATGGCTTTAAGAAAAAAAAACAAAACAGCAGAACATCATAATTCTGAGTTTGTCAGAACTCGATTACTCATTGGATTGCATCTGTTCTGCTACTGGGGTAGGAACAGTTCGAGTTTATCATGTTTGAGTGACAGTTATTACGTGGAGTATAAGCAGTATAACAGTTTGTTTCAAGTCTTGTGTTTACACAGTATGTATGGACAGTGAGGGAAATGTTATAAACCTTTTTTATCCCCAAATTTTCTAGCTGCGAATATTTTATACCTATCTGTACTCTTTTGGTAAACCATGCAACAGTATCCTGAGGAGTAAAGGATACAGTACTGGGCTCAATCATTCAATTATTTCTAATGACTGTAATATTTTCTATATCTGTTCTCTTGACAATGATATTTATAGAGACAATTTTGTATAGCAGTAAAAAAGATAGTAATGCAAATGCAAAGCAAATAACATGAGGACGTGATGTTGCTACTTAAAAAACACTAATATGATTTTAATGTTGCACATCCGAATTTGCTATTTATTGATGTGTTGTATGTGTATGCTTTTCACGGAGGAGTACTAAACATTCTTGGTACTCATTAAAAAAAAAAAAAGTCCAAAATGGGCTTTTAATTAAGAAAGCAGTTCAAAATTATCATGCATTTGCCATGTTGGAGCAAGAATGATTAGAAATATATAGGTTTATTATAACAGGGTAGAAGTAGGAAATTCTACTGATCACTGCAGTATTACAGGTCCAAAATCTGTATTTTGATATGCAAATATAATTTTGCATATTGCATATTTTGCCTGCAGACATTGACATAGAGAAGTCAATTCCATTATAAGTATCATTCCTAACAGAGGTAAGGAGTTATGCAAAATTTGTTTGCAGGAGGAGAGATACAATATCTGCCTTGAACAGCTAATCTGTTTATTGTAGTGATTTAATTAGATATTTAGTGATACTGACACGGTAGAGGAATTGTAGGATTGTAATAAATGTATAGAAAATACAGAAATATGTTTTACAGAGTTTTTGTATTTGTGTCAGTGTAAAACTGCATCTATGTCAATGTAAACTTACTAAACATGGCTGAAGTATTTCTTCAGATGATAACATAATTCAGTAAATTGATTTAAAAGAATTAAAATATTGGTTTGAAAATCATGCTGAAAATATGACACTAATTATGCCCTTTCACCATTTAATTTACTGTTTTACTTTTTTAAAAAAACTTTTTTGTTAAGAGACAAATGCCAGGAGAGCAGTAGACAGAGGATATGTACATGCGCTGGTGACGATTTATGTAGATTGGCATCGTCATGATAGTCGACACAGATACATGCTGATACGTAAAGGCATTTTACAATGCATTAAAAGTGTTACGAACATCAAATTAGGAAGGAAGGCATTCATTGATGCCAATGGGATGAAAATTCTTTACAACACTTCACAAGTAAGTTTACTTCCTTTTTTCTTTTATTGCATTTTAAACTTTAAAAATATTTTGTGGCACTCAATTTATCTTTATGAATTTATTAACCATTAATGCTCTTTTTGATTTGGGAATTATGCATGGTGTTCTGCAATTGATTAAAGTAAAAGGAAAGGGTACAGCATGATATTCATATTTTAACCTTACTTTGCTGCGACCCTCTCTGGGAGGGGCTGCTGAACTTCTGAAAAAATCTTCAATTATGTAGATACGAGTTTTAGTAAAAGGTGAATTTGAGCTGAGAAAAGTTCCTCTGGTCTTCAGATAAGGCATAAACGAAATTTATTTTAAGTAGCACCATGAAATACTTTGTCATTAGTGAATTAAAAAAAATCTATAAAATGCAATATGGCTCTTAGTTTGAGATCCTTTTCTCTATTAATTGCTGTTAACAGGAGTGCCTTGCAGTAAGAACTCTTGATCCACTTGTCAACACATCCAGCCTAATTATGAGAAAATGTTTTCCTAAAAATCGTCTTCCTTTACCTACTATAAAAAGTGCTTTCCATTTCCAACTGCCAGTTATTCCTGCTAATGGTCCTGTGGCTCAGCTGTACAGTTTACCTCCCGAAGGTATGGATATTGTACTAAATTTTCTCTTTGAAATTGTCTAACTTAATTTTTAAAACTTTACTATATTTATATAGTAGATATATATATATACACACTTATATATTTCGATGGAAACTAATATAAAAATAAACCAGGAACTAAAAAGTGCTTTTCATCTAACTGTCAGATGCAAAGCATAAACTGCATGTATTCACCTACACACTTAATCTTTGTTTTAACTTGACACATAGAAGAATATACGTGCTTCTTCAGTTTTTTCTGTTAATCTGATAAACTAGATGTATTGAATTTAGTTTAGCATGTGCTACTTGAGGCATTGATATTAAACCATTGTGATTATTTCTTCATCTATGTGATGAGAAGTAGAGCTGCTTATGTGAACTGCTGCAGTCCCTTAGGTAATGCTGGTCTGCAAAGCATTATCTGGGTGCTTTGTAAGAACAGCAATCTGATTGTGATTTCCTCTCATTGTTTTTGGGTAATTAATGATTTTTCAGATATCTGGAAACAGTACTTGGGTAGGCAGACTATGAAGCTGCTGTGAGGAAATTAATCTAAATAAAGAGGTGAAACTGCACTTTTAATATCATATTCATTATATTTTCTGAAATAAAATATCATAATCTGAAAGAAGACAAGTATGTGTTTGAAATTCATATGAGATAGCATCAAATTACAGACTGTTTTCTATTGTCTCCTAAGTAGGAAATCTATATTGAAACCTGTTCCAAAATTTACAGAAATTAAATTTTTACTTACTGCAGTATTTTGAAACTGTATTACTTTTTAGAACCATCATATTTTGATCATATTCTCTTGCCATTTATCAATCCTTTTTTAAAATATATAAACACAGAAAGATAAAAACAAAGATATAGGATACATCTCTCTAAATTTCTCTATTAAAAGAGGTACAGAATGGTCTGAACAAATACGGTCTGAATACATTAAAAGTATATTTTCATGTATTTAGCACTGTAAAAGTGTAATAATTCTGAATACTTCAGCAAATCGGTATATTTTGTTAATGTCTTATGTGAGTCTTCTACTTCTCTTATACTGAATACCCCCTTCTTAAAAACACCCTGTGATATTTGAAGAAAAAGATTGGATTTGTCACTAGTGATTAGCACATATGTCAGAATGACTGTCTAGTGCCCACGTCTACATATCAGGAAGTGATTTTAGCCCAGTACTCATTAGTAGTTGTGTAAATGAACATTTCCCTTTTTTTTGTTGTTGTAGTTTAGATTTCAAAGTATTACATTGATAAATCAAATAGGGCTTGGTGTTCTGAATCCTTCTCCAGTTGTAGGGAGTAACTTTTCCTGTCTATATTTGGGGTTGCATATCTGGCTATGTTAAGCAGTTGCAGTGACTGCTTAAGTCAGCCCTCTTAAGATCCAGTATCTTGCTTACTAGGAGGAATCTATGTGGGAGCACTGGAAGGAAACTATCAATAGTTTCTGGCTTATTTTTAATTTTAGGCTCGTTCCTCAGATCTAAAAACATTTAGAGTAAAAACATATAGTGGTGGGTTTGTTTGTTTGTTTTCCTTCCTCTTTTTGACCTGCACATTACTACTCGATTTAATAAAAGATGTCACGGCCATCTCATTTTGTGTTGAGCTGAGCCTGTACTGGGATATTCTGGTGCAGAACTGCAGGCTTGGCACATCTGGGTTGTTAAGCATTTCTGACAGCCAGTTGCTATTTTGGGGTGGGTGGGGGAAGGGATTTGTAGCATCGAATTTGCAGTATTGCCAAACATTCAGTTAGTTTTATAAACCTGCTAATAGTTACTAAAGCTTAGGGCATTTCACAGGACCTTGAACTAGTTGGTTTTGCCTTTTTTCAGTTGGTAAGTGAAAAATGAATAAATTTTGATGATTAGATAAACCTTTTTTTTGAGCTTATATATTATGTAAAATTTATGATCTGCCTTAGAGAACTTTTTTTTTCATATCACAGTGGATGATGTAGTGGATGAAAGTGATGACAATGATGATGTTGAAGCAGAGTCAGAAATTGAAGCTGAAAATGAAGATGACAAGGACCAACATTTTAAGGTTTGTAGGAGACGAAATTGTGCCTCAGTTTGGTCTTCTAATTGCATTGTTATTGCTTTAGTCATGTATGCAGCCATATGGTTTAGATATTATTAGAGTATTAGTAGAATGCGAGGAGGTTTTTCGTAAAAAAAATTGAAAAAATCATATGAATTTTAAAGAAGTTGAGTGCTGTTTGAAAGAATGAACCTTTGCGAAAAATCTTTTCGTTTCACACTAAATTTGGCTGCAGTGGGATGGAGCAGAACTGCAAACTGCTTTTTCAGTGTTTTGTTCCCACCTTGTACTTACCTCAGTCCTCTCTACTGCATATTGTACTCGGTAGGAGTAACTCCAGCTTTTTCCATTATTCTGACCTGGTATTGACTGTAGGTCAAGTTGACTTTGAAATTCAGCCAGCTTTATAGGTAGAGATCAGACCCTCTGTTCCCACTTTGGGAAGGTCTTGTTCTCAGTTGCCAGTCAGGATGCGAAAGGACATTCTGCCTGTTTTATGTTTGAGTGTTATATCGATGCAGACATTGACGGCTTTGTTTGCGGGCTGTCTTCTCATGAGTCTTGATGAAGGGCATCTTCAAAAAGAACATTATTCTATTCTCACTGCAGTCAGGTGTTTACCTTTCAGGTTGTAATGGTTGCATAATGCATTATCTCCTGCAAAGGATAGGGCAAAATACATCTGTGCATAAAATAAATCTTTGCATAATACATCTGTATGAAAGCAAAAGAAAGTTAATTTGTAATGTTGCCATTGAAATTGGGGTTTTGGGAAACCAATAAAACTGAATTGCCTAAATCCTCATAATGAAATGTGCAGTTCAGCTAATTTTAAAAATGAGAGCTATGTCATAACCATGTTCGTGTGAGAAGTAAAGGCAGAATATCATATTTTTAGAAGTTAATTCATCCTGTATGCAAGGTTAATTTATTTTGTTGGTCTTTCAGAATGATGATATTGAGACTGATATAAATAAACTGAAACCTAGACAGGAATTGGGGCGACCAATAGAAGAACTGAAAATATATGAGCAATTTTTCCCAGAACTTTTGGAAAACTTTCAGGTAAAGTATATGATTCCCAGTAGTAAGTGGTTGAATCTGGCATATATTTTAATCTTCTGCTTTTTTATGAATATAGTTATTCCAGAAAAAAAAAAAAAGTAAAAAAGGAGAGCATGTTTGCTACACATGAGGGGCACTATACAGTCATACAGTGAGTTAGTTTCTGGCTATGTTATTTGAAGTCAATATACTATGTTGTGCACCTGAAAGCAGTGATTTACAAAATCTGGAGAATAGCATTGACTTGAAAGTTTCAGTTGGCCTTTTTATTGTTTCTTTTTTATTTTTATACTGTTTTGACAGTATCTTCTTGGAGAAGATGGAATTTCGTTGCCTTGTTCATGTAGGTTTACAACACAATGATAACTTTCTTTTTTAATTAAAACTTTGGTTTCACTTGGGCTATTGTCAAGTATATCGAAAGATAAATCATCTTATAAGAAGTGTTTACGTATGGGGAGGAAAATAAAACAAGAATCAAGGTTTGTTTCTGTTTACTTTTAGGAATGTGACTTGGTGTCCAAGGAACCAAAGCCTTTTCGATCTGATGCAAATCTGGGTGGGCCTATTGTTGTTCCTACAGCAGGAGAGGAGCACTGTGCAGAAGCAAGCCAATCAGTAAAAGAAATTTCTCTGAAGGAGAGCAATTCTTTATTGGCAGAGGAATGCAATATAAGGCCAGCCTTTCTGGAACTGTCCAAAAAAGATAGTAACAAAGGCAGTAGCTTACATCAGCAAAATGATCAAAAGAAGCTGCTGCCGACTTGCCAGTGTCTAAGCCAAGAAATTGTGAAAGGCTTGGACAGAATCACTCTGCAAAACACTGCAAAAAATGAACAGTATTTTGGTGCAGGGTGTGCCATAAAGAAGGAAAGCAAAACTAGCCTTACCACCCTTGCGTGCAGTAAGCCTTGTGAGCATGTTTCACCCTGCAGAAGTAGCCTTTTTGAGGGATCACCTGTTCAGCTGGGAAAACTGTGCTGTACTGGGGTGGATTCTGAGGAAGATGATGATTCCGGGTCAAATTCATCAGGCGAACAAGTGATTCTTGAAGTTTCTGATATATCGCCAGTTCATGACTCTGATCTTTATATTGAAATGGTAAAAAACACAAAGTCTGTCCCTGAATATTCTGAAGTGGCCTATCCAGATTATTTTGGCCATATTCCACCCCCGTTTAAGGAGCCTATTCTGGAAAGGCCTTATGGAGTGCAGAGGTGAGTTAAAATTCTTTGTTGTGGTGGTTGTGGTTCCCTTGATAAACAGTCTTTACATTGAGAATAACTGGAAGTTCACCTCCTATGTATACAATTTTTATTCTGTCATGTAAAATGGTTTTCAGTGAAAATCAGTTTGAAGATAGGTAGCTAACTTCTTAGCATTAATCAATGCAAAGCCACCAAATAAAATTTGGTTCTGTAACTGCTAATTATAATTATGAAATTCCAGCTTCTAAAATCTTAATTTTACTTTCTGCTCTCCAGTTTTTTTCCCCTCTTGACTTCCCCCCATCCAGATCTTGTAACTTCTAAAAATCACTTATCTTTTCCAAGATCAAAAGAAGGAAACTAGAAGTGACTCTAACTCATTATTTAACTTGCCAAGGAATTCTGTCATATTTTGTCAAGCAAAAACAATAAGAACTCTGAAAGCTTGTGTACATAATGGTGTATTGACAGTTTATCATCACCTTCTTTGCTGGGAGCTTTTCTCTGCATAGTCTGTGAATTAAGGACAAAATCTTATTGAAAGTGAATGAAGTTTCTTGAGTTTTTTCTCCTCTTGGAAGACCTTTAGCAGCACTAAAGTGAGTGTGGTCTCAATTGCATGAGACTCTACATGTTTACATTTAGATATTAAGATGACAGGTCTTTTTAAAACTAGATGAAATCTTTACAATAATTAGTTGACATATCTGTGATTGGAAAAAAAAATCTTTCCTACAATTGTTGAGACACGAATGACATTATGTTACTACATATATTCTTTCTAAAAAGCCCTCCTCACTGTTGAGAGTAAAGTGTATTTAATTTCTAGATTGATTTGACTGATTTAGATTTGAACTTGGTATTTTCTGACTCAAGACAGCACAATACTTTAAGAAAATTTTGCATGTCCTGTCGTTACGTGTTTGATCATTGTGAATATTCCTGAGTAGTCTTACATTGGGTGAAGCCTAACTTTTTTAACTTTAAAGTATTTTACATTTGGTAAGATGTATTTTTAACATGGAAAGTAACATTTTACTTCCTCAGTGAAGCAAGAATGGAATTCCATGTAATTTTGCTAAATTTGATTCAGAAATCCTTTTTCAGCTTTTTAAGGTACACCATTCTAAGAATTCAGTTTTCTGCTAATGACTCAGTCTTGTTGCTGCAATATAATGAATTTCTGGGAAGATAACCCCTTTAAAAAGAGCCTAATCTTTTTAGAAATTGTACTTTATAGAAAGATGGTGAAAAGTGATTTTATCAAAGACACAGGGAAGTATTGAAAGTTTTCTGGAAAACCATGTGTAAATTCTGGTCGCTTTGAGTGAGATTTATGTTCACATTTTTGCCATTAATTAGTACACCCATCGTCAGCTAAATCTCTGTTAGAAAGCAGAGCATTGCATTGCATTATATTGTCCTCACTGTCTTCTAAGTGTTGTGGGGTGATGAATGTGTTTTGGTCTTGCAGTATGCTAGGAGATGCAGTGTTTACCAGCTTGTGTTTTGATGCACTTTTGAATTTTTGTTTGCATTTGACAATACGTAGTGTTTACAAAACGTTTAATCAAACTGTTGTCAGAATATCCTCTGAAAATAATTGAAGTGTTTTATTATTCTACCTTCTAGAGAAGGAAAATGCTACTTAATCCAGTCCCCTGTAAATTAGGAATTAAGTATCTACTTTTTTTTTTCTTCATCTTCTATAAACCTTAGGTGTGTTTTTGCTGCACATTTTCTAAACACCTGCAGAAGTGGTCATGAGTTAACTCAGAATTCTCAGGGGACCTACCCATAAACACGTAGCTCCAGGTCAATAGATTTTTCTTTCTCTTTTATTTTTCTAATTATTCCTTCAATAATCTTCCAATAGTTTCCCCGGTCTGCTATTTTTTCATTATCTTAAAATGCATTACTTTTTTTTTGTGTATCTTTCTTAAAGCCAGATCTTCTTTCTTTGTACTGTGGTTATAAATATGGTATTTAAATATTTTGCATTGATTAGTGAATTTTATCCTGATAAAATTCCTATGATGATGGAGAGTATTGTGATCACTGAGAGGTGTATGCTGAGGCATATTGAGATTTAATAATTCGTTATCAGGTGGGAAATCTGTAGCTCTCCTGAGTTGAACCCTGATCAGATAGATTATGGTGAGTGGAACTTCTTGCAATTTTTTTATACATTGCTGGATATGTTTTTTTTTTTTTCTCCTTGCCAAGTGACTCCTAACATAATAAGAGGTGCTACAGTTGTATACTTCTTTCTCTTTTTTCTCTTTTATCAACAATATTTATTTTAATTAAGCAGAATTTCCAGCCTGAACATACTTTACAGCTCTGTTCCTGTGTTCTTCATTGTTAATCTGCCTCCTTTTGTTCTTATTGCAGGTTCTGTGCTTTTCCCCACAGCTCTGCCACTATATTTCATTATTGAACTGCAACACATTCTTACTTTTCCAAACAAGGACCTAGATACAGCCAGTTGTGCAATGGTTTAATGATCTGGATAAATACATACCTGATATTTGGCTGACATCACCAAATTCATTCTTATTTGTTACCTAGTCGATATATGAACCTAGATGTCCAGAGGTGAAAAGCTAGTGCACTAACACACTCACTGCACGACCTACTCTGTAATACTTTAATTTTAGTTATGGTAGGACTCATGAAAATTACTAATATTACCAAGTACTGTCATAGATTAAAGCATTAACATACATAATGTTTGAGTAATTCCTGTTGCTACTACAAATTTTGATATGGTGCATTCATCTTGTAAGATAAAACCCACTGGGTTTTGTGCATGAAAACTCAGTTCCTACACATACAAATACTGGAATCAGGCAGCTGTGAATGCAGGTGTTTATTAAGTACACTTACATTTTTTGCACATAAGTGGGGACGAGGCTGAAGTGTCTCTGAAAGTCTATCCCACTATGTTCATGTTAATTTCATTAGTTTTTATTGTTACTTCTCTCTTACAATTGGAAATAATATGCAACAGGTTAAATGGGGATTCTTCTTTTTTCTAGGACAAAAATCTCTCAAGATATTGAAAGATTGATTCATCAAAATGATATTATAGATAGAGTTGTGTATGACCTTGATAATTCCAGGTGAGGTTTTAATTTTCTGAAAACAATAATGAATAGCCTAAGTATATTTTACTTTACCTATGATATAATTTGTAATTTTTAAAATGGTTCTATAATTGTTGATTTGACTAGTTCTTTCTTGTGGTATGACATTGTTTCTACTACTCAGGCTATATTTATGGCAGATGTAGAATAATTGTTCAATTGACAAGTGAGATCTGAAGCAAACCACATGTGTTTCTGTTAGTCATTCTGATCTCTTTTTCTTCCCTTAGTTATTTAGTACCTGAGGAAGCAGATCTTTTGAAGTTTAATTCCAAATTTGAATCTGGAAACCTGCGCAAAGTTATTCAAATCAGAAAGTGAGATATTTCCACTTTTATTATTATGTGTGAAATCTTTCATTTCTTATTTTTAAAAAAGATGTATTTGTTTTTATTAATCTTCAGAAACGAATATGATCTAATTCTAAACTCAGACATAAATAGCAATCACTATCATCAGTGGTTTTACTTTGAAGTCAGTGGAATGAAAACTGGCATTGGATATCGGTTTAACATCATCAACTGTGAAAAGTCAAACAGTCAATTTAACTACGGTAAGATACATTTCCCATTCCTTGAGAAAAAATATGCAGTAAAATATTTGGACAGAAAAGTTGAGCTGTGTATCATGTCCTCCATCTATATATATATATTTTTCAATAGTAGTAGTCACACTAGAAAGTGACTAATTTCAGCTAAGAAGAAAAAAAAAGATGTGATTGAAGACACTAGCTATCAGATTTTGAAATTAAGCATTGATGTGATTAAAGCCAAAATAGAAGAATCGCAACTTCAGCGAAAATTGTCTTAAGATCATCTGGGATGAGGGACAACAAATCTTGTCAAAATTAGAACTAGGTGCCATTAAGTCCACTCCAAAATAGAGATGTGTTTTTCAGAACGAAAAAAAAATGTGTAGATAGTCTCGAAGAGCTATTCTTACTGCATTTGTGAGAGGGAAAAGTAAGGTTCTCCTTTCAAGTGTTGTGAATGGTTCAGGTGTGACCCTCTGCAGCTTCTAACTCACAGCATTTGCTGTTTGTGCATCAAGCAATGTAATAAGCTTTTCTTCCAGGAGAAGGGCCAGGACCTTCCAGGACCAGGGAGGTCATTCAGCTCAAAAGCACTTATGTGAGCTCTTTTCCCCATTTGATTTTGTACAATTCTTCCTTTTAGTCCTATAAGGAGAAGGAGGAGAAACCTTCCTTCCACCTTTCCCAAACACTTGGAACAAAATGACATCATATTCTTGAAGTGTTCACCTTCACTTGATTAAGATACAAACTTTTTAAGTGTTGCTGAGAAATAGGACATATTAAACCATTTATTTAAAATATTTGCACTTTCACAATAAGCTTATATGAACTAAACAAATAATAATCTCTTAACTTGAAAGTTCTCTCTTACTTGAAAACTTCTGTATTTTCCAACTCTACAGGTGAATAGATGATAATCTCAGTATTTTATGTTCTCTTTGCTGCCTTTTCATAGTGATGAGTTAAATGGAGTAGGCTTTTCTTTCTTTCTTTTTTTTTTTCTATCTTTAATTAGGATTTGATAGAGAGTGGAAACATGATCTTTTGAATGAAAGAGCATGTCCAGATTTTCATGAAAATATATTCTATGATAGCAAATTGAAAAGTGTAGCTAGCTTGGAGAATTGCATAAAAAATGTTTGTCTGGTCCATTACCGATATCATCTCAACATTAAAGAGTGCTATCTTTACATTAAAATGATTTTTTTTTTTAAGGTATGCAGCCACTCATGTATTCTGTTCAGGAAGCCTTAAATTCTAGACCATGTTGGACTCGTGTTGGGACAGATATTTGTTACTACAAGTAAGTACCAAACAGCTATAACAAACAGATCTTTTGCTGAAGATGACTATGAGATTTTTTGCTGACAACAAGAAATGTTCGCTCCTGTTTTTTAACAGTCTTACAATAGTTCTATTGTGAACACAGCTTTTCTCCTTAATTACTCTTGCTTTGTTATTATGGAAAAGTAACAGAAGTGATGAAAATATATAGAATCTCACTTGGTTAGCACACTGATATCATTGAAGTAGTTTACTTATATACTCATTTTGGCCAGAAAAGGCATTTTACTGTACGGAAATATTTAGTGAAACATAGATGTGCACACTCTTTAAAATGTCGTTGGTGACATGCAGTAATACTAGCCAGGTGGTATCTGTGATAAATCTTTTGTGCCTTTATTGTAAATCATTTTAGAGTAATCTTAGAACATAAGAAGTTACCATTAAATTTCTTACCCTTCTTAGTGAAGGGTTGTTTGCTGCTGCTTTTTTGTTTGTTTTACTCATCTCCTCCCATAAAGCATGTCTATCTTTGCTCTCCAAGTTTCTTCACAAGTTAGTATTTAACTTGTATGAACACAGAAGAGAAATATAATCCCTAAAAATCTTCCTACCTCTTAAAAAGTATGTTCAGGAATAAGCTCTTGAGACAAAAAAAAAAAAAAAAAACTTATTCAAATGTGTTCATTATCTTTGTTTTACTACTAGGAATCATTTTTCGAGGAGTTCTATTGCTGCTGGAGGTCAGAAAGGAAAATCTTATTATACAATTACATTCACAGTGACTTTCCAACATAAGGACGATGTCTGCTACTTTGCTTACCATTATCCGTATACATATTCGACCTTAAAGGTGGGAAGATTATAATTTGTTACATAGATAACCATTTTTACTTTTGGAGAACGTGTAATGTAGAAAATGATAGCCATTTGTGAATTAATTCTGCTTCCATTTTTTTAGGTTCAAACTGCTCCTTAAATTGGAGAATTTTTTTACATGATCTTGATATAAAATGACAGAGGGTGTGGCTTGTACTTAAGAACAATTCCTGGGAAACAAAATGATGCTTGTTTTCAAAACAAATAAAATATATGGTTTTTTGGGGATTCACAACTATATTTATTAGAAAAATCTTTATGCATTGAATTAGTGTTTTTGAGCGAGTCAAATTACTCTTATCCTCCACAAGTTCATAGCTGACCTATGCAAGCTGTTATATTGAAGACAGAGAGAAGCATTTTTAGGATAGTGAATTAGGTAAAAGGAGTGTTGTAAAGCATTCAGTATTAAAGAAAACTTCTGGACAGAATGCTTTGTCATAGACGACGTGGTTTTCTCCAGCTAGGGTAGGCTTTTTTTTTTTTTTTTTTTTGGTAATAGTGGCAAAAACGTACTTGTGGATTCAATGTTTAGTGTAAACCAGTGTCGATTAAAGCTATTTATTAAACAATTTACTAATTTATTAAAATTTTTGAAGAAGTTTCACCTGGTAGAAAATTTGCACTTTTCATTTTCTTCAAAGCAATTGTAAGAACATATAAAGAATTTAGCTGGCTAGATATGCAGAGAATGATATTTCATTGTCAAAATATTATTTGTAACAATAACAACAACAACAACAAATTGGAGTAAATAATGTCTGTAGAATAGACTTTCGTGGATGATTACAAAAGATTTGAAGTATCTTTTCATTATTTTGGGGATGAAGATGCATCTACAGAAATTGGAATCCATGCACAACCCTCAACAGATATATTTTCGGCATGATGCTCTGTGTGAGACCCTGGCTGGCAACAGTTGTCCGATAGTCACTATTACAGCCATGCCAGAGTCAAATAGCTATGAACATATCTGTCAGTTCAGTAAGTATGATTTCTCTTTCTCGTCAACAGGAAATAATGGTAAACTAGCTCTTGTGAAAAAAAAAAAAATCTGTCAACTACTGTGCACTTAAGCAAAACAATGTAAAATAAGTTTAATGACTTTCATGATATTGGAAGATGCTGGTGTTCAGGATTTCCTTTGCATTTAAAAACATATATCTGAGTATGAGAATTTTTATTTCTGTTACTCTTTGCTGATAGTGCTTCTTGGAGGAGAAAAAAAAACCTGATGTTCAACTAAGTTTTCTCCCAAAACCTGTGGAAGTCAGCTTGTCAAAAAAGTTTTCATAGTGAAAAGCCTCAGCTACTGGGACTTTTAAGTGTGCTTTTGTTGTAAGAGCATTCTCAGTTAACCCCCTTCACGCCGGCTCCCCTGGTATTTTTCTAGTTTATTTGAAAAGAACCTTTGAAAGTATATGGCATGCTAATTGCCATCTTCAGCTGATTATGGCCATGTAGTTGTCTCATACTGAATTTAAAATTCCACTGTCACCTGTGTAATTAGCAGTCCTTCTAAAAATGTTCTGATGAGTTCATGAAGAATGCTCCATTTATATGAATGCACTGAAAGATAAAATACTACACGTTGCATTGGACTGAATAAAGGAAATGATTACTTCTCTCTTCTGTAAATAAAATTTTAAACTAGCTTGAATCATCTTTTGTGACATTTATTCTCCTTTTAGGGAATCGTCCTTATATTTTCCTAACTGCTCGTGTCCATCCTGGAGAGACAAATGCAAGTTGGGTTATGAAGGGAACACTGGAATATCTTATGAGCAATAATCCAAGTGCCCAAAGTTTACGAGAATCTTATATTTTCAAAATTATTCCAATGCTCAATCCAGATGGTGTCATCAATGGAAAGTAAGCTTAAGTTTACTTACAAATGTGTAAGTTGTGAATACTAAGTCTTTGCATCTGTTGTTTAAGAAAGTAATTTAAAATAGAATTTAAGTAAATATAACTAAAAATAAAACTATAAATAAATGAATCCTAAAAACATACAAATGCAATACTCATATATACTGAAAGAATTCTTATAAAACCGTGAGAATTTATTTTCTGAGGATTTTTAGTTTTGTTTGTTTGTTTGTTTTCCCTGAAGAAATATGGTTCAATTAGTTCACTGTAAAATCATATTTTAATTGTTTCGGGGCGCTTTGGTGTTTTGGCGTTTCATTCTCTTCTGACTGGAGATTGCACCTTTATTGGTTCTCTGAACCGCAGTCTTGAGCAGGTGAAGGTAGTTACGAGAAAGCAAAAGTGCTTTGAAATTAAAAAAAAAAAGAAATAGTCCTTTGGCATTGAACTCTTCCAAAGTGGTAACAAAGAAGACTTACATTAGGAAGGGTTTTTTTTCTTCATGCCTTTGTTTGTTTGTTTATTTGTTTCTGCCAAATAGCCACCGTTGCTCCTTAAGTGGAGAGGACTTAAACAGACAGTGGCAAAATCCAAATCCAGATCTGCATCCCACAATTTACCATGCCAAGGGCTTACTGCAATATCTGTCTTCTATAAAACGTTTACCACTGGTGAGTATGTGTAAAGCAATTCTGAAACTTTTTGTTTATGCAGCTAGTCTGTAAAGTAAACTTCTTAATAGGTTCATGTAAACTGTATTACGCTTGCAGATGTGATTTGGAGAGCTGATCTGTTGCAAACATTCATGCTACTTTTTTCTGTTGGTAGCACAGAGGGTTAAACCTTATTTAGAAAGCATCTGAATTTTTTCTCTTACTGCATGAGTTGATCATATAAACAGTATTTCCTAAACATTTGGAACTTTTTACAGTGAAAATATAAACATAATAGCATAAGAAATAAGGATTTTTTTAATGTTAGTATTAAGTTGATACACCTTGGCTTCATTTTGCTGAATTGTTTCTTTCAGGTCTACTGTGATTATCATGGTCATTCTCGTAAAAAGAATGTATTTATGTATGGCTGCAGTATAAAAGAGACAATGTGGCACACTAATGTTAGTTCCTCCTCTTGTGACTTGATTGAAGACCCAGGTTACAGGGTAAGTTGGACATTCATAACTTTTGACACTTGACAAGAATTTGGAATATGCTTATGCTATGCACTTATGTGACTTTACAGCATAACTAGGCTTACTCAAAAAAATTAGTTTCATGAATGTATTTCAAAACATTTTGAGAGATGTAAACATTGCTGAAATATAACTTCAAACTTACTCATGGTACAGTAATTCCTTTTTCTGGGGGTAGAGGAGAGGGGCAGGTACCACTGTATGCTTTTTTGTGGACAGTATTACCTTATAATGTATACATGAGAAATATGCTTCTCTCCATTTATAATCGTAGAATCATAGCATGGTTAAGATTGGAAGGGACCTCTAGAGGTCATCTAGTCCAACTCCCCTGCACACGCAGGGTCACCTAGAGCACGTGGCACAGGACTGCGTCCAAGCGGGTTTTGCCCAACCTCTCTGGGCAGCCTGTTCCAGGGCTCTGTCACCCTCACTGTTAAAAAAATTTTCCCTAAGTTCCTGTGGAACTTTTGATGCTTCAGTTCGTGGCCATTTCTTCTAGTTCTGTCAGTGGCCACCAGTGAAAAAAAAAGGCCAGCACCATCCTCCTCACTGCCTCCCTTGAGGTACTTATAGACACTGATTAGATCCCCTCTCAGTCTTCTCTTCTTCTCTCCAGACTGAACAGGCCCAGCTCTCTCAGTCTTTCCTCATAGGGCAGATGTTCCAGGCCCCTGATCATCCTTGTAGCCCTGTGTTGGGCTGCACCTGAACTCCACCAATTCATGGTCACTGCAGCTGAGGCTACCCCCCACCTCCACATCCCCAACAAGTCCCTCTCTATTTGTTAGCACGACGTCCAGTAGCCTGTCTCTCCTCATTGGCTCCTCCACAACCTGCGTCAAAAAGTTATCATCAATGCACTGCAGGAACCTCCAGGACTGTTTGTGCCTGGCTGTCTTGTCCTTCCAGTTGATGTTGGGGTAGTTGAAGTCCCCCATGAGAACCAGGGCCTGTAAGCAGGAGGCAACATCCAACTGACTATGGAAGGCCTCATCAACTTCCTCATCCTGGTCAGGTGGCCTGTAGCAGACACCCACCACAGTGTCTCCCACATTAGCCTGCCCTCTAATTCTTACCCACAAGCTCTCAGCTCGCTCATCACCCGCTCCCAGGTTGAGCTCCTGCATTCCAGTTGCTCTCTCACATAAAGAGCAACTTCACCACCTCTCCTTCCCAGCCTGTCCTTCCTAAAGAGCACACAGCCTTCCATGGCAGCGCTCCAGTTGTGTGAGCTATCCCACCATGTCTCTGTGATTCCAAGGAGATCATGGCGCTGGGACCGCACACAGATCTCCAGTTCATCCTGCTTATTCCCCATGCTTCGCGCATTGGTGTACAGGCATTTCAGGGAAGTAACCAAGCCTGCAGGTTCCCCAGGAGGGGTGAAAGAGGACCCTCTGTGATCATATCCTATCCTCACGTCCCCACTACCATACTCCTGCTGGAAACCATCTGACCTTGGCTGTGTGGTACTGATTGCCCTGTCTGTGTGACACTCCTCTTCCCCCTTCTTGTCTAGTTTTAAGCCCTCCTAAAGAGGTTGGCCAGCCTTTTGGCAAAGAGACGTGTGCCCCTCTTGCTGAGGTGGTTCCCATCATTCCCCACTAGTTGGTGGTCATCAAACAGAGTCCCATGGTCAATTAGTAAATTAGTAATTACTAAAACCAACTAGTAAAAGAAAGGAGAATCATTTAAGCATGGCAGAGATTATTCTAGAAAAAGTACTGAAATGCTCTGTGAAACATGCTCTCCATGTTTTTGTGCATGGGGAGAGGCAAGAATAGCTTTAAAATATGTATAATTAATGCATATGTCCCTAACGCATGCATGAAATAGGTTTGGACAAAAAACAGCCAGTGCATTGTATAAGCTTTTAGAATTTCATGAAATACCAGTTGTCAGTCAGTGTAACTTGACTGCCGCCTTGTGGCAAATCTGTGCAACTCAGTGTTTTGGGCCCATTTTTTTAAGGCAGTTAGACTCATTGAGCTTATACAGGCATGTTAAAAGGTTTGTTAAGCATCTAAAGACTCTAGATTAGTATAGATGCTTTCAGATGCTTGCCATTTTATAAAATAATTCGGTTGCTATTGAACCTGCCTCACAGAATGGTTAAGGTTGGAAGGGATCTCTAGAGATCATCTAGTCCAACCCCCCTGCACGTGCAGAGTCACCCAGAGCACGTGGCACAGGACTGCGTCCAAGCAGGTTTGGAAGATCTCCAGAGAAGGAGACTCCACAACCTCTCTGGGCAGCCTGTTCCAGGGCTCTGTCACCCTCACTGTTATTTTTTTTTCCTTAAGTTCCTGTGGAACTTTTGATGCTTCAGTTTGTGGCCATTTCTTCTATTTCTGTCAGTGGTCACCAGTGAAAAAAACAGGCCAGCACCATCCTCCTCACTGCCTCCCTTGAGGTACTTATAGACACTGATTAGATCCCCTCTCAGTTTTCTCTTCTCTAGGCCGAACAGGCCCAGCTCCCTCAGCTCAGCCCTCTCCTCACAGGGCAGATGTTCCAGGCCCCTGATCATCCTTTTAGCCCTGCGCTGGACTCTCTCCAGCAGCTCCACATCACTCTTGTACTGTGGAGCCCAGAACTGGACACAGTGCTCCAGATGTGGCCTTCCAAGATGATGGAGAGCGGCTTAGCTGTGGCATCCGCCAGCTCACGCAGCAGTCTTGGGTGCATCCCATCAGGGCCCATGGATTTGTGGGTATCGAGTTTCCTTGGGTGCTCTCTGACCCAATCTTCCTGTACCCAGGGCGAGTCTCCTCCTCCTTGCCTAGTTTAAAGCCCTCCTAACCAGGTTGGCCAGGCTTTTGACAAAGAAACGTGTGCCCCTCTTGCGGAGGTGGTTCCCCACTAGCTGGTGGTCATCAGAGTCCCATGGTCATAGAAGCCAAAACTCTGTTGCCAAGCCGAGCAGCGCAGCTGGTTGTTTATCTGCCGTATCTGCCTTCTCCTCCTTAAATCATGTGCAACTCGTGCGGTTTCCCGGATGTTGAGTCTGTTTTCATTCACAGTTGCTGCCCTGCTTATTTGTATGAGGTCTTGTCATTTACACCTGCATGATCATAACATGCGAAACTCAATATACAATAAGTGTTGTGACAGAAAAGTGTTTTTCTTCCAAAAAGGGGAACTGAAATATCTGGGCAAGCTTACTCTGACATATACTACTGAAACAGTAAAATCAAAGTACTTTTGTCTTACCTGATACAAATAAAAGCTGGTCAAAAATGGAAGTGTTTAAGATTAAGCATGTAATAGATTCATTTGCATAACTGTTTCTTGTCATTTTCTAAATCTGTCAAGTAGACAATTATGTATTATATTTACTTGCTTAAGGCTCTGCTGAATAGAGTTTCGTTTTATGTATAAGTAAAAATTGTGTATATCAGGTCAAAATGGATTGTTAAACCCATATAAAATCTGGATTACAGTTCTCTTAATTGCATGGGATATATAGCGTGCTTAATTTTGATAAAATCAGCTGGATAAATTAGGAGATGGGAATTGTCTGAAAATTTTTTTCTTATCATGCATATTATGCACATGATTAATGTTTCATTTAGTAATTGGGTCTACAAAAGAGAATTTAAGCAGGTAGGAAACGACAAAAACCTATTTTCACTTGAGCCTACTGTTTTTTGAAAACTCCAGCTGAAGAAGTATTCTCATTATTCTTCAAATGCAAACTTGAGCAAAATTATCTGATAAGTTTGTAACTTTTATTTCTTCATAAATATTTTATGATATATGAAATTGAATATTTTTATGAAAATATTATATTTTTCATAAATAAAATTAAAGAATTGCTGTCTTCTTAATATTACCACTCCTGCAGACACTCCCTAAGATCCTCAGTCAGACTGCCCCGGCGTTTTGTATGGGCAGCTGCAGCTTTGTGGTGGAAAAGTCAAAGGAATCAACAGCACGAGTTGTTGTCTGGAGAGAAATAGGAGTACAAAGAAGCTACACAATGGAAAGCACATTATGTGGATGTGACCAGGGTAAATATAAGGTAAGGAATTGCATCATTTGAACAATTCTTCTTTGATTTCTACCATCTGCACTGGAATCATGTTCTGTAACCCAGCTTGCTTGCATTCGTTTAATTTCTAAGAACTTTGTGTATTCCTATGTTGTAGAAAAATAATGTTATGTGCAGTATTACAGGTTGCGCAACTGTCTTCGTCTGTCACTTAAAATAATACCACTGCATATATGTTACGCTTTTCAGCTGTACTAACAAGACTGCTATTAATGAGTGCTTATGACACATGTAAATGCATTTATTAAAAATATTTCAGAGAACTGTTTCTTTCTAGTAGATTATTAAAATTGGATAGTAATAAATGCGAACAGTAGATAAAAGTTTTCTTCATATGTGACAGCTTGAGACTTCCCTATGTCAATTCATGACTATTCAACAGGTGTTCAATATCATGCTTTTCAGAATTAGTTTCAGAAACACACTTATAAATCAAAACTTTTTTAATATCAGGCTACCAATATTCCAAATCGTCCATTTCTAAGTAAAGTCATTATAGTCGTTTTGCTTCTTATTTTATTTTCAAATTACCTTCTTAAAAGCATGCTAGTAGTCCTGAATATTTGAAAACAGAGAGTGGCCCCGTGTTTTTTTCAGCTGACAGAAAACCTATTTCAGAAGGAACACCCAATGAAAATGAAAAAAGAGTAAAAGAACATTAGATCTTCAGCTTCTGCTGCTGGATTAAGTTACAAATTGAAGCAAGTTTGCAAATGGGACATTCATGGAAGAAGTAGCAGTTTCTTCTACTTACAAAGTTTAGAAATGCTGAACAAGAAAATGACTGCAAGCCTCAAAAAGGCTGGTGCTTAACCAGGAAAAAAAAAAAGGACGAGAAAACTATGAAAAGAAAGGGAAAAAAAGTATAAAAAGATAATACTGTTGTGTGCTTTAGCATCCATGCTTACTCTTCTGAGCGGTAGGAAGATAGATGTTTTGATAGGAATTTCGATACATGTGTAAATACTAGGTGAATGAATTCTGCTAGTTGACAACAGAAGCATGCTCTGACAATATGCTTATTGTCACTTCCAGAATATTGCATTTTAATTTCAGTGGATATTATGAAACTTTAAAGTGATAACTCATCCAAATCACTTAATCTGAAACATCAGAATATTCTTGCAACCTTCAACTTCCATGGCTTTAACAGTGTTGTTTCTGAAGGTTCTTCAGAAAAGTAAACTGAGATGGTTTACGGACAAACTCATCTTCCAAGCCTTCAATTCGGCGGTGAAAACAGTTGAGTTCTGTCAAAAGCATCCATTACTTAAAAGTTCTCCTGCATGATGTGAACTAGTCCAGTTTACAGACAGGGTCAAGTTGTTTTTTTTGTCATTTATTTTCTTTGGAATTAAACAGTGTACAAGATCTTAACATTCTCTGAACATACAGGAAAACCTTTCATAATTTCTTCACCATAGTTATCCTTGTCTAAATCAGAAAATATGCTGAAGGGCTAGGGTCACTTGATCGAGCAAGAGGAAAATTTCTCCAGTGAAGATGAAAAGATTCAGCCCTTCTTTCTAGGAAGGAAGCGGGACCAATAACTTTGTGAAAGAACTTACACTATAAAGTTTTTCACATCTTTTAAAACACCTTTTTTGTTTGTTGGCTTTTGTTTTTGGAAAACGTATTCTAACCTGGAGAAACTACCTCTCTTCCAACTTCCCATCTCAAATTACATGATATTTCAAAGGATAATGTGTTGCCTACATGCCTGAAATGCCTTTTTCCCATTCTTGTGACTTAGTATCGTCCTAAAATCCATCAAGGCATAAAAAGTAATCACTCAAAACATCTGTCCTTTGTGAAACAAATGGTGGATCTCTGCGAAAACTGGGTATCACAGCATCAATTTAGCATTTCATTTTATTTTATTCAAACTCAATCAGAAAGCAAGAAAGCTGTTAAGGTGAAGTTGGCAATTCTTACCTGAATTTAGGGTCATTTGTAACAGAGTTATCTCTGGAAGCAGTCGCACTTTAGCTGGTTCTGTAGGGTCTCTGTTGTCCATTGAGAATTAGTGTCACAGATATTCGCCAGTCATCTGTGATTCAACACTGGAAAAGCAAATCTCCATGAGAAAAGTTATCCAAGGACCAAGGAGTATGGAACACTATTAAGACACGGGACAAGAGAAAAAGATCTCAATCTTTCTCCTGGTGTGAGAAAATGTGAACTTTTTTCAAATATATATTCAAATCACAATAAAACAATCATTAAGTCATTCCAGCTTAGGGATGACAGACGTGATAGACAATACAGATTAATCTTTCAGTTAATAGAGAAGTTTGCTGTTATCTGTGAATTGTGATGCTGCAAGGAAAGGGTTTTGTTTTTAAAAAAATAAAAATAATAAGTCTCAGTCAACAGAAGTACCTTGTTAGTTACAGTGATCCTTCAGTCTCTTGATGCTGAGTTCTCTAAGATAATCACCACTCAAGAGTAGTAAAGGAGAACAGGATCATTTACTAAGCAAGTGACTTCTCCACATCTAACATGGCTGTTGAGAATGTGCTAAATATCTACTATCGAAGGATCCATCTCAGCTTGAGTTAAGAGTCCTTCATGCCTCTGTTGCATTTTTGGTGTTTTCATGTTGTACTGACTGAGGAAGACTCAATTGGTGTTCTAAAGTGTTATTGCCTGGAAGAAAGTTAATTGTATAAAATATGAAAATGTAGGAATGAACTAAAAATTTTCAGCTAGCAAAAAAATCCATATGTACTTTAGAAAGCTGTGCCTATGTTGAACAGCAAAATTTCTAACACTTAATGAAGTGTAATAGGCCACAGGAGCAGTTGCAAGTATTAGGAAGATCAAGAAGAGAAGTGCAGAGAAGACCTCAGTGAAAATGAACTTCACTTCGCTTCCTTCAGCAGATAATAGCAGCTTCATTAACTGAAGTCAGCTTTGGAACCCTAGTTTCATGTAAAAGCGGAACATTTGTTTGATGGAAGGATAGCAGTGGATGAAGTTTGGTGTTTGGCAGCCATGTGGTATTACATTCTCCACTGTGATTCAAAGAAACGGCAAAAGCAAAGTTAGACTTTAGTGTCGTTTTCTACTCCAAGTATATGTGCCCTTCAATGTAGCAAGTTCAAGCTTTGCCATCAGGATTGTTCAGCATCTCCCATCCAATTGGTTATGTGTCTCCCTAGTTATTTACTCCTTTTCCTCTGCTGAAAGTAGCAGCCATGGAATATGCACACGCTATTTATCATTCTAACAGTTGTCTTTGCACTTTCTTTCATACTGTGCTCTGTCCTTTTCCTACCTAAGAGCCACTCGTACTGTTCATAAGGAATCTGCAAACTAATGATGACTTCTGCAATAGCAGATGTAGACAATGATGGGAAAAGTTTCTGAACTGTCAAGTTACACACGTTATGTAACAGTGAGATTACTGTTACTATTCTCCTTCCTCTTCCACATATTTGTTGCCTCTTGTCCTTAATGTTATTTTAATCTCTTTGGGGCAGGGATTGCATCTTCCTGTGATTAGCATAGTGGAGACCCAGCTATGACTGGGATCTTCAAATGTTACTGATGTGCAAAGAAATAAAAATAAATAAATAAATAAATAAGGCCTCTGTGGAGGTACTGCACTGAGAGTGAGGAGAACTGATTTCTGTTCCCAGCGGGGTCAGTGACATGCTGTGAGACACTGTGCAAATCGCTTCAACCTTCTGTGCCTGCATTTCTCCATCAGTAAAGTGAGGATAATTCTTCCTTTATTGATAAAGTGCTTTGAAATCTACAGCACAAAAGCACTATAAAAGAGGTAAGTAGAATTCATATTAACAATAATACTCAACTATCCAATTCTTGTTTGCTGCTAGGAGGTTTCTGTAGCATTTGGCTGGAGAACTACACTGTTTAGTGTAGTGAATACAGGTTTCTTGTTACTAAAAGGGCCTTGTTCATGAAGATCATTGAGGAATTGAGAAGTCACAGGAAAAATCAAGTCAAACTTCCCAATAATTATTTTTGCATATATTCAAAACTGGAGCAAGTAAAGAACGCTGCAGACTACCATTTTGGAGAAACATAGCATTTTTGATCTTTGCATTTAACGATGTGGCAACGTACAAAGCTTGCGTGTGTGTTTTTTAGCGTGTAGGCAAAAAAGTGTCTATCCTTTTTGCTTTGCGTATTTCTTACTGGATGACACAGCTTGCCACCGTTGTCTGATTCTTCTGCTTCCCTGCTTGTTTTGTTAAAGCTGCTTTTTTTTACCTTCCCTTTCCCTTAAAAGATTTAGAAGAAACAAACTTATAAATACTTCTGAGATCCAGAAGTGCATGTTCATATATGGGGGTGGTTATGACATTAAATTTGTTATTGTTTGTTCTGTCAGTAGTAGCCAATTATGTAATTGCTTAGAGCCATTCTGGAATATCATTCTAGTTTCATAAAAGAGATGTAGTTAATGTTCTTTCCTCATATATATATATGCATTGTTCTGCTGATGAAATGTGTATAATTATCTGATGGGAGTCTTTGCCACATTTGTAAATTTGGAGAATAATAAATATGTTCCACTTCCTAAATCTGCATAAAGAGGAAATTGTTCTTCTATCTCATTCAAGGTTGAAGGCAGCTATAGGGTGGGATGCTTTATTTTTATTTTCGTCTTTTAAATGTATGAGTAAATGCTTTCAGAATTAACATGCGTAATCTTCAACTTGCAGGACGGAAAGAGATGATTTTTGTCAGGGATTAACTTTATTGTCTTATTTATATCTTAAAATGTGAGTGATCGTGATAACACCTGCATTGTTTTTATTTTGACAGGATTTTCTTTTGAACAATTTTATATTTTGAGTCTTAGTGTATTACTAAGACACAAAATACACTTGTGAATTTTGTCTCTCTTTTTATTCTTCTGTAATTGTTAGATTTTTAGATGATATGTTGATTTCTGTCTTTTAATGCAACTGTGTAAATCCTATTAATGTTCATATGCCAGAATTATAGACAAAGAACCTCAGAAGAAATGTTGAAGTCTCCAGAAATGTCTGTTCTTTCTTAGCAGAATCCAGCTGTTATTCCCTTTGTGTTTAATATTCTTACTAACATTTATTCTTAAATTCTTATTTCTGTTTTTAGAGCAAACAAAAGTGTAATAAAAAATGTTATGATTTGCATAATACTGCAGTATATGTGGGTCCATCTGCATGTACCTATTTTATCTTTTTAAATCTTGTTTTTAAATTAGGGATTGCAGATAGGGACAAGAGAACTGGAGGAGATGGGAGCCAAGTTCTCCCTTGGCTTACTGCGTTTAAGAAGACTGGCCTCACCTTTGGAATACAATCTGCCTTCTAGTCTGGATATTGAAAATGACCTGATTGAGTCAAGCTGTAAAGTGACAAGGTAGTACACCTTTTATTTTTTTTAAATTTGTTTTCAGACAGCCTCTAAATTAAGGTAAATATTCACTCAGAAATGCTCTTCCACTACATCAGAAATAATGCTAGTGTATTATGGTGTGCTAGTGTAAGAGGTATCTGACTACTGGAAACTGAAAACAGTATTAAAAATACATTTAGAGTTACGTTTTATACAAGTCAAAAATTACTGTGAGAACTGTAAGTTTTTCTTCCAAGCCTTTATCCCAGCCCCTGCCCACCTGCAAATATGAGACAATATTTAAAGAATTTAAAACACATGAAATAATGACAAGGTCACAAAGAAATATGTTGTATCTTCTTGGTAGCTAGAATACTAAATTATCAGATTCCTAAAGCTCTGGATAGGCTTGCAAAAGTATGTTTTCATTCTCTTAAGTAATGATTCAGTATCAGTATGTGTGTGGTAGCTGGAGATGCACAAGAAACGGATTAATTCAAATATACAAACTTTTTTGAGATGAAAAAGTAATGAAATAAAACAGTATTAAAGATAAGAGTAAATGAGAGTAAGGCTTACACATTAGGATATTTTATCATCAGCTGTATTTACAGCTGAAAACATACCGAGAATCTAAAAAAATAAATTCTATTGTTGTATCTGAGCAACTCAGGTAATGAAGAACTTGGAACTAAGACTTTAACTGGGTGCTGGACTAATGAGCAGTTTGCTTATTTGTACACTGTGGATACTAGCTGAGGTGTGAAAGGATATCTGTGGTATCCTGTGGAAGGCGAGGGAAGGTCTTCAGTACCAGTATTTAAACACATGAAGTATCAGCTGAATATGGAACAGTGGGAATAAGCATATACAGTTGTTGATTTTAAAAACTACACAGTAAAACATACTAACGCTAAAAGATGTGTTTGAAAGTACATGAAAGGTAGCCACAGCATGAAGATACCTTGTACTGAAGATGCTGAATACCTAGATCCCCCAGGACCATTTACTCAGTAGTGCAATATTCATGTGTCAGCTGACTGCTGAACTGCCAAGGTCAGATCGGCTTTCTGCCTGGATCAAGCTGAGTTAGTAATTCCTGGAAGGAGACTCTGGATTCGCCCTCTCCTACCAGTGGTTAAGCCTTGATCTGAAGAATTACTTGGAGTGGTTCACCCGGAGGAAGTGATGCAGATGCTGAAAAAAGTCAGCAATGCTCTAAAACTGTTGGGATAGCTTCAGGCTGATACCTGTGCAGCAGATCAGCACAGCGTTTTGATGAGTGAGAATGCCTTGCTGTTGCTTACTGTAGCACCACAGCCTCGGGACCAAAATGCCAGCAGCAGCAGAGAGCAGTATTCAGCGTTTGTAAAATTACTCTGCAGAGTGTTGCTCTAAGTCCTGAGCCGCATGGTGTATGAATTACTGTGAACATTGTAGGAGGTAGTTTTAGCAAGGAAAATAATTCATTAGTGTCCTTGTTTTTCAGATTTAAAAACATGGAATAAAACATGGAATTTCAGTTTTAAAAACATGGAATAAAAAATTGGAGAAGAAGCTTTGAGTGTTCCTGAACTCTTGCTGTTATTTGTTGCCCTGATTGAAAATCTTGAAATCTGTTATCCCAGGACCTTAGGTTATTGATCATCACGTCACCAGGAAAAGCATCCCTCTTGTACTAAGATTTGGGGTGAGAAAAACATATTTGGTAGAGCTCATCTTGGGGACAGAGGGCAGAATAAGGAAGTACATTGTTCCAAATTATGTATTATATATTATTCTAAATGCATGGCCATGCACGCGGTGTATGTCAGTAAACATTATCTATTCAGAATTCCTTTCAAAGAGATTAAAATCTTTCTTACCATCTGATAGAAATTCCATTTGTTCTTTAGGATGAAATGCAAGTTTTGGCAAAAGAACCCAAAACTTGGGAAAGTAAAAGTATCAAACTGCTGAGGAAGCATTGTCTAGATCCTTGAAACAAATCCTTTATTGCATCCCACATAGGTATATATGTAACGATAGGAAGCAAGGAGGGGTGGAAAGCTTTATGTGGCAAAGCTCTTGAGGGAAATCACCAGGTACAGTTCAATCTTTATTACACAGGAAGTCATGCTACAGCAAATAAAAGAAAACTATTTGATAATAGTTTTGCTCACAAAGCCTTAATCAAAAAGAAGGAAAACTAGGAGATGGAGAGGAAAGAACATGATAGATCTGTTTGACTATCTAAGACAGATTCGAGGAATCTGTTGCTGTTCCAGGGTAGATGGGACCATAAGTAATGTCCTTAAATTACAAGGATAAATGAGCCTTGACTTCAGCAAAAAATTTCATATGGTAAGCAAAAATGAAGTTCCGGAGTAGATCATCTGAGGAAGTTGCAGAGTTTTCACAGGAGACTGAGAATAGTGTGGACAAACTTTAGCCCAGGATGGCAATGGGAATAGTTGATTTGGCTTTAAACACACACGGGTAAAGTGACAGTGTAGAACTTCAAGAAATAATATGCTAGAAATAATTATCCATAAAAATTGAGTAGTTGAGTGTGGCTTTGAATCTCCTCTTTAAAAAGAAAGGATATCTTTAAATCTGGTCTCAAAAGATGCTAGATGCCAACATCACTCTAAGCTGGAGTGCTAAGTTAGATAATGGAAGTGCGATGCTCCAGAAGCACTTTCACACCCAAGTTCCTAATGCCTGAAAATCTTTCTTTGGTGTGTCTGCTATAGATGCTTTAATACTCCAGTTATTATCTGTTCTTCTATAAACATGGGCTGGCAGTAAGGCTTTCTGACCTGGCAGCTGTTGTGGATGGTATCATTTCAATGATAATCCTTCTGTAAGGACATGTGCTCTTTGCTGAATTCCTTGTATCCGTTAGTTCAGCATGCTTAACGTCATAATTTAATACTGATACAAAGCAAATGACTTGTATTTCATTTGCAGATCATACTATATGTTAATGAGATTGTGTAATATTTTCCCTATCCAGAAGTGCTATATAATGAGACACTTTGCAGAAGTGTTATAATACTGTCAATTTTATTAGGACACAGCTTCAGTGTAAAATCTATCTCTTTGCAATATGACTGAATTTGACTGAAGAAATCATTATAAATGATGAATCTTCAGGGGAGCATTGGCAGCTAGCCTCATCTTTCTGTATAACTTTGCATTCATTGCTGCCACAGATACAGAATATGTATTTTAACTAATGTTTCTAGAGAAAACTAACATCCCAGCTCACAGATGAAATTAGTGGCTGTGCTTTAGGAAAGCTGTGGGCTGAATTTCTTCATCCATTTGCCTTGTTCCTGTGGAGTGGCCTCTATAACTTCATTTTAGTTGTCAATTGTTATTGGGTATGCTTACATTAGTGATAGGCTGCAGCTTAAGTACAGGACATCTGAAATCTCAGTAACCATGGAAAAAAAAATGTTATCAAAACATGGCATGTATTCACCCGATTACTGGCAAGGAGTTTACCAAGCTGCTTTTAATAATTCATTAAGTCTGTGGATTATAACAGTTCCTGAAATGAAGTACTGGAGATGTGCCAAGCTAAATGTTTTCTAGCTCTCCTGTCCTTGTTAGATGAGAATTTAGGCAACCTCACAGGCTTTACACAAGAAAGAAGTACAATTTGGATGACCTTGTATGCAATATGTTGTTTTTCTTTTGTTTTTAATTTGGATCCTAAATTGTGCTATGATTTGTTACACTAATGTTCTCCTTAACAGCTGCATTTTTTACTCTGCAAGGCAAATACCACAAATTTCAGATTGTGTGCCATTTGGATTTAGAATTATTTACCCAAATGCAACAGCTTGGAATGTTTTTTTCCCTTTTGTTCACTTATTTTTTATTTCTGCAGTAAATGCACAGTGTTTCATAGTTTTTTAAAGCAATATTTCATACCATGTTTTCACACATTAATAAATAATGACATTGTAGCTACTTTGAATGTAAGAGAAATCTCATCATTTAAGATTCCAGTTTCCAAACTGATGAACATTTGTTGCTTTTGCACGTTGTTCTTACATGAAGCATGTGTTGCAAATCTGTGGAGGAAATATGACAGCAATAATAATTTTAGCTAAAAGCCTCCCACAAAAGAAGAATTTGTCTCAGCTTTTCAATGTCAGGGCCATTCTGTGTTAAGTACTGTACTCCAGAAATCAGTTATAATGAAAATACAGTATTATTTAAGTTCTAACATAACCGTAAAATGCAGAAGATCTGATGGCAGTCTGAAGTAACTCATACCAGATGGTTGGCAAATTCCATTATCTCCCATGTGCAAAAAGCATCACATAAAATCTAGTTATCATTCACTGTTGCTACTGAAATGTAGATTTATTTTTTCCTTATGCTGCAACTCAAAATGATTCTTAAAAAATCAGGTCATAAATGTAAGGAATCTGTAATATGTCAGTGCTATATCCTCCATATCCTGAAGTACCTGACTTCACCTACGTTACTGCAAGCTAAAATTACCTGCCTTTACTGAGATTTTACATACCTATTGTTTTTTCAATTATTGCATAGCATTGTTGTCTTCATTACTAAAACTTGTTATGCAGATGCTATAATGGTAGCTCGAAGTTACTATGGGACGTAGCAAGCTGGATTTCCTTATAAAAGAAAAGCCAGTTAGCAAGACGTTCAAGGCTCTGAAACAAAGTTAAATAGAGAGTATGTGAACATCTGTTACTACCCTGAGGTTTGTGATGCATTTGGGTACTAATGTGGAAGATTAGTAATGTAATTTAATTGACCTAGGAACAGGACAGGTGTTTGTGACGAGAACTCTTCTGGCAAAAAAAAAAAAAAGAAAAAAAAAGAAAGTTCAGATAATGGCTTTAAAGATATTATTTCCCAAATCCAAGGTAGCATTGAGTAATGCTTATGCTTGGAGGATTTGTTGAAGTTCTTTTAAAGGACTCTTCTAAGCTAGTCATTGTAGCTGAATTTTACTTTAAACTGATTATTACTAAGAACTTTGTTATGGAATACCATCCAGTCATAAGGGTGAACTCTAATTTGTGATTGTTCGTTAATACCAGTGTTTTTCACTGGTAATGTTAATGTTAATATCTTTTTCTATGAATAGTTTCTGAGGTAATAATGTTTTCCCAGTGAGTTTCAGACTCTACCCTAAAGGACCAAGTCATGAAAATTAAAAACTGATTATATTTTAAGCCCAAGTTTTAAGGAAAGGGATCACTGAATAACTTCAATAACATTTCAAAACTATTCTGGTACAAAAATTGTATGAAAAATATTTCCCTCATCCTTACCTTTTGAGGGTTGCATAGGTAGAGATGATGAAAGGTAATAGCCAGATGCTTCTGCACTGAAGAAACAGGGCAATTAAGAAAGAACCAAACTGGACTGTGTGCATGGGTAACATCAAAATTTTTGTGACAGAGAAATATTCACCTAAAAAGTATTAAGCTTTACTGGAGAAATGTATGAACAGTATTTTAGGTTTCTCTAATACCGTGGCTTTGTTTCTTAAACGTAAGAAGTGAAGATTGATCTTAGTGACACAAAAAATTAGATGCTAACAAGCGCTCTTTAACATGTGTTAATACTGAAATAAGTTTTATGTTTTTTATCTGACTCCATGTACTCCATGATTCCATTTTAAATGCGATTTGGTAATCATACTTGTTCATGAAGGGGCTTAGTCAGTTGAATTCAAAGGAAATGCTTTTTACTGAAAACTGGAAGCTGAATTGGGCACTTAACTGTACAGGTAACATCTTTCAGAGAAAAGCTCAGACTTAGTGGTTGTCTGTTGTCACTACTTTAATATGCCCCAATGTCACACATTGTTAAATGCGCTTTTTTTTTTTTTTTTCTTGGACATAATATATAGCAGCCTTATTTATATCCACTAGTTTGATTGAACATATTGATGTTATATCAAAACAGATTTGTTGAACCAAAGTCACCTAATCAATCATCTCCAATGAAAAACATTGGAAAATTTTCACGTAATACTTACTGTGTCAAAATGTTTTTACACTAAATCTAGAGCAGTATCACTATTTTTTTTTTAACTATTATTCAGGTACCCTTTAACAGTAAATCTAGAGCAGTATCACTATTTTTTTTTTTAAAAAGGTACCCTTTTGAAGCAGGAGACACTCAGTGCATCTTCATAAGAGTAGGAATTTGTTACCCAGATAACTGTACTAACACCTTTCTATTTCTGGGGTCTTAGCAGGTTGCGTTCTGCCATACATCTTAGGCCACTGGGTTTTCTCTGTTGTTCACATTGAGAAGTCTGTCTAAAACAAAGCAATATTCTTCTGCTCCTCAGCAAAAATGCCTATACAGCAATTGGACCAAATGTCCTTGGGGGTCCCAGTTTCCTGTCTTTTACAGCACTCGCTGCATGTCTGAGCAGAGACTTCAAAAACCCATGCAGTTTACCAGTGATGATACTCCCAAAGGAAGTCTCAGATTCCTCACCTTTTAGAGGCTGCCTTGAATTGAATTGAAATACATACTGTAAAACAGGGTATGGTTAAAGGTCATTTATTTTATGGGAGAAAGGAAATAGTAGATGCCTGTATTCTGGATATAATTTTTAAAAATAAACATTTGAAAAAAGTTTTTTAAAAAAGGCACCTTCTGCTGTCTGAGGAGATACTTGAGAAGGACTCAATTGCTAGCTAAAGATGAAACATTTGTCAAAAAAAAAAAAATCTGGATTGTTTCAAGTGGGAGCTCTACTCCTGGAATATTCCAGGAGGAATCTGAGGAATATTCAGAATACTAACAGCTGAAGAACAAAAGTTCAGTCAGCAGTTATTCTCCACTTAGCCTTTCGTATATTTTTCTACTTACACAATGTTTTGAGATCACTGAATATGTTTTTATGGCTACGTTATATATTAAGGTAAAAAAGAATATTGGACACTGCCTCAGTATGTTGCTGTTCATAGAGGTGTGGATGTCTGTTTTTGTGCTCTTGAGGGTGTGAGAGGTGTCCTAGAATAGAAAAAACTCCAACTAAGTTCCGGATATTTAATTGGTACCAATTCTTGAGTGACATTTCTAATGAAGATCTCAAAGACTTCTTTCCCCACTTAACAGTCCCTGCAGAGTGAAATATGGACTGGTATTTCTGGCAACTGCTTCTCTGAGGCACAGAGGGTTTGAGCTCCCTGTTCTTAACAAGCCATATTGCTGCTTTGAGGAAAAGAGTTTGCCTGGGTAGGTCTATAGACCCAGCTACTTTTGTGTTCAAAATAAGTCCCGTTCTACTCCTTAGTGTTTTAAAAATAGCAACTTTTGTTAAGACCTCCTGAAGTCTTTATGTCAGATACGTGGAGGAGGAGGATGTGGGTTGTTTGGCCTTGTATCCACAGTGCAGAGACTGGAAGTTTTGGGGGCGGTAAAAATTTGTATCAGCCTGTTCACCTGAGTGCCAGAAATGAACAGCGAGTCTCTACTGAGTAAAACTTAAAAAGCTAATTTTTATTCCATATCAAAGGCAGTCATTAGTAAGAGGGTTGTCACACATTTTCTTGCTTTATATGGGGAGACTTTCATACCTTTTTTCACTATAATAAAAATAATGCTTTTGCTTTCCTCTTATGTTTTTCAATGCTCAATTCTGACTGTGATGAATAACAAGAGAAGCTACCCACAGAAAATTTTAGTAGGAAATTTCTAATTAGAAATATATAAGAGTGGTTTCTACAAGACTGTTAACGTGTCCCAGCTAGAATAGAGCAATAAGTAAGAGCATAGTTACTCTATTTATAATTTTGGATGTTAATCATGTTATTTTTTAAAAAATACCTTTGATGCTTTGGAGGAGAAAAGGAAAGGCTTAAACTTTCAAAAGTATCTTTCCTAATCTTGCAAATACTTTTGAGGGATTCTGAAAATCTTTGGTTTTACTAGCTGTATTTAAACTGACCAAGTAAATGTTAATATTTTGAAGTACACATCCAGTATTTCATTAGATGTAGTCTCCGATTCCTTGAGTTCATTTTGAACCATGTCTGAAATATATTTGACTTAAGAAAAATAAAGCAGTAGGTAGATTTATTTCCCTCTGGCAGTGTAGTTTAACATTTTAAGTGATGAATTAAGCACTTTATTTTTCTTTAATTATTTTGAAACCATTTGCCAATGTTTTCCTCCATTTCCAAATGGAAAAGATTAGACTAAATGTAATATTGATCTTGTAGTAAGAGTTATAGTTGTTATGCTGACAGGTTTGATAGAGTCTGTACACAATGAAATAAAAACACATGACTAGTCATAACTACTCAAACTTCCTGGAATTATCTCTTGCCTGATAACCTGACCTCTTTCAAAATTGATTCTTTTAAGGTTCATTGGTATGTTCTAGGATGTAGTGTATTTTGTTTATAAACTTAATTTAATTGTAACAGAGAAGCAGACTGAGCTTTTGGAACCCAGCATATCTAGGGCTTTTTTTTTTTTTTTTTCCAAAAAAAAAGCAAAACTGCCAAAAGGAGATACAGGAGATAAAGGGGAAAAAAAAAAAAAAAAGGGAAAAGAAAAGAAAAAGAAAACATTGCAAAATTCATACCCTGCACTTAAGGTCTGATCATTTGAGAAAATACATCTGACTGGTAGGGCAAGGAATGAAGTGTACATGTAGCAGAGAAGTGGATAAGGACCCTCTGGCAGTGTGAGTCGCTTCCTGGGCTGCCAGAAGGAACCTGGATTTGACCTACACTCTTTATTTACTCTAACCACCTTATTCACTCTTGAACTTTTAAACTTTTTTCAGATTTTTGCATATTCCTACTCACAAATTAAGGAGAGTGGAAGTTTTTCTTCCCATCTTTCTGCAGTGTGCCAGAATCACATCTGTGAACATTTTCTTTGCTTTTCCGTATCTTAGAAACACTATTTAATTAAAAAAGAAGGCATCGTTCAGTGCAACTTTTGTCCTGTTTTCCTCGGAAGGTCTGAAGGCAAAGCAGTTAAAGATGATACTTGGGCTTTCACTCTTGGCCCTAGTAGTAGTTGCAGGAATAGAGTGCCAAGACCATCCTTTGTCATCTTGCTTCTAACTGTAGAAACTTGTTTTAACTGTAGACTGTAGAAACAAGAGTACAGAGAATTTAAGGGTTACAGAAGCCAACTTCTCTACTGTTGTTCCAAGCAGCATTCTAAAACAGAAAAGTAGCTTACTTTAAAATTATCTTGCCATGGGCATCCTAGAAATAAAGAGTACTGGTAATGTAATAATTATTACTTATTCTTCGTGTTGTTTTCATGCTTTACTTCCACTTTTCTTGATGTGATGCAATTATTGGTGTTTAAAATGCTGGTGATTTCCAGTTTTGCGTTTTACAGAAAGTACTTGTGGGCAATGCCACAAAGATGATGTTGAGAAGAGTTAGGCTGTGGAGTGAAATCACATAATGTTGATGGGCAGGATTTTGAAAGCAAAGCATAAATGGTATTCGGATACCTAACTTATGGCTTAGAAGGCAGTCTGATGTGTAACTGTTCCTGTTTGGACTTGGAAATTCGCTTTAGCAGTATCCTACTACTTGGTAAAAACGCAGAGGTGAAGAGCTCCTTGCAGGGACAGCAAATGCAGCTGCACGTGCAATGACATTGCCTACTGTAGAGGCTTTGTTGATCTCTAACAGGCCATATAGATCCCGAGGGGAAATTAAAAGGAAAAGATTTGAGAAATTATTCTTTTGTGATACTTCCTGATTCTTTTTCACCTCATTTTCCCTCCCCTGCTAACGCAATTTTAAAAGGAGTTATTACTACTTCAGTTTTTCTTTCCTTCGTTTCCCAACTCCCCAGACAGCTGCAACTCTCCATATTTTGGCAGGAAATACTTCTTAACTTTATTTTTCTTCTGATTTTTGTAAATATGATCTTCCCCCATAGTCTCAGTAGAAAAATGTTTATCTCGATGGGCTTGAAACGGGTGTTGATTGCATGTGGTATGTGGACTAATTTACACATAATTGACTCACATGGAGAATTAAAAATCCAAATATGTCTTTTGAGGGAGGAAAGACAGAATTTTAACTGGAAAAATATCTGTTTTATTGGTCACTGGATTTGTTAATATGTTTTGAGCATTAATTTAAACAGTGAGATACTGACTTTTTTAATTAAAAAATGAGATCTTGTTCTAATAAGCAATATTCATTCCTAAATTAAATGTTTTAAATGACAGGAGATGGGAGGGGGAATTCCTCTGTGTGTGTGTGTGTGTGTGTGTGTGTGTATTTCAGTGAAAGGAATCTTCTTAGAAAGTATTAGCATTTTGTAGACATGCGGACCACAATATGGTAACCGGTATACTAATTCACATTTAGAAGTTCATCTTTTTACCTGTAAAATGTTATCTAAATAAAATACATGAAAACTGATTTTTACAGAGAACATTCTAAATACACAAATTATGACATACATTACCAACCGTAGTTGTCTGATGAACAGCCTCTCCTAACCTGAGGAAAAATAATGGCTTCCTTTAAAAAAGAAAAACAGGAGGTGTAGAGGTAGAGGAAGAGGGATTATTGAGTAAGATAATTAGAAACAGCCCATGGGAAAAGTTAGGAAATTAAAACCCATAGAATCAGCATGACAGCAGCTAAAAATATATTGTCACAAGATATGCTGGTGGGGGAGAACAGCAGGGAAGCAAATAAAGAATTTGATTAAACAGTAGGATTTTTTTCAGGTGTTTAGATCTCTGTGTTGCTGGTGACCCTTCCTTAGCAAAACAGTGAAATAATAACCATCTTTTGCGGATTCCTAGTGACCTACAGAATAAAGTTGCTATAAAGCTAAGTTTCCAAGGTTAAAATTTGCTATATCAAAAGAAAACAAGCCATATTTGAAAATGATATGTGGCACCTGTATTTCGGTGTAGTGACTATTCATATACTATGGGTGAGGAATAAAAATTCAAGAATTGAAAAATGAAAAATATCTTAATTTGAGAGATAATGCCAATATTCTGTGTTTGTAGCAAATAATAGAGGAGGTGACACTTGGTGTCATAGATGACAGTAAAAAAGATAACATTATCAGAGCTGCTGCTTATGTTAAGGGTATTAATAGTTGTGAGAATTAAGGTCTGTGCATCTCTTTTACTGATACCAATGTGTTTCCTAAATTAAGTAAATTATAGAGTAGATTTAAATTTATTAAATGGAAAAATGTTAACTAAGAATCTGTCTGCTTTTGACCTGAATTTTGAATGTGTGCAGTAGTAAATGTCTAAAATGCTGTACACAGCATCTGCACGTTGGCTGAATTTCTAAGCTAAGAGCTTGTGTGCTTCACAATTTTCCTTGTTTTAACTCTTGCTGAAGCTAAGCTTTGTAGCTACCCTAAAATAAAGGTGTAAAATACTGCAGTGATAGTACTTTCTGTACCTTACAGTGCCTCAGATATGTGTATGTGTGTGTTTTATAATCTAAAATAGAACATATTCTGTAAAAAGATGGCTTTCTTAAGTCACCAGCTTTGTGCTTTCTGCCTACATAGTTTTTGTTAGTTGCTTTTTTTCTTTTTCTACTGGACTAACCGTGTGAGTTCGTTTTCCAAATCATGGTATAGGTATTTTGAAGAAATTTCCAACTGTATGTTACACCTCAATATCATTAATTTTTATAAGTCCCTATGATAATGCTTCTCTTATATATTAACATCCCACTATGGATGGCTAATAAAAAATTAGTCATTGACACAGCTCACTCATTTTTCATTTCAGTGTTCAGAATTATTAGCCAATATTGGGGCAACATTCAGATTTAATGACTCTATTTCCTGTGAATTGAGTTATGCAGTTACTGCAGTTACAGTGTGGATTCCTTGTGTAAGAATCCTAAAAAATCAATATCTGTGTTAAGCAATTAGAGGCAGAAGTTGCAGAAAGAAATGGGCATTGATTGATATGAAATGCATTTGGTAGAGTTCCTTTAGTTTTTTGTCTTTGAAACAAGTGAAAAAAAATTGAACTCTCCGTTTTCCTCTATTTAAAGAAGTGTTGTCAGGTGGTGACTTGCCAGGGCAAAAAGCATCACAGGCTGAGAGCTTATTTTCTTTGGATGATTCTACCACAGCTTCTTTGTGCAAAACATATCCACATGCTATTGTGACTTCTCTACCACAAAATGAAAGAGGCTTATTAGTAAAGATACTGTTTCTTTATTGTTCTTTTTTCTTTTTTTTAAACTTAAGTCTAACAATTCTTTTTATCCATTTGCCAGCTACAGAAAATACTATCCTTTTGCATGAGGTTACAGATGGTGACTGAATAGCATTAAATTTATTTGTACTGATCAGAGACTACATTCAGGTGGCCCACTGAAGTTTTTAAAAAGACTTTTAGAAAGAAGTGATGATTAGTCTTAGTCCTATTCAACTATAAAGTCATGGCCAAGATGTCGCGTACCTTAAAATGAAATTCATCAAAATCAGTATGTAAACATCTATTCAAATACTGATTGTTCTTTTTCAATAAACAGAATATTCCAACAGTTTTTGTATGAGTTTTTGTGATTTAATTATCCATTAAAATGAGTGCATTACAAAAACCTCTAGGACCTCATCTGAATTCAAAACTACTTATGAAATATTTAGAGGTGCATAGTGCTTTTAAGCAGATAGCTTTTTATGTCCCAAGGGAAAGCAGTAAACGCATGTGTGGAAAACACATTGGTCTGTGCTTTTCTCTTTACTAGGAAGGTGACATGATCAAAAGAGTTTATTTTAACCTTTCTCTGCTTAACTTAATGGTGTTTATACCTGTTAGTCTTGGAGGCTGTTAATTAAGGGCACAGATACTGTAGCCTGTTCTGTGACTAGGAGCTCAGTTCCTAAAATCTAATGCTTCTGTGTGGCCAGGTTTAAGGTTTAATTATGAATGTTTTTGCAAGTACATGAGGACTTGGTAAGAACTGTATGCAAATTTAACATTAGTCGTAGACAAAAGGCTGATTTTGTCACCTCTGCTGCATATAGTTGGATCACTCGTAGTGCTCTACAGTTAAATGTGTGTTTTAGCAAAGTGCAGAGGCTTCCTACCTGCATTTGTAGATGTTGATCTGGTTTTCAGTTTGTTTAAACCTAGGACTAATAGCTGCTTCTTTTGCTGTGTTTGTATCCTTCTGCAACACCTCTGATACTATCGTAATTATATGAACTACTTACAGGCCATTAGTATAGGTCCATAAAGTGTAGCTAACTTATGTCATATTTGGATAATGAGTGGTGTATGATTAACTAATTAGTCCAAGGTCTTACAATTGTTCTTTTGTCCCAGATGTTTTACACGCAATTAAAAAATCAATACTTCAGGTAGACTGCTCCTTTCCTGAGATCATTTTTTGGATTACTGTAAGTCAGGACAGGGAAGGTATATAGCCTGAATGCAGTGCTCAGAGTAAACCTTTTAAAATGATTCATGCAGCCTCTTGTTCATTATAGCCCCACTACGTATGTTTTGGATGAAGATGAGCCTCGCTTCCTTGAAGAAATTGATTACAGCGCAGAGAGTAATGATGACCCAGACATTGAATTAGCTGATAATGCAGGTGATTATGAGGCTGCTAATCAAGAAGATGGACTTTCAGACTCAGAATCAACAAGGACACTCCTTTCTTGAATCATCTTCGCAGCCAATAAGAAATAAAGTACCTTATATTTTCAGAGTCATACTTCCTTACTCTTGTCTGTCAAGAGATTTGACTTAAGGGGATGTAGCAGGGGCCTATCTAGTTCAGAGACAGTACATGTGTCTGATCTTAGATAAATTGGCCTTTGTTTTATTTAAGGAATTCTGCACTTTCACTTAGCACTGAATAAAATTTATCAGTTCTTTTTCTATTTAATAGCATTGCATGGCATTTTGTGTCCTTAAATTTGGTTATCAACAAACAGATTATAACTTGTGGTGTGTCAGAGTGCAGAAGCTAATCATTTGTGGTGCAGTTCTTTTTAGTTGCTTCCTGGAAAATACATATGTACAGATTGTTTTTTTAAATTAAGGTGTGTTTGTATGCGTGTGTGTGTGTGTACTAAAATGAAGAGGTTATTTTTCAAAATTATGTTAAAGATGTTTGATTGTGTTTGAAATAATGTAGTGCCTGCTCTGAAATTCTTTAACAATGACTAAATTAAAAATGGAAAAGTGGTATATGAAATGTTGCACTTGTTCTTGCTTCTCTGAGAAATATTGGTTTTACAACAGTATTAAGTGAAAATGTGTAATGTCTGTTCACAGTTCCAAGAGTTCTGCACACAGACCAGTGCCAGCCTATACTTACAAGAATTATAATTTGTATAAAAACTCTTCCATGTAATGTAACCATTTCTTGTGAGGGAAGAATGCATCACCTAAGCCATGTTTTAATATGAACTTTTTTTAAATAAACATGACTGTAAGAAGAGGTTAGATGCATAGGTTTGTGTATATGGCTGCTCAGTTCAGTTTTCTTGTCTAACATGCACATAGTTAAAATAGTTCAATTTACCTGGACCTTTTAACCGTTTATCAAAATTTAAATGCTTTAAAAGGGAAGGTCTGTTTTGGTTTAAACATTCTTACCTCATATGGATTCAGTATTGACACTTGTTACCTTCCCAAGGTCTCATCCAGCCTAAATTATCTTGTGATCCTGTGTTCTGCATGTTTAAAGTCAAACTGTGGTGGTGTGGCATTTACCCTTTTTTGTCATCTTTTGTTATCTGTTAATCCTTATCCCTCCCGCTTGTTTCTGTTTATGATAAGATCTAATGCAGAAGTGAAGTTGCATCCTGTTGTTTACAGAACTGACATGTTTTGCTGTGAAAAAATATATTACCAAAATTATTTTTACTCTTTCATTCATTTTCTGTTGCATGTGCAAGGGCTTTAAAAGCATGAAGAAAAATGTTTCTAAGTTATAGCAGGTTTTTAACTAATGAGAACTTGGTGTATGCTTACTGCTGCAAATCAAGTGTTATTTTTGGAGGAGAAGGGTGCCTTTGGTAGAAAGACTACAAAAAAAATCAAGAGAACTACACTTGTCAGTGATTCTCAATGGGGATTTGGTCTTTCACCAGACGACCGCTCATTCTAATACAGCATTGGTTGATGGTGCCTGACTGATGGACTTGCCATCTTGATTCTGAAATTGGGGTAGGATTTTTGACTTCCCCTTCGTTGTCATGCTGCTGTATTTTCATCTAAAGGCTTAAATTTATGTTGATCATGAACTGCAAGGTGTAAGGATATAATGGAGCCACTCTACCTTCTTGTACCTGGTTAAATCTCTCCAACTAAAATGGTCATTGTTTGTGTTCTTTGAACTGTCTACTGTAAGAAAGAAAATTAATGCCCTTTTGAAGAGAAGTCTTTTTCCATGAAATCATAATTGCAACAAGTAGGGTTTGTGAGTTTTGGCAGTCTGCCAAAACCATAGATTGACCTTGCCACAAAACTTGAAAAATCTGTAAATCTGTCCAGTGAGCACAGCAAAGAATGCTCATGTTGCTGTGTCAATATTATGCCTATTCTCTGTATAAATCTTCACTCTTAAGTTTTCTTGCTTTACTACCTTCCATAACTAATTTGATTTAAGATTCAGGGGGTATGAGATTCTGAGTGTTAAAACTAACGTCATTGTGCATTTTTCCTTAGTTTTCATAGAAATCTGTATTAAACCCGGAACACTTTTTTCATGCTACAGGCAAGACTGGAAATGTACTACTTGCAGTTGGAAAGGGTTCTATTTTAGGAATACAAAAACACCTTCAATGTTCATCCCGAGTGAATATGCATACATATTTTTTCACATCCTCACAGCTTCTAGTCTGTGCAAAAAATAAGTGTTACAAGTGGCTTACGTAGCAACTCAGGATAACAGCCACATTCCTTAAATAATAATGTATTTATAAATAAGTTCATATTTCAGACTGGGGATTATGGGCCTGATTTAGGGCCTGAACTTCTAACTGTGTAGTTCAGGTGCAAAGGTGAAACTTTGTCCTTACCTTGCACACTGTAATACATGATATATATTTTACTGTATTTATCTAGGTACAACTTTTTGAAAGGCTGAATGTTAGTTTATGGTCAGAGGCACACTGATTCACATGAAGTACTGCCACAGTCGTTTCAGACTACTTAGCTACTACTCTGCTAGTGTTAGCTTGTTTGTAACAGTGTTAGCAGACATACGTGTAGATTCTCCCTTACCTGGCTTCTCCCTTTTCTGGTAGAAAGCCTGGTGGTTTAGCTGAAACTAGAATACCTCAAAAGTGTTTTGACGAGGGCACAGAGTGCACCCTCAGCAGGTCTGCAGATGACACAAAACTGGGAGGAGTGGCCGACACCCCTGGGGGCTGCGCTGCTGTTCAGAGAGACCTGCACAGGATGGGGAGTTGGGCAGAAAGGAACCTCATGAGGTTCAACAGGGACAAGTGCAGGGTCCTGCCCCTGGGGAGGAATAACCCCAGGCACCAGTGCAGATTAGGGGTTGACCTGCTGGAAAGCAGCTCCATGGAGAGGGATTTGGGAGTCCTGGTTGACAAGTTAACCATGAGGCAGCAGTGTGCCCTTGTAGCAAAGAAGGCCAATGAGATCCTAGCCTGCATGAGGAGGAGTGTTGCCAGCAGGTGGAGGGAGGGGATCCTGCCCCTCTCCTCAACTCTGGTGAGGCCGCACCTGGAGTATTGGGTACAGTTCTGGGCTCCTCGGGACAAGAGGGACATGGAGCTTCTAGAGAGGGTCCAGTGTAGGGCCACGAAGATGATTAAGGGACTGGGGCATCTATCGTATGAGGAAAGAGTAAGCAAGTTGGGCCTGTTTATCCTGGAGAAGAGCAGATCAAGAGGAGATCTGATCAACATGTTCAAGTACCTGAGGGGAGAATGTAAGCAGGATGGGGTCAGGCTCTTTTCTGTTGTCTCTGGTGATAGGACAAGGGGTAACAGATGTAAGTTTAAACCTAGGAGGTTATATCTCCATATGAGGAAGAACTTCTCTACTGTGAGGGTGACAGAGCACTGGAACAGGCTGCCCAGAGAGGTTGTGGAGTCTCCTTCTCTGGAGATCTTCCAAACCCGCTTGGACACAGTCCTGTGCCACGTGCTCTTGGTGACCCTGCGTGTGCAGGGGGGTTGGACTGGATGATCTCTAGAGGTCCCTTCCAACTTCAGCCATCCTGTGATATGCTCCATTTGTTACTGGGATAACAGATTGTTCCTAATGAATGAACAGAATGGATAGCAAAGAATGACAATTTTTTCAGCTGCCACAACTCACTTGTTAAGCATCTGACCCAAATAGTTTAGTGTCATTTTACACATTGGTGTCCCCTCAATGTATCTCTGGTTTTAAATGAGGCATGACTAATTCTCCATGGAAAACCGAGCTTTTCTCATATTTTTCAAGTAATGACAACAAATAACATAGGAACATTAATAGTTAGGATTTTGTTACTTACTATTTTGCTTCAAAATATTTACTAGGTGATGAATTCCTTTATTCCTGAACTATAATTCAGATTGTAGCATAAATTTGGTATTTTGTCTTCATTGATAACATCTGTTGGTGTAATGTAATTTTCAGGTGAGATTGTACTTTGCGCCAAAATCTCGTTTGATGCTTTTTGGAAGTGCACTGTTGTATCAGCCTGGAATATTAAGGAGAACTGTTTTTAATCTTAAATAAGACTGCAGCAGCGGTAAAGGAAGCTCACTAAACTTGCAAATAATTTCTATTGTAATGCTCTGATAGATATAATTGTGGCAGTATTACTATGCATGCCCCAAATAAAAAATATTTGTTAATAAAATATACAATAAAGGATTAATTACAATTACTTTGCTTCCTTACACATTTTTGATAAGTTTTTTTTGAAGAATTTCTCACGTTAGACTTTACATCTGTATACTTTTGAGAACTGAGGTGTGTTTAGAATTTCAATTTTTGTTCTCTGTCAAGTTAGAAAGTAGTGTGTACTATGAATATTTTGCATGAACCACAATGGGAACCATTGCAGGTCACACAGACAAAGAAATATTGGTGGAAGTCTTCCCTACA
>NW_010584064.1:450160-478085 GCF_000705375.1 Tinamus guttatus | reverse complement strand
CTCAAAAGTTAATGTCTTCGCAGTTCCAGTGGCCTTATTTTTATTTTGTGAAGGGGCGAGGGAGTGTGCGAGTCAACACTAGAGACATTTTTTCATGAAAAATTTAAGATAGAAGCAGGTCTTTTAATTGTGTAGAACTATTTGAGGAGAGCAAGGGGTTACTAAAAATGAGTTATATGTCATTTTTGCAAGTGCAGATACTATTTTCATAACTGTGTCTTCAGTGTTACTTTAAATTTAACAGCTTTCTTTATGAGGAATAGAGCAGTCAGCATGACTCTTAAATTAGTTTAAGACTACCTTTATTCAGTCCTAATGATTCTCTCTATTTTCAGGATGTAAATCATTTGAGATATCAGCTTCATCTTGTTTGCTTGAATAAACTTGTGGATCGCTTCAAAAGAAGTCCCTTAGGATGTGAAATGCTGAACAGCATTGATACCTGCTAAAGAATATATCAAATGATGGATGACTTGGCTATCTATTATAAGGGGAATTTCCATTTATTCATCATAAAGTAGTTCATTAATGTGGAACACCCTATTAATCCTTCTTATTAGAAAAAGTTAAATGCAGTTACATTTTTCTAAAAAACATACTATTGTTTGTCTTGTCTACAGTAGACTTTCACCTAGGCCTAGATTTTTCATTAGACTAGGTTAGAGTGGGCTTTTCACCATCTACAATAGGCTAATATTGTTGGTCTGGTTCTGAGGGGAGTTCAGAAGGAATTCTCCGTCCTCTGCAGTTCATGATTTTAGCAGCAAACGAAGTGAGACACTGAAGAATTTGATCCTAGGACTCTTTTCCAAACCCCAAACTACTGTGTCCTTTCTTTTGTCCTGCTTACTTTGAAAGAAAAAAAAAACAAGGCTCAGAGGCAGTTGTCATGTACTTGAATAGTGTAGTGAGCTATTCTCTTAATTCAATCTTTTCTTCTTCTTTTTTTTTTTTTTTCCCCCCCTCTGAAGAGAGCAAAAATCTGAAATGATCTGATAGTATCGTATTTTCCATACAGCGTCGCCTGGCTAAGATCTCACAAAATCAAAGTGTTTCTATTTCTAGAAACAAAGGAAAAGAAAGTAAACCTCAAGATGACACTATGCAACTTCAGGCAGCACAATTTAAAAGGCAGAAGGCAAATTGTGTATGAACTTTACGCCTTAGAGACTGTTAAAGAAATAATGAGATTTCCCCCAACGGAGACCTCTGCATCCAAAGAATGGCCCTGGCAGGGGTTCAGGTGTTTATAAAGCAAGCCCTCCTTCCCCTCAAATTTGTAAATGACACAAGGGTTGTTTACCTTCCAAGCAGCTAGGAAGGGCCATGTCTGATGCTTTTTTTAAAAAAAAACAGGCTGCGGCCTTCTTGCATTTAACCCTGAGACGTGAACCGGCTCAGGGCTCTCCTGGTGTTTGGGATGGAATTGCTTTGCACAAGGGTGGTCTTTTGGTTGCCTTGTGATTGCAGACTGCCCTCCTTGGCAAGCCCCACTTAGCCTTTCAGAACTAGCACGGATCTGTTATCTTCCCCAACCAATTATTAAATCAATATGAAGTCTCTCAGATGACACAGTCGCTTAGGTGCTTGCCTGGTTCCCAAAGGAAACAAATAGAAAATAGTTCAGCATAAGACAGGAGATGCAAATTAAGTAAAACACAGGTTGTTAGTATTTTGTGTCACATTTGGTTAATAGTACCATGTTTGCATGCATTTTGCGAATGATAAAGGTGGTCTACCTGAGCCATGCTAAAATGGCTCACTTTTCATGGGACCGAGCTGACGGGTCTGGCACAAGCCCTCAGCAAAAATCTGCCATAATACTTGGCTTTCTTCCTGCATCCTACTTCGATATAATGTGGTATTACCAAAGGGAAGGTCCTAACCGTGTGTCAGATAGACAGTATTCTGCAATGACATATTCCCATCCTCTTAAAGACTACTGCAAAATTTGCAAGTTTTCTTACCATCTTTGTGTTGTATGTAATCACAAGTTGGAGCCACAAGTGCAATTTAATCCAAGTACTCAGCATGTTACTTCATTCTTTTAAAGCATCCCTATCTGGTCAAGCCAGTAGCTGGAATGAGGTGATTCTGTCTTCGTTTTGGTTTCCCTTCACCACACACGGGTGCTGTAGCTCACGCTGGGATTGATGGAAATTTCACCCGTTACTAAAACACGTCTTGTGCATCTTCCAGTAATGGAGACCATTCTGCAAAACCGTTTAACTGTTGTAGCTTGTTATTCAGTGCACTGCATACTTTTTCACCAAAGACTGTCTAGGAAAGAAATATGCAGACTATATGCTATATGAAAGACAATTCAGATGTATGTTACTGAGTGTTACTGTTATTGAGTGAATTCAGGAAGACATTAAATACGTAAATCCCTCCATGCCGAACACCTGGACCGAGATTTTGCAGGGGGAACTATGTCGTGCGCGATACTGCGTGAGCACAGACGATCCCGGGAAGCCAACGCCAGGGAGGCGGCGAGTCCCTCAGCACTGCCCCCTGCACGGCCCTGTCACTCCCAGCAGAAACTGAAGAGAGCTTCCCCCAAGCTTCACTCGGCATGGATTGGGAAGTATGAAAAATTAGGAAATACTGCTCTTAGGGGCCAGGTACAGCGGTATTAAAGAGCAACCACCCTCAACAGCCCTCACCTGTGACTTGCCTTCTCAGTCTGGCTGGCCATCAGGAATGTCTCTGCCCTTCCTCTCTTCCAGAAGAATGAAAGAAGACAAAAAAGACAGAAGAAAAGAAGACAGAAAAAAAGAAATCAGAAAATTCAGATGTTCAGATCATTTTTAAAGCTATTAAACTTTCATGTTGTCTTGATGGGAAGTAACTTTTTTTTTGATACATGGGCAGAAGAGGCAGGGTACAGTTCCTGCAGAAGACCACTACCCACCTCAAGGCTGCAGGAGGTAGCACATAGCACCTAAAACTGAGTCTCATCTTCTTTATGGTGATCAGCTTTTAATATTTCATTCCTGGTGTAGGTTAATGCTATGGTAGAAATGTAGAGTACCATTTTCCAACCTAATGTTTGTTAAATTGGGAAGAGAAGCTATGCTGCATTTATGTAAGGGTATAAAATATTGATTGCTGTAATAAAAGCTTATGGTGATTGGTAGTACACTTAGAGTGCACTGCCAGATAGTATTACATATGTAAAAGATTCACAACCCCACGTGATGCCAGTTATTAGAATAATCCCTTGAGAAAGCCTGTAAGGAAGTGAAAAAGCTTTCCATATGGCATTTAGCAGCACAGAACCTATTTCAAGGCTGCAAGAATATGCTAAGGAAAGATGTGTTTTGTTTTTAAAACGGAGTTCCTATGTGTGCATCCAAAATTTTGTTATTTTCATCACATCCATCTGCATGTTAATACGTTACGAGGGAGGAGCAAATAAACAGTAAAAAATGGGTCACTGTAGCTAAAGAAGTGTTGGAGGAAGAAACCAAATGTTGCCCTGTGTTTGCAACCCTGAGTAGCGACTGAAGATATTATTTTTTTATCCTTCATCTCCCTGGAAACTGCTCTTTTTGGATGGGTGCCTGTAAATGATGGGGTGCTCCTTGACCCCGTAACGTGGTGAAAGAGATGTCCTTCAGTAGGCATCGAGCTATGAAATGATGCCGGTAATCATTAAAATGTTTTCCTGTACCTTCGTCCTCTAGTTCATTTTCATTTATGGTGAGGGCTCCTGTTGTCTCTTATATATTGAATAGTCAGTGATTTCTTGTGAACTAAGTTATACTAGGGGTACTTAGGTTGGAGAGAAAACACCCAGTACTTTCGTGTATACTGGCAAAGTCTCCAGTTTAACGATTTTCTTTCTTCACAGACTGCAAAAGACATAGGACCTGTGCTCCTGGGCCAGGGAAGTGGTTTGTATTTTGCCATCACGCAGTGCTGACAACTCAAGGAAACATATGAAAGCCATTTTATTGGATAATTTATCCAGGAAAAAACGTACTCCTTGCAACCACTATTTAAAATCCTATGGCAACAGGATTTTTTTCCCCCTCGCTAACTGACTATACTCATTAAACATATGCAAGTGTAATCATCCTCAATGCTGCTTAATATTTTCACTTAAATGAAGCGCCGTGGTAGCTTTCTCCATGTAAAAAGGTTTTGTGCTGTGACTTTTGTGTCCCAGTGGGTGTTCCCTGCTTTGTGTGTGCATGAGACCATAGATGATCACAGTTCACATGAGCATCTAGGGAGAAGTGTTTACAATCACAAAACTGTGTGCGCTGTGGACTTGCATTAAGACTTAATAAGGGTGGTACTGACCGCTTTGAAAGAAGTTAAGAAGTCAGAGCTAACAGAAAGAAATCTAAGCAAGTAAAGTAATGGAAGAGCCTGACAGAAGCACCCAACTATCCCTACCACCAAGTTTGGTGCATGAAAAGAAATGCCTGACCTTCCTCTGTCCAGCCCCTTCCTTTCTTTTCTTCCTCCCTTCTTCTCTCCCTCTCGAATGTGTGGAAATGGTGCTTTTCCCATGGATTCATTGGTGTTGCTGGTGGTGGTATAACACTTCCCTAGTCATAAGCTTTCTATTGGCCCTGCCTTCAAGCATATCATGTTCTTTGCAGTGGGATCACTGGAGTTTATCTGCTTTTATACTAATCTCCTTGCCTATGTTACTGCTCTCCAAAATTATTGTCATCACTTCAGAGCAATTCTTTGTTTTTCAAATGCATGGCCTTGAGTTTTGGTGCATGAAAATACATACTCAACTGACATAACTTGCAATTCACTCTGTTGTCAGCAAGTAAGCACTCTCATTTTGGAGAATATGCTATGCTTCCTGCAAAAAGTAGAGATTTATGTGCAGATTTTCAATTTAAATGAACCTAAAATCGCACTGAGCATAATTTTCCATTTTAAAACACACCTGTTTAAAATTCAGTGCAAACTTACAACAGTCTACATTTGAGCAGATTGTAGAAGCAAGTAGAAAGTAGACTGAGACCGACCCAAGTGATTGAAGTCTGTGAAAACTAGAGTGCAAATGCAGGGAGAGGAATCAGTTCTGGGTGGCAAGAGAGCCTGCTGTTGGGAAGGCTCCTGGGAAGACTCCTCGCCGTGAGATGTTGGAGTGGATCAAGGGGGAAAAACAGCATGGCCACAGTTGTTAATGCTGGCACGGAGCCCAGGGGATGCCCTGGGATCCCGACACCTCCCTGCTTGCCGAGCGTGGCCACGAGCCCCCATGAGCCTGGCACCGAATGCTGAAGGTGCCTCGAATATACACGAAGTGCCACCGATGCTTCCTGTTGCTAGCTAGGGCATTGATCATTTTTCACCTTAAGCTCTCAGAGCCGGATGAGCCAACCACGAAAATGGAATAAAAAAGCTATTCTCTTACTGAAACAGTTCTACAGACATGAATTAATTCAGAGTTTGTTAAACAAATATAGTGATGAACATTACCATATTTTAAAAAATCTTTTCCTAAGAATCCTGTGAAAAACTTGATGATTTCAACTGCAGAATACTTTGGATAGTGTGAAATTATTAAGACAAGAGTCCTGCTCTGAGCAGTAAGGATTAAACAAACCCCTATACATTTTGAATATTGAATAGTTGCTCATTTAAGTTACAAAACCTGTTTCATGCTGTGGATGAGGCACAGACACCCCAAAAAAGTTTATGCTTTAAAATTGTATCATAAGGTATAAGCACACAGAAGGCGGATTAAGTTTGTGCAGGGAACTTCGGAGCTCTTTATTGCCATTTTATTGCTCTGTTAATGCAACTTTGTATTGCACATACAGTTAGATCTTTGATTGATGCTAGGGTCTAGTAAATTCTGTTTCAAACTTTCTGTCTTAAAAAGATTCTGTCAAGTGAGGCATGTTGTAAAAAGAAAAAAAAATGTGACAAGACCTTTTTCTTCTCTATATTGACATATGCAAGGCACATAGATGTTTCAACAGAGTAATTGCAAAATATTATTTGTTCATTATACAATAAATATGTGCAGGGTTCCCTGAAATATCCATGTGCAAGAGTTCCAACATCTGTTTTTATCGTGTGCTTATTTTCAAAGGGAAGTATGGAAAATAATTATGTCTAAAGCCACCAAATATTTTTATACCAAAATAACATATAGTAACTTGCCAAAACGTAACTCACTTCCAACTTTAAATCCCTCACTTGCCCTGAACATAAAATGCTTTTATTTAAAAGGCTTTTTTATGGGCTGTTATCCATGCTGTTGTTAGGTCTTTATGTCAAAGTCAAAAAGGATAATGGTGTTTTTTCAGCTGTTGGGTCTTTCTTTCAGTAGAATTTGGAAGACACACAGCTCCAGAAAGCAGAAGGAGAATTGCAATTTTAAAGTTTGTTTTTGTTGATGTCTGGCATAATAACTAGTGTTATAAAAGGACACCTGGCTCTCTTGAGTGTCACAAATGAGATCAAAGTTCATTCAGGATCTGATTAGCCTGGAAATGGGCAGAAGAAAGAATTAAACTTAGTATATTTGTAGTGTGAACATGCATAATAAAGTCCTTATGTTGTACATATACTTCTCCTGAAATTGCTAAAACAGTAAGAGAAATCACAGAAGAATTAAAAATACCAAATACTAATTTTTCAGTGATTATTTCTGAAAATTAATACTGTTGTTATTTGTGCCTTTATAAAAACTAATACTGTCCTCAAGTTTTTCCCCTTTGGTACTAAACACGACATCCTGTTAAGGGTGTTTTATATTAAAGCAGAATAAGCTTTTTTTTCACTCCACTTCCCAGGGACCTTTTTGTGCTATTTTGAGAAATACTTCATTTTTGCTATGAGATCTTTTAAGAAGTGATAGACTACAATATAAACTACTCGTTATGAAAGGTGCGAGCTGAAGCACTGCCATTTTTTTAAGTGGTCAGCCTATTTTTCATGGGATAGATGGTCCCTTGAATCAGTTCCCTCATTTAAAATAGTCAGTTTAGTATTCTATTTATAAAAAAGGGAGAAAAGAAAAATAAGTAGATTCCCCTGAACAAGTGGTATCAATTATGCACTAAGCTGGTTAGTGAATGTTAAGCAAAATTAGTTGTTTTTGAACGACCTCAGCCTTGTCCTTGTGGAAGTAGCTCTGCCATGGTGGAGTTGACCAGCCTGGGTAAAGGCTGATGCCTGATTTCAGCACTGGGAAGGCTAAGGAGGGCATTAGTGTGGCCCTCCAATTTTCTGCTTAAGCTTTACACAGTGTAACTTCTCTGCACTTCTTTTCACGTTTTTCAGAAGAAGATGGTCATCCATCCCAGCCTCACAAAGCAAGGTGTCTGCAAGATACTGATATTACAGCAATGAGTCTGCTCAAGCAAGTACTACTCCAGCAGCAGCAAAGACAATAAAAAGCAGGAATATGTAGAAAGCAGCCTGTTAAAATCTTGTAAAGATTACAACAATAAGGATCAATGAATAACAGAAAGATTACAGCAACTCATTTTTTATTACATGCTTCTCCTCAACCTGGGCACATTAATTAAATCTATTTTGTTTTGTGCTTTAGTGATCCACACTGCTAGTGGTTTTCCTTATTTTCTCTTTTGCTTCTCACGCAGTGTACATCGCACAGCAGCTAGTGACCTGAAATGTAACCATATACAAGAGATCAATTATTTCACGTAGTGTCAGTGAAAGTGTTAGCACTGAAATGAATAGACAGCGTTGGCCATAAGACATGCTTGAGAAGTCTGTAATGACTTTTTTGTCCTTTTTGTCCTTTTTCCCTTCTCCCCCTCTCCTCCTTTATTTTTCTTCTTTTTTTATTGCTGGAGTTTGACACGAGGTGCAAGGTCGTTTTGGCTCGTGCTGAGGGGAGTGCTCCAGAAATGCAGATCCCACTGTCGCAGCGGGGGAGCTGCACTTTAGTTGGTAGTTGCGGAGCGGAGGTGGCTGCACTGCTGCAGAAAGCAGCGTTTTGTCACTGCTCATCCCTGCTCCAGTGGGCAGCTTGTGGCGGTGTCCGTGGCCCGTCCTCACCCAGCCGGCCCTGCACGTCCCCGGGTGGAAAAGGGGTGTCCTGGTGCTGCAGGAAATGCTGGGAGCCAAGGGTCAGCTGTGTCGGAGGAGCAGGAGGGGCGCCAAATCTCATCCTAGTCTATTTTGGGAGCTGAGTAACCCTCACCAGGCACAGCAGTCTGTGAACCAGCTGCGAGTCCTGCCCCTCGTAAACACCACGTATTTTAAAGTCAGCTGTTCTCACAGGAGACCACAGCCTTCGTGTTAAAACGATATCAGTCCGATACTGTGCTTTAGAGCTTAACTTTGATAGAAGCCCGGGTTTTCTACTTCAATTGCCGTGTTTTCTCATTTCTTATGAATGTCACCACCTTCGTGGATTTCCGTACTGTTAATTTAGAGCCATTCGTTTTCAATACCCATATTCATTCCAGCCCCAGTGTAACTTTTCTGGTTATTATTCAGTAATTATTTTTCAGCAGACGCGCTGCTGGCTGCTCAGTGCTCCGCGTCCCGAAGGATCCCTGTCTGCCCGGTCTCTGGGCTGAGCACGGCGGCAGGGTAGGACCCACGCGTGGCCAGGGTGTCAGCCATGCTACAGCCCCAGGCAGCAACAAGCGAATTGAGCTTCAGTGCTAGTGATCAGAAAGGGCACTGGAAAAGGACTTGGGTTAATCTGCTGAACTGTCAGAAACGCAACCTGAGAAATAAGCTCACTTGCTTGGTACTAATGAATGCACAGAAATTTGGCATATTTAGTGGTGGTTATATTGCATAATAGAATCTGCTGTGGGCCTTGGCAATATAGTACAGCATTACATTAAACTTTTTTCATGAGAGCAGAATTTATTTTGCAGTCATTTAATACACATTGTACAGTCTGATTCATAGTTCATAAAGCAACTACATGCACCAAGGAAAATTGCATCATTTATTTGCAAAGTGCTTGAAAATGAGAACTGGTTCCGTTTGTGCAAGATTCACTGAGAAAATATGGTTCAGGACTTGATGAAAGTGTATTTCTTTTAAAATAATTATCAGGTTTATCACAGTTTTTGCAAATCTGTGGAACCTGAATATTTCTACTTCATATGGCATCATAAACCCTGCACAAGTACCTTCAAACATTTAGCAAATCCAGTCTCATTATTTTTTCTGTCTTTTCTTTCTTACCATTGCTGCTGTATGTGTGTTTAATATTCTCTTTTATGATGTTTCTTATCCTGACAGTTAGGGGAATTCTGTTCTAATTTAACGGTAAATAGGAAAGTCACAGATGCCGATTGTGACAGTGCAGCTGTAAAAATTTGGAAGAGCACTGAAAAAGCGAGTGAAAAAAACCCTTCTTCAGTTACAGGCAACTTTGTAATTACAAGTGATGGATAACGTGCGTGGGTGGAAAGAATCTCTGTCCCTCGTTGAGCAGCTATTTTAACACCACCCCAGGGATGGGGATTCCAGAGCCAGCAGAGTTGGGGGCCGGGAACTGCATCAGAGACTGGGAACAGGGGCTCCCTCACTTAGCACGGAGCCTGTTCACCCTGAAGCCAGAGCTAAATGCATCTGCAGCCTTGACTGCCCTTTCACACTTAGGTACCTCTTGGGTAATTTTTAACTGGTGCACGAATAGCTTCCCTGCTAACTCAGGAACTTAACTCAGTGATTCTCTTGTTCCAGCTATATAAACCCAACTGGGAAAGCCTCAAGGCTGCATTTGTTAAAGAGGGTTAAAATTTGTGTGTCAAGAGAGGGATTTTACTGCAAGTCAAAAATTCTGCCTGAAATCAATCTATTTGCTTTATGGTAAATGGAAGCCAAAAGTTCTCTCAAATACCTGGGAAGAAAGCCAGAACTTTTCACATGCATCCGAATGATAGTAAACTGCCTCTGTAGGGACTAACAGGAGTTCTGTCTGCTCCCCGTGGCTGCAATAGCAAATTCGGGAGGCTGCAGGTAGCTCCTTGGCTTGCCTCAGAGCACCACACATGGTCTGCAGCTCACGATGGTCTTCCTGAGGTCAGGCTATGGCTGCTGCTGAGTATTTCCCAATCCCTTTGGACCTTTTCACACACGAGATGAACAGCTGCCAAAGAAAGAGCACTGCTTGGCAGGTACATGCTGCACTTTGCTGGTCTTCCGCTCTGAGGAAAACTCTGTAGCTGAACCGTACCCCAAAACTGCATAGTATTAGTGGAGGTTTCTGTGGTGCTTACACAGCAACCCTGACCTTGTCCTGATTCACTTCTGTAGATCTAGACAACCAAGAAAAAAAAAACTCAGAAATGCCTGTGACCTCCTTTTTGGGCAGGTGGAGTACAGAGGGGAACCTGGTGCCATTAGGGCAGGGGTGAGGAGTTGGGATAAAAAGAGGGTCTAGCCACCAAGGCCACCAAATTTGACTGGCTGTAATCCCAGGTGCAGCTGCCTTGTGGTCTATGGCATTCTTTCACGGGCTGTGTAATTAAAATGATGCTTAATGTAACATTTGAAGCAGAGAAGGGTCATTATTTTATCACTTGTCCATTCAACAAGAAGCTTCAAGTGAGGAACATGGAAGTACCAAGAAAAGGAAACCATTATCCAAGACCTCATTGCTAGGGCTGTGCTTTCTAGGCTGCAGCTTTCACCTCGGGACTGTGTGGGCTCAGGTCTACTGCTAGTTTATGGAAAAGACTTGGATGTTTGAAATAGTCTTTGAGGCAGGGCGTAACGGGAACTCTCCTGATCCCAAGGGAAAGCTGCAATCTTGGAGGCTGCAAGGGCTTTCCCTGCTCCCCTGCCTGCCCTCCAAAGCTCACCCCTGCTGGGGAAGGTAGCTGGGCACACCTGGGTACACCTGGAGGGTCTGATGGGCACAGCGGACAGCAATGTGTGGGACGGAGAGGCCCAGGCATCCTTGGGTGCCCCGAGGAGCCCTGGTTCTCAGCCTGGAGCACTGAGGTGGGAAATAATAACAAATTAGTCCATGGAGGCAGGTGGGACAGTGAGGGGCGGTGTGATTTCGGCATGGCAGCTGCCCACCCATCAGAGAGACCTTGTGGGAGTGACCTGAAGAAACATCTGCACTGCATCCTCGTGACGATTTCACTCGTGGAATAGCTCGTTCCATAGAAGAAACATGCCTGGGAGCCTCCTCCATGAGGAAAGTCCCACAAGGAAATAAGCTGCAAGTGTAGATCTTTTTTAGAGATAAATATGCATTTTATTTATCTATAAGCATTAGGTTGTCCTTTTGCACATTGGATTAGGACAGGGAGTTTTCACAGGTTCTTACACTTCTCTGTCTTCTATCTCACAGCAAACGTGTCACAAAGGGGCAGAGCAAAATTTCTCTCTGTTTAGAGATAATGATGAAATAAAGAGGAAAGGATCGGTAGCACTTCATGGGGATCATTAATTTCCTTTGTAAGGCGAACTGGCTCACATAACCACCTGCTTTCAACTTAAATGGTTTATCTCTTAGAAAATAAAATCTGTTCACAAGGAGCATTTCCTACCAGGCATTCAAAATATCTAATTGAAGGAAGATATGTACTTGCATCTTTACTTTTGCTCTTATTTTTTTTCACCCTGAAAAGAAATTTTACTGAAAGGACAGAAAATGTTGTGCTATAAAGATTTCTCTCATGCACTTATAAAAACATCAAGCCAATATACATTAGGCCCATTTTTCCGTGAGAAATTATTTAAAAATGAGCATATTCTCTCCCCTTTGCGGATACGAATGTAACCTTAACTGCCACATGAAGTAAGCCATGTCCTTCACTTCCATCAAATCTATTCCAGAAATTCTACTTTTAGAATAATTTTTTGTAGTATTGTGTACTGGAAAAATGTTGATAGCTGGTGCCTTCTTAGGCCTCTGTATTCAGTGCAATCAGCAGATGCACAGAGATAAATAATATACATGTTTTTCATAGACCTTCTCTGATAGTTGTTGATATAGACTTAAGTTGTTACTATTATTTCTGAGATACAGCATGAAATTACAGAAAGCTATAGATGTTTTCAAATGTGCTTTTTTAGTTGGGAGTCACAGGAAAGCTGAGATTGCCTGTATAGGAGAAAAAGATATTCATGTTACATTATTTAACTTTTTTTTTTTTTTTCAAAAAAGCAGGAATATTATTCAATAATAATTACAGACAAAGTCTAGACCTCAGCCCCTACTTCCCTTTCTGTCTTGGAAAAATGTTTAGTGAAAGTATTGGCACACACACACATAAAGTTAACAGAGGGAACTAAAAACTTGTAGGATCCTTTGAACTTCAGTGAACTTTAAAAGTATAATTGTATTGAGACTTTCAGTGGTAAAATGATTCATTTTTTGTGGTGTTGGAAGTAAATTCTCCCTTGGGCTAAATTTCAGTCTGGCAAAATTATCACTTTGTGATGGAAACGTGAAATAGAATGGAAAAGTTTGATTATTTTTGATAAAACTTTAGATATTACATGTTAAAAACATTGACTTAATTCTGTTAGTGTCATGTAACCCTCTTCCTTCTCTTTGCTTCCTCTATCTTCTTAAAATCAGCATAATTTGCTTAATGGAGCACATAAATTCAAGAATGGCTTCAACTCTTTGTTTGGATCAATAAGAAAAAATCTAATAAAACAGAGAAGAATTTAGTTATGGTTAATTTAGGCTTAATCATGATTAAACCTTTTATGGCCTTTAGAAAGTAATGCCCTATAGTCATCTGAGTTTCACCTTTTCTCATTCTTTGTGACCATCCTTTTTGTCAGATTACAGCATGGCTTCAAAAGGTGAATGAATCTCTTTGCTACAAAGGCACATGCATTCCTCTTCTTGAGAAAAAAATAATTTAAAAAAGCCCCCCAAATTGTAGTCTTTTCCAATCTACTGTCTGCATGCCCTGTTCATGATACTTTCTGCCTACAAGGTTTCCAAATCTAGATCTTCTGACATCCAGGTCCTGTACATGATGGCCTTGGGATATAGTCTTACAATGAGATCAGTGTGTCTCTCACAGGTTGTGTGATATATCTTAACAAACGTTGAATAAATATGAATGAATACAGAACTCCTTGAATTACTTTTGTTGCTATTTTCATTTACTCTCCTGTCTTAATTTATGGAAGTGCTTAATCTTTGGCTAGTTTCAAATGTACTGAAAGTGAAAACAAACCAATTTAGTAGGGAATATAAAAAATAACTGGTGAAGAAGGGACAAAAAAAATTACTTTGTAAGTGGTGAAGACTCACGAGCAATATCACTTTGAATGATGCTTCCTTAGTGGATAATTAATTACTTGATACAGGTTTTCCTTGGACATTGGCTGATCTATTTCTATTGTATTACAAGTTATTTATTATCCTGAAGTCCACGGGTATATGCCAATTTATCTTCTATGCTTCTATTTCCCTGCAATAGATCCGTCCATAGGAATGATCACCTAAATCTTCAAAAACCCACTTGAACCTTGGCTCATGGCATGATGTCCAACATTAGGTTGACAGGTTGGTCTTCTAGGAATTTCTTTGTCAGATGATTTTGATTTGTTTTACTGACATGTACTGATGCCCAGCCATTGTCCCAGGGCCCTCTGTGGGTGCAATGTCTCTCCCAAACCACAGACACTCAAGAGGTTGCAGTGGGAGGATGTGCTAGTTCAGCTGCCACAATACTAACTGTGTAAGTTCTCTTTCACATCAGGTGTTGTCGTCTTTCTGTTCTAATTAATAGGATGTGCTCGTCATCAAATATTTGAAGTAAATAGAAGGAAGTAGCAGGGTAACTGTTTATTTATCCAAAAAGGCTGGTAAATTTTAAGACTGACTGCTGTATATGCAACAGAAAACAAAAAGCAAATGAAGCCATAATTGCAAGCAGAAGCTCATGCATCTTGTTCTGTGTGACTTTCTTCACCATCTTGTTCTCAGAATGACTTACCCTCTTTTTCCAAATCAGTGAATTAAAAACATTGTTCTGTGGAGGGTCTGTGTTTTTACGTGTTGCTAGGAAGCATTTTAAGTGTTGTCCACCAGGTCCTTTCAGTACATTCCATTGACTTTGAGGTTGTTACAGACTTCAGATTTCATGTCAGGCTCCCATTTTTGTGCTGTTATTTCAGAGCATTCATAGAAGTAACATTATTTTAACTCGTGGAAATGTGTCATTGCCACAAATGGGCATTGCTAATTTTATGCAATGAGATATCACCATGAAAAAAAATTTTACGGGCCTTATAATAAAGGAAAAGAAATATTTTAGCTCTCTAGCATTCACAGGCATGTGATTGTATGTTACATCATATGAATACAATGTGGGATATTTTTTAACTTAGTTTTATCCAGTGATACATTGAAATTTAGTTCAGTCATTCACGAAATGATATCTTTTTACAGTTGATACCACCAGAAATTAGTCAATGACCACAACAACCAAACAGGAGTCAGACTTTCTGTTTGGTGGCAAATTATACAAGCTTAAAACAAAATATTGAAATTTCTCTTAAAGCAAAATCTTAATCCTATGTGTCATTGAAACAAATGGTTTTAATGTCAACACTGCAAATAAATTCTTACAGTGAAACTATTTTTTTCAAAGTGAAAAGTCAAATTACTCTATTCTAGAGATATCCAAAGAGAACGTTATCGGAAAATTTCTTCCCCTTCTTTTCTTCCCCCCTATGTGAAACAATGCAAGAATGAAATGTTTCTGTAAAATCTTGCACTCTTGATCAACTGGCATTTTCTGCTGGGGGGAAAATACTGTTAGTGAATTTCTGATCATCTGTGAACAACAGGATTTGCAAATAAGCAGTGTTGACTTGAGGGATGCCACATAAATAATCCTCAACTGTAGAAACAGGTTTGATTCACATTCGTTTTGGAAAGATTTTGTCCAGTTTTTATTTTACTAACTTTCTTAATGACTAGTTGATGCATGTCTATAGTGTTTCTGCTCCTCTTCTCATATGTAATATTGAGTAGATCTATGGGCCAAGAAAAGTTTGTTTGTCCATGCAATGAACTTTTTTTTTTCTTCCTCATGTATATCTGTCCATGGCAGAATTATAATGTCCTTCATTGCAAATGCACAGTGCTCCACTATTATGTGAGCCGTACATCCTTTCCATTAATACAAGGAAGGAGGAAAAAGTGGTCTGGGTAGTTCAGGGAATTGTTAATGAGCTAAAAGCCCTTTTTATGTTGCTCATTGCTTTGGACAGATGGCCTTTCCAGCAGTTAAGAAGAGCTGAAATAACCCATCAACCCATCTGTAGTCACAGAATCACAGAAACACAGAAGAATTGAATTTGGAATGCTCCTCTGGAGATCATCTAGTGCTATCCCCCTGCACAAGCAGGGTCACCCAGAGCACATTGCATAGAGTGTTCAGGTGAGTGTCAAGGACCTCCAGAGGAGACTCCACAACCTCTTTGGGCAGCCTCTGCCAGAGTTCTCTCACCCTCACAGTCAATAAGTTTTTCCTCATGTTTGGACGGACCTTCCTGTATTTCAGTTTGCTCATGTCCTGTTGCTGGGCACTAGTGAAAAGAGTTTGGTGTCATCGTCTTTAAACCCTTGCTTCTTATATATGCTGATAAGATTCCTCCCTCCTCAGTCTTCTCTACAGGCTAAACAGTCCTAGCTCTCTCAGCCTCTCCTTGTAGGCTCCAGGATTATGCTCCAGGTCCCTAATCATCTTTGCATCCCTATGCTCAACTTTCTCCAGGAGTTGGAGTAGTTGGGATCCAGCACTCCAGATGTGGCTTCACCAGGTCTGAGTAGAGAGGGAGGATCAGCTCTCTTGACCTTCCTGGCAATGACCCCAGGAGACTGTCGACCTTCTTGACCACAAGGGCATATTGCTGGCTCATGGTCAGCATGTTGTCCACCAGGACTCCTAGGTCATTCTCTGTAGAGCTGCTCTCCAGATGGTCAACCCTCAGCCTGTACTGGTACATGAGGTTTTTCCTTGCTAGCTGCAGGACCCTGCACTTGCCTTTGTTGAACTTCATGCTGTCTGCCATTTCTCCATTATGTGGAGGTCCTTCTGAATGACAAGAAAACCCTCTAGTCTATCAGTTCTGTATCACCAGTCAAGTTGCTAAAGGTGTGCTCTATCCCTTCATCCAGGTCATTGATGAATAAATTGAACAGGATCGGACCCCGTACTAACTCGTGGGATCACCACCAGCTACAGGCCTCCAACTAGACTGCATCGCTGATCACCATCCCTTTGAGCTCTACTATTCAGCCACTTCTCAATACACCTTGCAGACAACTCATCTGGCCAACACTTTCTGAGCTTATCTATGAGGAAGTTATGGGAGGCAGTGTCAAAAGCCTTGCTGAAATCAAGGTAGGCAACACCCACTGCTCTCCCCTCATCTGCCCAGCCACTCATTCCTTCATAGAAGGCTATCAGATTGGTTAAACATGATTTCCTGTTGGTGAATCCATGCTGACTACTGCTGATCACCTTCTTATTCTTCACATGCTTAGAAATGGCATCCAGGATAAGCTGTTCCATCGGTTTTCCAGGGATAGAGGGGAGTTTGACTGGCCTGTAGTTACGTGGGTCCTTCTTATTGTCTTTTGAAGACTGGAGTAATATTATACTTTTTCCAGTCCTCAGACACCTCTCTTATTCTCTGTATCTTTTCAAAGATGACTGAGAGTGGTTTAGCAATGACATCTGCCAGCTCCCTCAGCACTTACGGGTGCATCCCATTGGGGCTGATGGATTTGTGGGTATCAGGTTTGCCTAAATGACCTTTTCATCCTCAGTGAAGGCCCAGCCTGTGCAGTCCTCCTTCCTGAAGGCTTCCTCTCTTGTTTCCAGGCTCCAGGATTCCTGAGGCCTGGCCTTATTAATAAACAGTGAAGCAAAGAAGGCATTCAGTAACTGCCTTCTATGTATGTTCTCATTCATCAGTGGGCCCACATTTTACTTAATTTTCCTTTCCTCTTATTACTACTGTGTTTAAAGAAGCCCTTCTTCCTATCCCTAACACCCCATGCTGAAAAGCAAAATGGCCTTCTTCAGCCAGATGTCTGTCTGGGCTGTCTGATAAGGGCTGCAGCCACCAAACCCATCCAACCAGCTGGCACCTCTGCTAGCAGCTTCAGTGAAGGAGCTGTGAGGGATAGGAGACATGTGAGGCAATGAGACCTCCATAATCATCAGCGCAGCTGATCTCTGGTATTCTCTGAGCAGCAAGAGGAGGTGAACATTGCTGATGGGACAAGAACGTTGGCATCTGGGATGAGCAGAGCTTGCCAAGGCAGGCACTGCTGATGCTTATCCCCTATTAACACTCACTGAAACTGTCCACTTCTATTAACTTTTACGCTATGTTTTTGTGCCTTTTTTTTTTCCAGAATTTGAGCAAACTAAATCCGTAACCATTTCTTGTGATTGAGGTAAGGGCACAGTGTTTTCTACTTCCGTTTTGTTCAAACACTTTGCATTGATTTTGCTTTATTTTCTAAGACAGGAAGCAAGCCTGGGAAATTTCAGATTAAAAGGTAAAAAGTGTAGAAAGTTGGGTCTAATTGAAAGCAGAGGTTTATAATGAAAACACTCCAGCAAGTTTAACTCCATTTGTTGTGGTCACTGTAGGTTTAGCAATGCAGTTCTCGTATTGTACAGTGTCATGTTCCCCAGGAACTTGGAGGAGAAATCGGGGGAAAGATAGGGTAAGCAAATATTTACTTATCCTATTTAGAAAGATAACAAAGGAATTCCTTGGAATATTTTTGAGAATAAATGAGCGATTGTTTTTCAGTCCATCTGTGCTAGGAGAGAAACTGTGTATTTTTAAGCATTTACATTATCCTTTTGTTTCTGGTGTCAAGTGATAGAAAAGCTCCCTGAGCTCGATGTGTGTTACCCTCATGGCCAGGAAGGGTGAAGGGAACCCTTCGTCTGCCCGCGAAACCTGGGGATGACCTTCTTCATGTGCAGGCGAGGTGCAGTCCCATCTCAGATGCCCTAAGGGGAAGCCTGGGATTTGAATCTAAAACAGACATTCAGGAAAAAATACATCTGAAGGTTCTCATTGCCAGGCAAAACCACTCGGATCAGAAGCTGGAGCTGTGACACTGTTTTCAACAGGATTCTCAGTGAACTAGCCCTCATGAAATAGGTAATAAATTTCTTGGCCTGTTACTGGTAATATCTCTGAGCTGCTGGCTGCAATGCTTTTTCTACCTTTTATTAGCTTAGAGTTGAGTGATGAGTTTTGGTGTATTTTGTGGCTCTTTTTCCCCAAAACACAGAACATGATGCCTTTTTCTCCATGTCATGAAAATATTATTTAAATTGTTCCAACCATGAATGCCTATGGTGACAATAAAACCCCTTTCACTGAAATTGTCTCTCAAAGCAAATCCTGCATTCTTACTGGTGAGGAAAATATGGTGTTGAGAGGGTTATTCATTTCCTGATTCCAAAACCGGATATTTGACAGGAAACCATACCTAAGGGTTAAAATGTTATATTTTCGGAGGAGGAGTACCTAACATTTGTGTCTTCCCTGTGCGTATGGTCTGTAATCATCTATCCCATATTCACCCTGTGGTTTATATTGACTAACGAGGAATAATTGTGTCCAAATTCTTTAGTGTAACCCATAAGCATCTGGCCTTTAAAACAGTTATTTGCATCCTAATACTTCAAGCTGTATTTATATAGCAATGCTCATGTGGGAATTTCCTCTTTGTGTAAATATTATTTGTGTGACTAACCGCAAAAAGAGCACTTGTGTAGTTCTTTTGTTCCTCACAGTTGCATTGCAGTAAAAATCTTTGCATGATTGAAGCAGGGACTTGGGAAGTTGTGCTTGTTTTGAACTTTATTTCTACTGGTTTCAGAGTGACTTGATGCTTCTGCAGATGCCACCTGCACAGGTTGGGCCTGCTTTAGGATAAGCATTTCTTTAAACTAACTGCTGCTTGACTTTCTTGCCTGATGAATTCAAGAGGAGAGGTGCCAAATTAGCAAGCAGAAGGAACATACCTATGTCCATCTTGTCAAAATGATCTTTTTTTTTGTAGAAAGCAAGGAGTTGCAGAAGTTTTATTTTTTTAGTTCTTACAACTCGAGGCCACTCAAGAAGAAAATGAAATCATTGTGAAAGAAAGCAAAGTTGAGCTAGAAAGAAGGTCCTGAAAGGAAAAGACAGTGCACTTTAAGTACCTCCTGGCAAAGTGTCTTTAGCTACTTGGCCATCAAAGAAGAATATCTTGCATAATCAAGTAGTTTTATTTGCTTTTTGGCTTATAACAAATCATTAAAAATGCCAAAGAAAAATTAAAACACCATAATTAAAAAGAAGAAAAAAAACACACAAAGGGTGTGTTTCCTTTCCCTGGAAAATAAATAATTATTGTCTTTTTCTCACCTGATGGATTCAGGATTGGCTGATTTGTGTGAACAATAACAGAAAGCATGATTATTATTATTCTACTGTGTCTTCAATTTCTCTCCTAAGCTGCTATTTATTTATTTACTTATTTGAGCTAATGTAACTAAGTCAGTTGGGGTATGTGGAGCAACATAACTTTGAGCAGGTTGGCAGTAATCCAAAAGCAGTCCATCCCCAGTGAAATCAGAAAATAATTCCCCTGATCACTATTTTTCTTGTGTGAGATTAGGAGAAAATCTTCATCTTGGGGGCTGTGTGTGTTTCTTGCACTACACCTATCCCCACATTAAGGCATTGCAATATACACCTTGGGAGTGCTCCTGGAGGGACAGCACAGAGCATTTGGGGTTTGACCCTGCAGGACATTTTTCTGAGAAACCCATGGTTTCCTTACTTGCTCATCAGCTGTATGATCACTGCTCTTCCTCCTGCACCTTCTCGCTGTGCAGCACCTCATCTCTCCTCACCACCTGAATGCCTGCCCTCTACATGCCTCTCTTCCCAAAGAGGAACACGGCAAACCAAGGGCCTTAGCCCTAATTGCCCACTCTTCTGCGTGAGGGTCACCTGCCAACTCACTTAGTAGAAACTAGTTGATAAGAAAACTAATCACATGTTCTTAGTAAAACAAGGGCACCAACAGAAAGGCATTTATAGCTGTCCCCTTCTCCTGCCTAGCTGCAATGAGAGATCTTTCCCTGTGTTCATAACTGGATATGATAGCACCTCAGTTAGCTTTAGAGGAAAAAGTCTGAGAAGAAGAGAAAAATCCCAGCATGCCTGAATTCTTTGGCATCCACCAACTGGTGTGTATCAGGGCAAAGGAAGACCTCTCTGCACAAACCCCACAAGCTGGTTGTCTTACAGTTCAAGTCCAGAGGGTGTAAAGAGTCAAACTGATGATCTTTGCAAATTACCTTTTTCTGCTCTGCAAATCTTCTAGTGGGCCAGACTTTTGGAAGAACCTGACATGGATGGTAGGGCTTCCCAGTTAGGTTAACACTCTCTTACACACCGACAAGAGTCTGCAAAAAAACATCAGGGCAAGGGGAAGGCTTATTTATCTTCCTCCTCCCTGGCATAGCCAAGCTAACTTTCCTTTTCTGCAGTCTATTTACTGCCAGTGACTTTAACAATGGTAGTTTTCTCTCTCATCCATTACTGAAGTTGCTAGATTATCTTCAGCTTGTCGATCTGCCTATATTGCACAGCTGAACAGTTCTTGGTAGGCCTCACTAGCCTGGTTCCTCCACATTTCTCTTTCTTCACCTTAAACATTTTGCGATAGCTTATAGGTTACCAAGTAATTCTTCCAGTAAACAGGAGGCTAGGAAAGAATTCATAAGCTGATGTTTATTTATTCATTCAAGATAAAATGACTTTGTGACTCCTTTTTCCTTTGGCCCCAAAGAACCAGTGTAATCCTCCCTTGCCCTGTGCTTATCAACCCAATGTTTAGTGTGTCTTTAGCTCAAGTGAGAGCTGCTAATGTGGATGGTCTGAAAAATTGCATCATGCTTACTGGTGTCTTGTGTATGAAGAAGAATGGAAAACATTTGCTTGAAGCTGGAATGTCTGAATATTAGGAGCATTGCAGAATCCAGTAGGATAGAAAAAAAAAAAAAAAAAAAAAGGAGATGAAAAGGGTAGTCAAAAGTAGCTACATTTTTTGGACATATTGACTTGAACACATTGCTGAAAGTTTCTGAGAATTGGGATAAGGTGAATCACACCAGGAAGAGATACCAAAGATGCCAAATGAAATGGCGCAAACAGTAATACAGATTTTTTTTTTCAAAATTACTATTAAAAAAATAATCATTTCAATGAATCCATGATTGCTCCTTTGCTTAGGGAAAGGAAACCCGGTTCTGAAATACTTAACTGTGTTGCTTTCTTCCAGCTTGAAGAGCAAAATGGCATGCAGATACCTATCTATCAAATCCTGATTTATAGTCTCTAATAAGAGAAGGTGAAATCTGACTATACTTCCAATAATAATTTGTATTTGTGCATAGAAATGTACATTGTTACTTCTTACAGACATTTAAAATAGTAGATTCTCTGTTTACAGTATGGGAAAATGAAATACGGAGAGATCAAGGGATTGGCCAGAGGGATTTACATTCATGGCAGAGCTGGAAATAAAGCCTAAGTTTCCTGGCTGAGCACTCTACTATAAGTAAAATTTTTATCATTTCCCACTTTCTAAGGCTAATGTTTCTGAACAGAAAAATAAAAATACATAGCAGAGAATACCATGATACAGGTACTTTAGGTCAGGCAATCAAGAAATGCTAAATTGTCTGGAAACAAACAAACAAACAACAACAACAACAACAAAAAAGAAAAACACCAGTTGCATGGAATTGGAGTGGATTTTGTCTTCTAATTCAGGATTTGAGGATGTAACTGAGCAATACTTTCTAGGTCTCATAAAATATTACTATTTATCTCTCTCAAGGCTGAAAAAAGAACCTTGCAGAGCAACAGGAGCAGTTTAAATACACAGTGGTTATGTTAGTGAAATGTAGGAAGGCTGCAGGGAGCTGGTAGGCTGTACTATTGCTCAGAGTTTGTTTCTGATGGATGGGCTTTGCTTTTTATTGTTTTTTTTTCCTCAGCTTCCTTCTGTTTTGTTTTTTCAGAATGTACATTAATGGCCATTCTTTCTTTTTTGTTGTTTTTTCAGCTGAGGAGCAGACTTGTTCATTTCAGCTGTAAAACAGCAGTCCGGGGGTAGGATGTTTCTTGCAGTCATGAGATGGTGGCTGAAATGAATGTGATTTTCCATCTGCTCTCGCTTTGCCTGGCTGCCTGCAAAGGCAATGTGCCATTTTGTGGAGGGTGTCTGAAAGACGGGTCCCTGAAATGAAACACCAGCCCTTCAAAACCAGTTTGGTGGCATCAGTGATTGTGAATAGGAAGCAGACGCAGGAGGCAAACTGAATGCTGAGTCTTGCCCAAGAATTTACTCACAGGGCTCGAAACAGATCTTCTTTTTCCTATGACCCAGGTCCACCCCACTGGCATGCAGCTGGATTTTCACTAACACCAGCTTTCTCGTCCCATAGCAGAAATACCAACTGAAAATAAGACGTAATGATGCTGTGGGATGCCACTTGGAAGAAAAGGAAATCATTGCTTAGGACCAAGACTTGCAAAGGGTCTGTAATGTGCCCAGCAAACACAGATGGACCTGCTATATTGGTGCTCAGTTTTTGTGCTCTCAACACACCTCCCTAGTAGATGCCTATACCAAGCATATAGACTATGTCTTTTTTTAAAATTCATTATTTCACTTAGAATATTGGGTGGGGGGGATGAGATTATTTTCTGAATGGAAAAAAAAAGAAATGAGTTAAATATTAAGCAGTATTATATATATTTTTTTTATTTTCATAAATACATGTGCATCCTTACTCTTGTGCTCTCCCCTTTTCTCTCTCTTTTCTGTTCACAGAATCCAGGCTTTTTTATTTTTTTTTTCCTTTATAACACTGAGACTTATAAGAGAAATAAATCTCTCCATTGTTCTCTTGGGGTGCAGCTGTTTTAAACTGTAATCATGGGAGTTGAAACAGGTTTCCTCTCACAATAACATTTATATGCGTTTCCTGACACTCTTTTTTTGTCTTCAGCTGACAGTGGAAGAAAAGAAAATCCCACTGAAACTTGTGAAGATAACATTTGTACAGCACAGAATAGTTACTGCCATATTACAGTATTTTTTAAAAAGTGTCTTATATTGGATATAGAACATCTAGATCTTTATATTCCAAGGTAGCATTTTGATTTTGTACTCTACTTTTCCTCTGTCTGGAGTTTCTCTACTATTGACATACCTTCTTTTGCACTGAGGGCTCATTAAACCAAGCCTTACCTGCTGTTCTTTGTGTTTTTCCTCAGGGATGAGCACACAGATCATAACGTCTGGGAAGAGGAAAAATAAAGGCTTGTGAGGCTTCATGGGGGTGGAAAAATGGGGGACTTCAAGCTCTTTCTCTAGTGCCCTTCCTCTGGCTACTGAGTGAGGTGAGAAGTGGATATCTTCATATTTCAGCTTCCTCACCTGTAAAATATATCAAGATAGCAAAACTGTGTTATCTCTGTCTCCTCTCTGTGCCAAGACCTTTAGAAAAAAATGTTAGTCTAAATTCTGTTGTCAGTGATATGTGCATAAATGCAAATATTATGCTCTCACTTTGGGGAGTAGATGCTCCAGCTTGATATCTTTCTGTCCAAGAGGTGATTTTAGCCCATTTTAATGGATTGCCTTTAAGAGGATATCTTTTCGTCTTTCAAATTTTCTGACATTCCATTATAAATGATTTTTAGAAAAGATCAAAGATGATGGAAATATTGCTGCAAATCTTAGGGAATGAGCTCTATACACTTAATTTTTCATTTCAAAAAATACTGCTACAAACAGCTATAGCCTGCTTCAGAGGAGTATGAAAAGATATGCAAAACTTTTACTTTTGTAGAGTTTATATTTGTAACCAATAACCCCTCTCTATTTTGCATATGAATGACATTTTCAGGTTCTTCAGGAAAGTCTGCATAGGTATAAACACAAGAGTCCCATCTTGTCTTTGCTTCTTCCATGTCTGCCATGCAGCTGATGCATCCCCTTGCATGCCTTAATAAAGACTAAAAGCACTGTAAGCCCATGTTTTTATAACCTTTCCTTTAGCACTGGGGAGAGTCTGGATCCGGTACTGACTAAGAAAGAAAATAACATGAGAAGATGCTTTTTTTTCTTTCTTTTTTTTTCTTTTCCAGAGGAACAAGGTCATGAAAATGATGATCCACAGGATGCAGTGACTGGGTAAACGGCTCGTGTGGAAGGAGCTGCCAATAGGAAGAACATCTGTAAGGGGCTCTGCACTATCTCATAATCACAGTGTCTTTGTTATTATCCACCAAAGAGTACTTTTGGCAGCGTGCTGTCACAGACCTGTGCTGAATGCAGTCCTTGGGGGCAGAGAAACAAATCCAGTCAGAGGATTTCTGACCCAACTGGTAAGTACCTGCAGATCAGTTCTCAGGTCCCACTTTCTCATCTTCAGGGCTCCTTGGGAAGCAAGTTAACCATTTCCAGGGGCTTGGGGAATTATTTACAGTGAGGAAAGCACAGATGTTGCAGGAACTATCCACAGACAGCACCCAGTATAGATCCCTCTGATGTGGGCAAACATAAAACACCAGAAAGGAAAAGGAGAAAAGGGGAGTAACTGCAGGTCTGAGGAGGGGAGCACCATGACCCAGACTGCATTCTCCAGGGCAAACTGCATCACTTCTTGCTCCAGGGCAGGTGCAGGGTTAGAAAAGGGGTTTTAGGAGGATCTCAGTGGGATCCTCCTGGGCCAGCCCAGGAGGAGCCTGTCTCACAATAACATTGGATATGCTGGCAAAAGGAAGGAGCAGGGAGGTGACTGCAGCTGGGAATGAGGAGGTTTCCTGTGGTGCCCGAACTGTCAGTACAGAGGATAACCATTTCAGCTATGAGTACTTACCCACTAGTAAAGGCTTTACAGAAAAGAGCAAGAAGGTTGAAACAGGCACAATGAGGGAAAAGAGGTGAGCAGACCGAGTGTGAATGTGAAGACTCAGGTTAAAGAAAATGATTTTTTTTTTCTAAATTTTATTTTGCCTAAAAGGGAGTGCAAAGGCTTTCACATCAGTGGCAAGAGCCTGACTTTATTTAAGTGTACAGTTTCAGAGCCTGACTTTAGGAGTCTTAGCCATGACACTTCTGGCATGCTGCACAGCGGTTACAGAGCCCTGAAATACACGTTATAATCATTAACGCTGTATAGGATAGCAACGACAGGCTGGAGAGAAAGGCATGAGACTGGAAATCACATTGCCTGGCTTCAACTCTTTGCAATGCTACAGCTTGCTACGAGGTCTTGGGAAAGACACTTAATGCACATTTAACGTGTCAGTTCCTCTGCCGTGAATAACGGTTTTCAACATCTGCAAACTTCTGTGAGATTTACCGATGAAAAGCGCTTGGGAAGCGAGATGAAATAACCCCAGCCGGAGCCCTCCAGCCCGTCATCCAGATGTCTCCATCATGACTCACTCCTCGCTTTCTCTCACCAGCCTGAAGCTGCACGCGTGGGCTGTGCCTGAACTTGAATTATTTTTGAAACGTTCGAGCAGAAAAGAAATACAGTTACAACATCTTGACATGTGAGAAGGGAGGAAGGAGGAAGTATCCTAAACAAAAACAAAAATGAGCAAACGAGCCCTGAGATTTTTATCTGAACATCTGGTGGTGCCAAAGCCACATGGGGCCAAAGCTTGAAAAGCTGATTTGAAGAAAGGCCTTAATGAGTATAATAAGTACTACTGATTGTCTCAGTGAAAGCTGGCTGTGATTTAGCAAAAATGAACCTTTGAAAGTCATCGCTTCAGCAGTTCCAACCATAGCAATGTTTTTAATCACTAGTCTCCAACTTTCTAGCAGCAGTATGTGCGCTTTGTGCATGTCTGGATGGCTAATTAGTCTCCTTACTAAAAATATATGAAGTTAAAACACTTGCCTATGCTTCCAAAAAGCTTCTTGCTGCTATTTTAATCTTGACCTTGACCCCTACCAAGGCATAAACACAAGTTGACTTTAGCTACAATTACCCAAATAAAGGTAAGTAGGTGTTTATGTGTTTACAACATGAAAACATTAATATTTAATTCATTGTTCAATTATTTGTACATTTGTTCAATGGTAGAGAGGTGTGCTTTGTACCTATAACAAACAGAAACATCTTAGAACAAAAGCAACGTATTTCCCTCTGTTGAAGTTTAATTGTAGAAAACCAGCTCTATCTGATTTGGATTGAGAAGACTGTTTTTTGCCTAAAAGCCAAAATCTGCTCTTAGATGCAAATACCTACCTTCCTGTTCAGGAAGACTAAACTCTGTTCCTAAAAAGAGAATACATCTCTGATGGTTTGACTTAAAATGCAGTGCTACTGTGCTATGAATGAAGGGATTATCATACAGTAAGAGATGGTATCCTTCCTGCACTGATTAAAAAGACTGAGAAAATCACCCCAGATTGTTATGAAAAGCTGCAAGTTCGGCAGTGTGTAACTGACTTTGACTTAGTAAAAAATCAAACTTAAAGGAAGGAAAGTATTTCTTACGCTATTTACGAAATATTTCATAGGAAATTCTTGTCTGCTTAGAGCAGGGAATCATGTCAATATTGATAGAAAGAACTTGTCTGACAACTCCATAAACTGTGACTTTGTGTTTTAGCTCCATCTGCGCACTTATCCTGTGACGTGTCGGGTGAGTTACTCTGTGTTAACATGAATCTGTGTAATTGGATCGATATCTGACAACAGCTCTTTTGATGCTCATCCATCTTTTGCTAGGGCATTTTACAAATAAAGAGCAAATAGAATAATGTAAAGTGTTTAAAATGCTTTTCTCTGTGACTATTAGACTGGAAAAGAAGGGCAGCAGTTGAATATTTCCATAGAACTATGCTGAGTTCAGTGCCAGCACTTCTTGAGGTAAAAATGAAAATGAGTGTAATGTTGTTTGCTTCTTAAAATGGTTTCTTCCTTTGAAGTTTCAGTCCCCATGATTGGAAAATACAGCTTCAAGAATATAAAACCTTCATTGATCTGAATTCTGTCTCCAGAGTTGTTTTATCTTTCTTTACATGTGTGCATTGGAAATCTAGTTGAAAGACATTATATATAAAATATATAGTGGGAGAAGAAAGGTGTGATTTATGAAATTTTTCTTTTAGCTGCTTAACAATCCAGTTCAAGGGAATATATATTAGGGATGGGTAGTCTGGATATACTGAATATCTGACCATGTTAAAAAAAAAAGAAAAAGAAAAAAGCCCACAGTAGCTACAACGATTCATTCTCCCCTGGACTTTTATTGCTCTAACTGAAGGTAGAAGTTTTGTTAGCATTTCATGTTTAGCTGAGGCTAAAATGGTGCAATAAATACTGTGATGACACAGTCTTGGAAGTTGTTTAGACAGAATTTAAGATTTTTTTGGTAAATGGTGTCAGAAGGGCACACTGTAGGATGGAATTTTTCTTTCAAGGGAAGAATTCTTCATGGGAGAACTTTGTGTTAGCCAGAGTATTTCTCTAGTTGAGTTTCCATGATTAAAAAGAGCCGTTTTTGCCCCAAGCTACCTTTGTCCTTTTGCAGAGAGCTCAGTTGTGATAGTGACTGACTGAAAAGAATAGTAATGAACTGTGATGAATATCCTTACATTGTGAAATGCAGCAAGTGGAAAATGACTTTACTGGTCTTTGCAAAGACCAGTAAAGATGTGGCTTATCTGAACGACACAAAGCTCACTGCACTTTGTGGAGGAGCATATTCCTGTGGCTTAACACCATGAGTACGCAATCAGTTCAGAATAATCGGCCATTTGGGCCAAGTGGAATATTTTATAATTTTTAATTGTCTAGCAATCGAAGGAGGAGGGGGTGGTGGATCATCATTCCCACAGCATCCTTTTTGGTGCCAATTAGTC
>NW_010584064.1:413558-450147 GCF_000705375.1 Tinamus guttatus | reverse complement strand
TTATAAGAGAAAAGTGGGTGGCAGTGGCGGGGCTAGGTGCCAGAATGAGCTCAGTTAACTTGCATGTGCGTTGGCAAGAGACCACAAGTGTGTGGCAGCGCGAGACACCTGTACCGCCTGGGTGGGCAAAGGATGAAGACACCAAGACATCTTTGCAGGGACTGGTTGGGTTTATGAGTCACCAAGGTGGTGCTGCTAAGGGCTTCTCACCTCCCAAGTGTTCACAGGGCGTGATTTGATGTGATCTACTGCATGTGGTTTGTATTCAGCAGATTATAATCAAGTTGTTAAGTTCAAATACTTAAAGAAAACACGTGCTGCTTTTCTGAAGTTTTGCTATGCTTAGTAAAAATCCACTGCCTAGTAAAACTTTCCTGATAATTGCAAGAACAACAACGATAATGGAGCTACTTGTTGATTTTGGAGATAAATCACTGGCATGGAATCAGAAACTAAACTAATAAAGGGATCATAATTTAATAGGATAAGTTTTATTCTTCATAGCTATTTAGCTAGGAATGAAACAATAAGAGTAGTAAATGTATATCTAAATCTATCTATCTATCTATCTCTATATTTTTTATTTAGATATATTTGTACTGACAACTGTGGGGGTCCATGCCAAGTTAATCTCAGAGAAGGTTAATGAATGTAGTCTTTATTTTATTTTTCATCCCCCTATTACAAATCAGACAGTTAAGCAAAAGCAAAGGCCCTGTTTTTCTAAGAAGCACAGTGTCATTTAAATTTCTAGTGATGTGCTGTGACACAGCCAATTTGATAGAGAAAAATCTATTTGATTTAGAAAGGAGGGACTCCTCTTTCATTGCTAAAAGCTACCACACTCAGCCCTGGGTTGCCTGTGGTCCAGGAAAGCAAGCACAGGAAGGAAATCCAAGTTCAGAAACTAAAAGCACCCCCTCTCCTGTCAGAGAAGCCCTCCTCTGTGTGCCAAAACACCCTGTTTTTCACCCAGACTCAGAGATAATAATGTCTCTGAGGCAATGCACAAGCCATATGCAGTATTGCAGTAGAGCATGGTAGATGCATTTCTGCTTATGTGTTCATCTGTGCTGCTTTATATCAACGACTCTCAAACGATTTCCATCAGAAAGGCAATGCCCTCTGCTTCACAGTGCTGGCCTTTTGCACGCCTTCCCTGGGGCGACTGTAGTGCTTCAGGCAGCACTAGGTAGATAAAATAAACTCTTTATCCCTCAATAAACTTATAAAATTAAAAACTTACAAAAATAAGTTACACATGACTACATGTGTAATTTTGCACTAAAATGCTCTGTTGCTCCTTCCTGCACTGGCAATGACTGAAGTTTCCAAGCCTTTGTGGTCTTCTTGTTCTTTTTTCTGGCAGCATCCACTTACACTAAGATTGAGACTTTTTGCAATGGAAGCTTACATAGAAAAAATAGAAAATATAGAAAAACGGCCTCTAATATAATGTATGATATATAGAGGAAATACAGAATAGGAATGGAAGAAGCCTTGTTTTATTTCTCTTTTATCTATAAGTAGCTGTAATGATTTCCTGATGGCTGCAACAGGAAGCCCAAGCAAATCTAAGCTATGAACTTTTGTTACTTGAAACTTTATGGCAAGAGTCAGCTTGATTTTCTTTTCCAAGGCCAGAGTTTTGTTTTTTTTTTTTTTTCATCAAAGTAGAAAGTTTTTGTCTTCCTGCCTTCAGGTTTGATTTCCTACTCAAAATTATACAACAGTTAAGTTTACACGACAATAAAAAATATTTGATCCTGCAAGATACTGAACGCCTTTGCCTGCAACTGAAAACTAACTCAATGGTGCTGCAAACAGTAATGACTGGGAATATGGCCCTCACTGGCTCGTTACAGAATTGGACCTAAAGGTTGAAAAAAAAGCCCTTTCCAATAGGCAGAAGTACCTCTGTTTAAAGAACTACAATGGAATTCTAACCTTCAATAATAATTCTGCTTTCAAAGGCTTTGACTGTTTATTTTTTCTGTTGCTTCTGGTGCTCTTTAAAATGAATGTGGAAGCAATACATGTCAGGTGATTACCTGTGCTACGAGAGGTGAGGAATAACATGAGGAACACTGGCAACAAAAGAAAGAAGCCTTGAAACAGGGTGTTTGTATGAACCTGATGAACACATCCTTTAATCAGAGATAAAGCATGAAACTTTCTGTTGGGAGCAGACACAAGGTAGTGATGTTTAAGCTCTTGCTCCTGAAAGATTTTTCCCTGAAGCAGATTTGAGAAGAGGAGGGAATAACAAGTGGTTCCATATGAGTTTTTTGGAAATAGCTTATTTTTGCAAGACCATCTCTGCTGAAATCAATTTCCCCTAATAGCGCTGCCCCAACTACTGTTCTGTATTAAAGAGGCAGGTGTTCCGCTTGGTCTGTTTTGAATAAATGGCAGAGTATTTCTTATAGACAATTCTTCATCTTTGCTTTATTTATTTGATGTGTTTCTATGTTCAGATTGATGATTTGGCTAATCTAAAATTAAAAGGTCTAGTCTGAACACTCTCAATTCTTGTTGTCTTTAACTAGAATTTTACAGTGATATAATCTTCCAACATAAAGTTGATGTTTATAGCACTTGAAATTTAGAGTCATGAACAAAAGCTGTAGGCTGCTATTTGGCCAAGGCAGCTGGTCAGAATTTTCTTTACGACTTTAGTGTGGAAAGTGCAGCTTCTATAGAAGAAAAAACTACCATGGGAAATCTTTGTTTTTTTCCTGAGTACACTTGTGACTATTTCATATAGGCTAAGTCCATGTAGCTTTTGTAATATTTTGATTTGTTCAACTGAGCCCAAGCCTTCTTTCTTGTGAGAATTACCTGTGAATTACTTGTAATTGTGTGAATTACTTGCAAATGCGAGAATTTCTTGTGAAAAAAATAAGTGAGAGAGCATTTCCCTGTTATGGCAAACTACTGCCAAGGATCCTGCTGCACTGGGTTCCTGTGGTGCTGCTTCCACCCAGCTGCAGAGCACGCTGCTGTCCGAAGGCACGTACAAAACAGGAGGTGCGGTCTGGCCCCTCCGGAGCTTTGAGAACATTGTAAATAATAACAACAACCTACATGGTCAGCCATGCACCAGGGCTGCTCCTGTGAGGGCACATGGGAGTCTTCCACTGTGTGAGTAGATATCTAACCAAGAGCAGCAGGAGGTATCTGTGCATTCAACACTTGCAGGACTTGTGCATGTTGGCAACAATCTCCACATCTCTGTGGGCTTGTAGAGTACACCAGGACAGAGGATCGTGTAGGTAATAACTGTGTCCTTGAGTCCGATGCTGATCAAGCAATGCTGTACCCTTGTTGGGATTATTGCGGTGGTGATTTCTGTGCTTCTTTCTTTAAGAAATCTGGGGAAAAGCTTCTTACAATATAGAATTCATTCACTTATTTTTAAATTAATTTTTATCTGTAAAATCAAATTTATTCTGCCTACCCTGACCTCAAGTGGTCACTTCTAAAGTTGTTCAGATGGGTAAAAGAAATACATAAGCACTTGCCTTTTATCAGCATATGGTACACCTTCAACACTGCTTATTTCTGTGAAATGTGATTATGGACTTTCAGGGTGTCAGGAAAAGCAGGAAATTACTTCTGGCTCTCTGTGTGATAACACAAATACTGTAGGCAAATATAGGAAACTTAAGGGTTATTCAAGTCAGAAATCTTTGCCTGATGTCCCTCTTGTGAAGGATTTCTGAAGTACAGAGATGGAGGACACCCAGAAACTGCTTTGAATAAAAAAAATGACACCAGGAAGTGCATGGCCACTACTCTGGGTAAACATCTTACAGTGAATTTCTAGTGATGTGCTGTGACACAGCTGATTTGGTAGAGAGTCTCTGCTCCTCCTTTTGTGTTGGTCGTCATTGTGTGGGACCACACATGAGGTCCCTAGAGCAGTGCAAAGGTTTTCCTCCACACTCAGTCAAAAAGGACAAACATCCCTAATGCCCCAGGTAACACCATCTTTTTTTCTCTTCTTGTAAAACTGATGTAGCTCTTGCTGTGAGCCCTGGACACTTCAGGCTCTCCATGTGCAGACTCACAATGTGGTGGCTGGCCAGCAGTTATCTGTGACAACCCTAAAGTCCAGCAGGGACTAACGCGGCTGAGCTGTTTCATCCAAAGGGGTAGCAGCAGTGTGGTACCCATATATATAAAGCATAGATACGAATGGAGGCATATATTTATATATAGAAATATGTGCCCTTGTTCTTAAGTTAGGATGTAAATCAGGTTATTTTCAGTTTATATCTGTACCTGTTTTCCTGATACTGTCTTATAATGAGAAGGCCTGAAAACATAAAATATATCAAAGAGTTTAGATTCTCGGAATGCATGTATATGAATGCCAACACGCAGATAGAATATTTGGGGGTGGCTGGGCTGTGTAAGTAAACCATATTCATTGCTTTTGCAAGGTGGGAGAGCATCTGTTCTCTCGTACTTCCCCTTCAGAAATGGGAAATTGCTGAGTAGTGAGGAGTGATTTCACTTGCTGACTAATTCAGTCGGTATCTCTGGACATTTTAAAAAATGCTACTCACTTAATTGTCTTTCACTTTCTCAATTCCTCTAATTTTCCTGATTTTTTTTTAACTACTTCCTAGTCACCCTAGTGCTGTGCAGAGCAGCAAAAGAGAAAATATGTGTCAGGAATAGTCAAATCTGAGAATATTTCTAAAAAGCTTATTCTGTGGCCCCTGATATCTAACAGGCAGCAGCTGTTCATAGCAACATGCTGACTTAGAAATTAGTTGCCAGGAAGTAACACAAATTCACTTTATACAAAGCTCAAGGATACCACTTATTGAAGGAGAACAAATTCATGTCTAAATGAGTGAAAGCCAGGTCAATACCTTAATCTAGCTTCTGGATACCTGTAATAGAAACAAAACAGACTGAAAGCCTGGATGTTTCCATTACCAGTAGTCAAGTAATGACCATTTAGTGGGATTCTATCATATTACGGGAAAATACTTACGGTAACTTTAACCGCTGCTGTCATTAAAAAGAAACCCCTCAAAATATTAGTCCGCTTTTTATTGTTTATTTGTTGATTTAACTCAGATTAGGAGGTTGGGCCATCCTGAATACTCTTCCTTCCTCTCTTAGTGAAAAACAGCTTAATTTTCCTACTAATACTTCTGTTGCATGGCCTAATGGAGCGAGTAGATTCCCCAGCCCTTTCCTTACCACTCTCTCCCTGACACACTCATTTGTGTCATATCCTGGCCACCATCTGCTCTGCCGCTTAACTTGATCCTCTTCTCAGTTCCTCAGGCCTGCAGGTCTGTAAATGCAGGCTGCTTGCAAATTTTTGGCTTGGTGGTGGATATTAGTAGATCCTTCTCAGCTCCAGCAGTGATACCAGAAATGGTGTTCAGGGACTGTCCTTTCTGCTCTAAATACCCTCTGCGGGTCAGGCTCTTTGAAGTCCACAGGTGTAAAAGAAAACGGTTTGGTTGCAAATGTGTTGAAGTGAAAAGCCTTTCTTTATTTCTATCTATCTGAGGCATTTCTCTGGTGCTCCTTACACAGTTATATGGTATGTGTGATATATACACAGCTATATATGATATATACATGTAACAGAGAAGCTGCATATGTTAACCTCACATAAGCAGGGCTTGTGGTTATATTACAAAACACCATGAAGCACAGGCATTGTTGCAGAGACTTAGGTCCTGACATAAATAATATGCACTAGGGAGTCTGGTTAAAGACACGTTAATTTCTCACTAGAATCAATCCTACTGAAATTTATAACTTCTGCAGAAATTCAGAAAAAAAACCCAGCCCTGTATCTTGTAATTCCCCAGAACACAGCAAAGCCCAGTCATTCTTCCCATATTTATTCCAACTGACTTTTTTTTGGCTGGTTGATTGTTTTGTTTTCTTTTTTTTTTTTTTTTCTCTCTGGCTTGCAAATCTCTTTGAGCAGATACCAGTTTTATGTACATACTCCTGCAACAGGAGACAAGTGTTTTGTGGGACTATCCTTTCAATAGTCTAGAGAGCACGCAGGGAGATTATTTTTCTTCTCTAAAAAGCTTTCTGCTTGTGTGAAAAAACACTGTATATTCCAAGGACTCTCTTCATCAGTATGTTTTTTTGGCAGGAGATGATGAGTTAAAAAAGAGGAGCTGCAGACTGACACTACTGAATATCAAAATGCCTTTGCTCGTTCAGGAAAGCATTTGCAAGTAAGGAGACATTTATTTCCAGGCTGGAATGACGCTCCCACCTTGTGTGCTGGGAAATGCCTTGCTCTTTCGATGGCACACTTGGGCTGGTAAACAACCATTAAAATTCTAAGCAGATCTGCATAGCTTGCAGGAAAACCTCTCAAAACAGCTGCAGTCTCCTTTCAGCAGACGGCGATTAATAATCGCCTTTGTTCTGCGGGCACTTCCAGTCGCCCCCAAAACCCACATTCCCAGGCCATTTCACCCCTTGGGAAGAAATGCTGTCAGCCCCCCGCAATACAGACCCTGCGGTCACACCAGAGCCCAGGGAAGGGTACAGCTCAGCGAACCCGTGGCATCGCTCCTCCTCTCTTTGCTCACTTAGAGGATTCAAATTCGCTGCTGGAGCATGGCTGCTGTGATTAGATATAGACTGGCTTTGACCCCTCACCTCTGCCTTGTCTGCTCATCGTGCCAGCTTCTTTGCAATGTGAAAATCCACCACAGATGCTTAAAAGGTCTGAAACATTTAGTGGTGCATTGCTCTAGCATTGCTCTAACCAGGTATTACTTTACCCGTGTGGAAATCTTTGCTTTGTCTGCAACAGCTTCGGAGATGCAAGCACCTGTGCCTGGCCCCTTCACCCCACGCGAAGTGCTTTGGCATTTGGATTTTTGACTCTAATACCAGGGGAACTGCAAGAAACCTCTCTCCTCTCTGAAAGCTGCTACTTATCAGCCCTGGGCACTGCCATCTGCACTGCCCCGAGAGAGCTGTGCCACGTAGGACCTTGCACTGAGGAGGGAGAGCTGGAGGTTATAGGAAGACTGGGGAGGCAAAAGTTATTGTCCAAGGGCACCTGCTGGCAGATCAATTATCAGACCTGGTTAAACCTCCAGCAGATCAGAGCACACAACATAATCCTTCAGTTCACCAGCAGTTTCTCATCCTTACTGAAGAGGAAGATAAATAAGTGCTTCTTTCTGCAGATTACTGTTGAAGAAAATGCCACAGGGATTTTTCTACGGACAGACCTCATTCCCCTGCCCATGCTGTGGTGGGGCAGGTGATGACACCGTCGTTCTGACTGAGGAACAGAGCGCTCCTTCACCAACAACTAACAGAGGTTTAAAAATCCTAAAATTCTCATGGAGCCTAGGAGCCAGTGCTGGTATTATTCCTTGCTGCCCATCAGAGGGTGCTGCTCTGCCGCCTTTCACACCAGCCTCCAGCTTGCAGGTCCCTTCGCTGGCTGTCATTTCTAAGCCCTCGAGCGGGGAATATTAATTACCTCCCTCTGCCTCTGTTATGTTTATTAGCAGCGTAAATAAAGTGCTCTTTTATGACTTCATAGGTGCATTAAATACTGCCTATTTGCATCTATCATTATATTGAATTTGTACTTGGGAACTTGAGAATCGAGTGCTCAAATGCTGTGATCCAAGCAGTATCACACTTCCCTCTTCTCCAGTTTTAAACATACAGAGCAAGGAAAACTTTATTGCTGAATGAATGAGAACTGCAGAAGATATCCATGCAGAATAAGTGTTCTTCAAGGCAGGCTGCTGTGGTCTGCTGAATTTCTTTTGTATTGCCACTTGATTAAAGAAGGGGAAGACATTTCCAAACCCTTTTTAATCTCAGTAATTTCCTTTGCATTGTTCTGAATTGCTTAGGCTTTGTTATTTCTATGCACTTGTTGATGACATGTGCCTTGAAATCTTTTTACTACAATTATTGCAAGAGACCCAATTGCATAGCATTGTGAAATTTTAACTCGAGGGCATAAGCAAGTATGTAGGTAAGTTGTAGATAAACAAGAAATGCTTTCCTGCACAGTTGAATCTCATTGAACTAGCTATTTCTTCTCTAAGTAATGCCTCTTTACTTACCTCTACCCCATAACATGTTATTTCCTAATATCAAAAAATGTCATGGCATATGAAAATTAATGCCAGAGGTATCTGCTCTTACTTTCCTTTCATTATGAGCTAGAAGCAGGAAGGATACTTGCGCTACTTGTTGACAGCTTGATTGAACTAAAAGCTTAAGAACAATAGAACATATTTTACCGTGGCAGCATGTGACATCTCTCTCAACATCTATCAACATGCATATGCCGATATACGTAGACAAACACCCTCTCTTGTTCGCAGAATGGAATTCTCCCCTTTTGGTTACCAGCAGTGTTTCGCCACCAGCTATGGCAACAGCCTACAACAGCTGGGGAAGGAAAGCTTAGCTTGCAGACAGGAGCATAGATCTGGTTATGTGTACATATTGCCCCACTGGCATCATTTTTACCTAATCGCAAGGCATGGCATGGGCAAGGACACTCCCCAGATAGATAAGTTCCTGTTGTTCTCCAGATGCCAGTCTGCAGGGAACAGCAGGGGTGCAGGAAGCAATTGGGGCTGAGCACCATCATCAACTGTGTACTGCTATTGTTCTTCTCTGATGACTCACATAATAGTAGTGTTTGGCTCCGGTTTATAGCTGACAAAAACCTTGCTTCAGTGGCAGGACAAAGGAGCAGAAGTGAGTTGAAATATCTTTGGTTTATAAAGTGGAAAAAGAAATTACTCAAGAGATTGTCTCTCGAGGATGACTGCTCTTCAAATATACCAGGTAGGATGCAGTCAAGTAGGATATCTGAAAAGCACTAGCAAAGAATTCACGACAAGTTCAGATTTCCCAGTTTCCTAAATGTTTGGTTAAAATAAGACACAATCCTGAGGTACCTGAGTCATAAATTAGGAGGCCAAACTCAAAGAAATGAAGGAACAAATCCTTTCAAATTACGCTGCAAGATGCACTGTAAATATGAATGTAGTTTTCCTCTACTATAACCAGTTTGCTGAAAGGAAAAGTACAACGGTGATTGGGGGTAGTCAGCTTGGATTCACCAAGGGGACATCGTGCTTAACCAGCATGATAGCTTTCTATGATGGAACGACTGGCTGGAGAGATGAGGGGAGGGCAGTGGGTATTGCCTACCTTGACTTCAGCAAGGTTTTTGACACTGTCTCCTGTAACTTCCTCATAGGTAAGCTCAAAAAATATGTGTTATGTGAGTGGCCAGAGATGTAGGTTGAGAACTGACTCAGTGGCAGAACTCAGAGAGTTGTGGTCAGTGGTGCAGGGTCTAGTTGGAGGCCTGTAGCTAGTAATGTACCCCAGGAGTCAGTACTGGGTCCAGTCCTGTTCAATTTATTCATCAGTGAGGTGGATGAAGGGACAGAGTGCACCCTCAGCATGTTTGCAGATGATACAAAACTCTAGGGAGTGGCTAGATGATCACTAGAGGTCCCTTCCAACCTCAACCACTGTGTGATTCTGTGATGCTTAAGGAAATTAACAAGTAAGTACGTTCATGGAAGTAAGTGTTCCTATCAACTTTAGTGAGATCGGTTATAAGTAAAAAGACATTCATTCAATGCTTGCAGTAAGGACACATACCATAGCTCATCAGGAATTTCTGTTTGTGAAAACTGTTGCTAAATATGTGCTTTACTGGAAAAACATGTTGCCAGTTGCCAAAACATGTTGCTAAATATGTGCTTTACTGGAAAAACATCCCAGGTGAAAGCCCCAGAAAAAATGGTACAAAATAGCTGAAAGAAAGAAAAAGGGTTTTTTTCTCCCTTATGTCTTAAAACTAAAGTAAATTACCAAAAAAAAAAAAAATAAAAGGAAAAACAGAAAAAGCAATAAAAAGTGGTAGTGGAAAGAATTATGAATTACGAACTTCATAAAATGAAAGGTCTTAATGTTGAGGGTTGGGAATACCATGCAGAGTATTTAGACAACCATGGATTTCAGAGAAAAGAAGGTAGTCAAAGCTTAGTGAACTCCTCCATCAGTATATGCAGACAAATAAAAAGGATTTTATCCATTCCCTGGGAAAATAGCAGTACTTGAAGGAATGTCAGTCCAGAATCAAAAAGTCACAGAATGGTTGAGGTTGGAAGGGACCTCTAGAGATCACCTAGTCCAACCCTCCTGCACCAGCAGGGACACCCAGAGCACGTGGCACAGGGCGGCATCCAGGCAGGTTTGGAAGATCTCCAGAGAAGGAGACTCCACAGCCTCTCTGGGCAGCCTGTTCCAGGGCTCTGTCACCCTCACAGTAAAGAAGTTCTTCCTCACATGGAGACGGAACTGCCTGTGTTTCAATTTGTACCCATTACCCTTGTCCTGTCACTGGCCACCCTGAGAAGAGTTTGGCCCCATCCTCCCTACGTTCACTCCTCAGGTGAATCTGATCAATATGGATACATGAGGAAAAATGATAGGCAGGGTGAATGTAAAAACGGGTAATTGCAACACAGAATGATCCATAAAAAAAAAAAAAAAAGTAGTCTAGGCATGTATGGATCGCATGTTAAAGATGTCATTTCCTGAATAATTTGCTGCCCCTGACAGCTATTTGAAAACTAAGGAAATGAAAGATGTGAGGAAGAGAAATGTAACACCCGTTTTCTGCGAGCAGAGACAGTCTGGTAAAAGCAGCACTGTGTGTCTTAGCCCCAGCTCTTCTGGAAGGACATCGTGAAAATGGGTGCTCCCACTGCCTTTCTTGGCCCTTGCAGTGCCAGAAAGTGTCACCACCTCTCAACCCACGCTTACCTTCAGTGAGAGTTAAGCTTAGGTGTAAGAACTCACTTGGAACTGAGCCCCTGAGAAGAAATTAATCTCTGAATCTCTCAGCTCAGCCTCTTGCCAATGGACAAGGAACATGCAGATACACAGGAGGTGCTAGAGAAAGAGACGAATGGGATATAAATACTTTTTGCTTGAGTTTAAGCATCCGGGATGAACACCACAAAATGCAGATGATCTGAAAACTCATTGAGTGTAAATATATCAGTGCAGTGTGTCACAATCTCAAGAATAAAGCCAAAAATCTGTGGAAGTATATAAAAAAACGAAAATAAAAATAACTCTATTCCTCAGGCAGGATGCCATTGATTTTGTCTTTTGTATGCTGAATAAAGTAGGGAGATATAACAGAAATCATGAGATTAATTTGCTATTTTTAATATACAGCAATGAATTTTAGTCCTTAAAGTGCCCCAGCGGGTGTAGATGTGGATGTGGAATAAAGAGATGCATGGAAATTTAAAATGATGAACAACAAAAACGTGCAATCTACTGGCATTATGAAGAATATCAGGATATTATTAATTGTAGTAATTTTTTCCTGTTTCAAGAGAGAACTCCTCTCTGTTGGGAATGTAAATTTACTCACTGCAGCTTTATTAAAGGGTTTCATAAACTAAGTTTCATTAAAGGGAAGATCTGCTGCATTTCATCATGCCTCTAATGCCTTGTTTGGACAGATCAGGTCCTTGATCTTAGCGTCTGATATTTGTGTAGCCTTGATTTAGGGAGGCATTGGTATTCAGAAAGGGACCTTCATATCAAGCACAGACTTAAGTGACTTCCTAAATAAGAAAGGCCTTAAATTCATATTTAAATTCTTGTTTGACTCGGAGCAGTTGTGGTCTTTGCTGATGCTGTGCAACAGAAGCAGCTGTTACCACTAGTGAGTGGTGAGCTGTGAACTGCAGCAGTTTTGATTATAGATACCCTCTTCTCTGGACTTCTTAAGCCACTACATCACCCAAGTCCAGAAGAACCAGGACTCTACTTTCACCAGGTTTATCTTTCTTCTTCTTCTTTGTAGGGGAAAACAATAATAATTAAAAAGGACATGTTTACAAACTCTTTTAGTTAGGCTGAAAAGGGGAGGGTCTGCAGGATTATCTCTGGAGAAGTCACAACTTGTGGGAATAACGTTATTTCACAGGATAAGGCTTTCACTCAGTGGTGCTTTGCTCAATGGAGTAAAGTAACTCAGCTGGCATCTGCAGAGCCAGATATCCCCACCCTGAAATCCAGACCTCCCTGCCTTGAAATCAATAGCAAACCCCACCGAGACCACTTGTTCAGTGTACGTGCAAAAGGAATTACATTGGGTGAGTGAGATCAGCCCTTTATGTTTATTATGGCACTCCATGTTAAAAGCTTTCTCCTAAGATCTCCTGCTATTCTGTTTCTCATCTTATTTGTAATTATTTCCTCCTTTAATTTTGTCCACTGTATTTCAAAGGTCTTTTTCTCTCTCTCTTTTTTTTTTTTTTTTTTTTTTTTGTGTTTGCCTTTCTTATTTCACAGGAACGTAGCATGAGAGAAGTTTTAAAAATACTCATTTTAAAATGAATTCCAAATTAAGTCCCTCCTCAGCTATTTGGCTCATAGAGAATAAGTACATATTGTCGTAAAAAGCATTCTTTATTATTAGTTGATTAGGTGGGAAAGCACATGGCACAGTCAAATTGGGTTGCAAACATGCTCTTGATCTTGGCTGTGGCACTGCTTTGCTGTGAGAACCTGGGCAAGTTAGTGCTTAGTGCTTTTTTATTATTATTTTGGTATTAGCTATTTAGATTGTAACCTGTGGGGGCCAGAAATTGCTCTTTTTTTTTTTTTATGTGGAAGGCATTACACACATATCTACTCTTCCACTTCCTTTGGAAAGGTTCAGAAGAATCTTAACATAGATTGTGTTTAAAATTACCATTCTTAGGCTTCCTTATATTGCTAGCATCAAACTTTTAGAGAAGGTTTTGATCCAAAGAAAGGCAATCAATACTTCTGCTCACCTAGCAGAAAGTGAATAAAACATTTAGACTATTAAATTACGTAAGATGTCCTACTTTTCACAGTCTTATTTCTGCATTTGCTCACCTTTTCTTATACAAGCACACCCATGTCAAAACAGAGGCTTAATCTATTATTTGTCTTGATCTGTTAGATCACAGGTGAAATTTATGATGACAAATAGTTGTGGAACAAAAGCCTGACTGTGATTTACTGGTCATAATCGAACTCCTGACATCTCGAGGTGGCTTGGGCAGACTTGGTGTGACGTGGAGTCCTCCCCACTGGAGCACGGGGTCCATCCCCAGCTGAAAGGTCTTATCTCGCTTTGCTCCACATTGCTGCATCCTGTGCAAGGGAGCTGGGTAATGGAAAACACGGTTTAGGGAAGAAGAGCACCAGCACAAATGATCACCAAAGGGGGCATCTCTGCACACCTCCTTGTGCTTCTCTCTCTTTTCCTTCCTCTTGCTGTCTTTTCCCTCCTGAGAAGCGTTTCTCCTGCAGCCCCCACATGCCGCAGGAAACCTCACCCACTCTACCTATTTTTGCCTGATGAAGTGTGGGCAGGTATACCTGCACGCCTTAGCTCAGCACTGCATCATGCAGCAAGCACTTTTGTTCAGAGCTCTTTTTGAAGCTATTAAAAAGGGCAGAATTAAAAAAAAAAGAAAGAAAGAAAGAAAAGAAAAGAAACACGCAATCTGAAGCCTGAATAGCAGCATTTCTATCATCTGTTGTCATGACACACAGTTGACGTGGGAACACGGCAACAAGGCTGACTGCTAGATGGGTTTAATTTTGGTGCAGAAATTTGCTAGAAGAAGCTTTCAAAAATATCTCTGGGTAGGAGGAAAACAGGTGGGTGCTGGTTATGTGTACGAAGAAGGAGGAAATAGTTGTCAGTCTTACCCAAGCATTACTCCAAATCCATCAGCCCCTTGGTACCCTCACTACTCCACATGGGAAATAAATCTTCCTGTCTCTTTTCCTTTCTCTCTCCTGGTGCTTCTGGAGAAGATGGTGGTGGGCCACAAAGCGAAGGTAAACTGGGCGCATGAAGGTATGACTGAATAACGCTTGGCCTGTGCACATCTGTCTGAGCAGCCCTGTTAAAAGATGCCCTTGTCCAGCTTGGGAGGCAATGTCGGTGCTGTCCACTGGAATAAGGTGAGAGTGAGACTCCTGATGAAGTCCAAAATGAGGACACCTAGTGCCAGAGCTTGGGGCCGTGTGGTGCGTAGTGGACAGTCCATAGAGACTTCTATGCTGGACGTCATTTCTGTGGTTGTCTATGAGAGTGGGCAACTGGACTCAATAGCCTGTGTGATCCACTTCATCTTGTGTTCCCAAATCCCATGCACACTTCTGCTTCAGAAAAGTCCTTTCGTTTTCTCCTTTGCTGTCTCCAGGTAAGTCAGACCTGATCTGGTTTTCAGACATGCACGAGCAGGCACAGCTTCTGCTGGCTACAGAAGAAGTGTAGGTGTTCAGAAATGTTCTCTGAAAATCACTCTGGTAACCCATTTGAAGCTCATGCTCCTCTTCCACAAACTACTATGTATTAGTACATTTCTCATCTCCATTAGTCATTCTGACTAATAACTTTACTCATCTATGCTAGTTTACTCATCCATTTCAATACTCTCCTAGATCACAGGGACAATTTGTGACTTAAGTAATCAGTTATAAGCTCAGAGATCTTTGAATGAAAAATGCTATGTTTTATAAGAGGAAACTACTATGATTACACTTCTGGAAAATGTAATTCTGTGAAGGGACTTCCTTTCTTTTCCACACGGACCAGCTGGTAGCAATGGTGGTGTAACTGGAACTGAAGATTCCAACGTCCAACACTCAGAGGCATGAAAGACGAAGCCCATTTAGTTGTGAGTCAGTTGTATGGACTACAACCAACATGGAAGCAGAGGAAGAAAGGGAGGAGTTTTTCTGGAGAGGAAGTGCACTGCAACCTGAAGACTTGTATGTCTCTCTGAGCAAAGGACTGCTTCTGAGGACCTTCCAAGAGAAATGCAGAATTTTCTTTTACTCCATTTCATTGTGTCTCAACAGAAAATTTCCCTACCATTCCCACTATGTTCCCAATGAAATGATTCCTTTGAAAGCACCATCTCTTCAAAGGGACTCAAATGAGAAGCCTCACTAGGAGAAGAATTTGAGATCAGTGTATGTTTTGCGTTTTTGTCTTGCTTCTTGGTTTTCTGCTCCTCTGCTTCTGATTCTGCTGCTGACTTTTGTTTCCATCTTCCGCAGATAACCCATTGTGTGCTCATTAAAAAAGTTGAGTAGTTTCTGCTTTGAATTTTCTACGGAGAGGACTGAGAGGAGATCTGATCAGTATGTACAAGTACCTGAGGGGTGAATGTAGGGAGGATGGGGCCAAACTCTTCTCGGTGGTTGCCAGCAATAGGACAAGGTGTGATGGGTACAAATTGAAACACAGGAAGTTCCATCTCCATGTGAGGAAGAACTTCTTTCCTGTGAGGGTGACAGAGCCCTGGAACAGGCTGCCCAGAGAGGTCCTGGAATCTCCTTCTTTGCAGATCTTCCAAACCCACCTGGATGCCGCCCTGTGCCACGTGCTCTAGGTGTCCCTGCTGGAGCAGGGGGGTTGGACTAGTTGATCTCTAGAGGTCCCTTAACCTTAACTATTCTGTGATTCTGTGTGATTCGTTGATTCCAAAAGCCATTTATCATTTCCAGAAAGAGGCAGTACCAATATCATCATCAGTCTCCTAAGCACATTACCACCCTATTGCTGCTTATCAAAATGCTTTGTGTTTCTCATAAAGGAGACTTTGCACCCTTCCACTAGGCACCCTTGGAATCCTGACAACCTCCTTGCCCCAACCAACAGCGTAAACAGTTTTCTACTGAAGAACTAATCCTAGAAACTCCTTCTGTGGTGCCAGAGTCTGTCCATCTGGGGCAGACCATCGAAAATGTCATTCTCAACCATTCTCCCAGCAGCAGTATTTGGTCCGAACTTTGAAAATAAGATAGTTCTCAAGAGTTTCAGCTATGAGGTCTGAAGTATGTAAATCTGACTGACTACTGACAGCCATACTACCCTCTCATACATGAAGTAGAGAGGAAATTCTCCTCACATTTCTTTTTCTCCTTTTCTTTTTTTCCTCATCTAAATTCTAGGAAGCTGGAAGAAAACAATTTTAAGTGTGTCATTGGGGAAATCTAGTCATTTGGGAACAATATAAGCATTGGCAGAAAGGAGAATCTACCTTCCCATGCTAAACAAAGACACTGATTTTCCCTTCATCCTAGAGATCACACTTCAAATATCTTTTTCAAGCACCTTAAAAAAACAACTCTAACATTCCTTCTATATAAACAACCTGTCTTTAATAGAAAGGTTGCTTTCTCAGTGGCCATACACTTTCAGTGAGAATATCCAAAATAAGAAGGCACTCAGTTACAATTTTTAGGAAGCAAGTTTTCTTTGTAGACACTCTTCAATGTTCCAAACCGAAGACAAGATGACTGCCGATTTGAAGACAGCAGATGTCTCAGAGACGTAAGTGTTCAGCACCCCAGAATCAAAGCTGCAGCATAGCTGAATACAAAATATTGACTGTGTTTGTTTGCTTTTTGTGTGGGGGTTTAAAAATGCTAGTGATGTTTAAACACCTCTTCAGAGCCATTACAAGTTATTGTGCAAATACAGTAATTTTTCCCCAGCAAGCAGGCGTGAAATACATGTTTGCTTATCAGAATGAAACAGCTCCAGAGGAGGCCTTGCTGTCTGTCAGGTGAATCACCTAATCTCCAGATTTAATGTATTTAACTGGATAAATAAGATACTTTTTAGAGATGTCTAAATATACATTTCCCTCAGAGAGATTTTCTAGTCTCCAGGGTAAATAAATCATGCTTATATGAAGATCACCTTTTTTGTTTAAAAGATATGATTACCTGAATAAATTGTTGTGCTATAAGTATGTAGTGCACCCGCCATACAACCTAATTTCATAAATATTTTACTGTAAAAATGTCTATTGTCGAACTGTATCAGCCACTCAAGATTTAATAATCTGTCACAAGATATTTCCATCGCTCTCTTGGGAAAGAAGGAAGGCAAAAAGAAAACAGATAAAGATTTCACAGCGAACGAAATTGCCTTACCTCTTAGGAATGTTCAAACTATAACCTGACAAAAATCAGGAAATTAAAGTGCAAAGCCAGCCTTGTGTCCTTACTTCACCCTTTTGTGCTTTCTCTCATTATCATGCAGAAGAACACTGCCATTTCTGCTGTGAGTCTCTGCAACACTGAGCTTCCCTACTGCATTTTCAGGATGACTTATTCTGATTGTTAACTACCTCAAGAACTATTGTGGTAGGTCATCTAGTCCATCTCTGCCAAAGTGCAATTAAACCCTACTGCACATTTATAAGGGTTTATCCTGCCTAATGCAAATGTCCTGCATGACCTGGCTTTCTTTTATCTTTACCATTGAATTATTTTTCAGGCTTGGAATATGTTTTTTTTTTTTTTTTTTTAAACAGATTTAGAAGGAGCTTTCTCCTCACTTCATTAATTTCAGAATTAAGCGGGGTGTTTGGTCTCTCCAGATAGCTGTGTGATGTTCTTTGCTGTCTCCTTGGCAAGAGCTGCTGGTTGCTGCAGATCTCAGCATCAGAGAGGACTGTGCTCCTCCATGCACTCTGGTGCATGGCAAGAGCTCCCCAGCCACTTGGCTTGCCACAGGAGCCTGCCCGGGCTTCCTTCCTGCCCTGTACAGGTAGGCTTGGTGTTAAATAAAGCCAAGATTTATTCCGAGAACAATTTATGGTCCAAGATTACTAATTTACTTCTACCTGTTATGGAGTTCCTACCCTGGAGATTCTGGGAGAAGCTGAAAAATCTTGACTTCTTGAGCACTGGGTACCTGTCCCAGCCATCTCCAAACCATCCAGGCTGTTTGACCTTCTTTCTCCTTGGGGCAGGGCACCTGAAATACATAAGTCAACTTGTATACTAACTTGTATAATGTTCAAAGTGCAAACAGCACTAATGGAAATGTATTTATTAAAGGTAAGCAGCATTTACCTTTAGGTAAGTGATCAAAGGTCAATAACACACTGTATAGCAAATGATCAGAAATAAATGATATTGTATCTCTACACCGGGAATAAACTGCAATATCCACTAATGGTCTTTAGCATGTCATTTTTTTTTTTTTTTCATTTCCCTTATCTTTAACCATGATATGAAACTGAAACGGGAGAGTGCTGGTAAGTAAAGTAAGTTCCTGGTAATTCTGCACAGACTTTTGCTGTTTTCCTGAGGATTCAGCCAGGCAAGAACTAGTGTTGGTGACTGGGGTGGAGCACAGTGAAGCTGCAACCCTTAGGACTTTGCATTTTCTACAGTCAAGTAGCTGGAGCTCAGGTCTTTCTTTAATTTATATTTGTAGGTAATTTTTCCTTGTTTCCTTTGATAGCACAAATATTTCAATGCTGAGCATACTTACCTACCTGTCCCTGCCTACAATATTGAGTGTCTTTAGAGAGTCTTTTTCTTTTAATCTAATCTCACAACTTTTACCTCTAAACAGACAACAGTAATTCAGAAGCAATTTTCACATTATCTACCCATACTTACTGAAGAGCAGCAGCAACCCCCTTTCTTAGGTGAGTAAACCAAAGAGTGCCTAGGTAGCTGAAGCAGGAGACAGGCTGCTTTTGAGATAGGAGTGAGTGGAGCAGAAGGAAGTTAATATCAGAGCATCGGTATCAGCAGCGTGGAAGGGACTGTTGCTGGCATGCAACATCTTCTAGCTGTGTGTGCTCTGGATCTAGTCTACACACAGGTACAGGAAGAGAAAGGAAATCTGCTTTTAAATGCCATAGTCAAATTGCATTACCTTACTGTGGTGACATTTTTGTTTAAAATAGGGCTTAATTCTGTTTCTTATAATTCACTTTGGTAAGTAAGATTGTTTGTATAATACAACCTAAGTTCACACCTTGAGCTTAAATCTCCTCAGCATCCCCATACACACAAGGCCTGAGTTTGATGTCTAAACCTAGAATCCAGGATCCCCCTTCTGCTCTCCACATTGCCTAGGGACCACTTCATTTCTGTGCTTCACAGGCTGCAGCTTGCCCTGCCATCAGGCTGTTAATTTAACCACGTATTGAAAAAGAGTGAGATATTAATTACTTCTTTCTATGAGAATTACTTTAAAAGTCAATGCTTAAAATGAAAGCAAAGGAACAAGTGGAAATATTAACTCGCAAGGAAAAAAATAGATGGATGAAGCAGCTGTAGCTCCAGGCATCTAAGAGATGTAACCCTCCCAGGGAACTTACGGCAAGATGTTATGGTGACGAGAGTGGGCACCTCTGTGGGTTTTTTCCCCCCCGTGAGGGCTCGGAGGAGATACGGAGGCGCCAGCTTTGGCACTGGGTGGCAGTGCTCTCCCGCGCTGCCGCCGTGACCGGCTCCTGCAGGCACTGCAGGGCATGCTCTGAGAGCTGCAGGCTTGCAGTGTGGCTCTCCTAATTCGGCTAGAAGACCAGTCCACGGCTTGGGTAGAGCTCTGCCCCTTTGGGGCTTTGATTTCTAACTAAAGTAACCCCTGGACAAAAAGAGAGAGGAGACAGTGGAAAGGTTTGCAGCTCAGAGCAGTGGGAGCCCCTGTTATTCAGGGTCCCTTGAGAGGACAGCTGGGGGAAAAATATAATCTGGCCATACTCATCCTCCTTTCTGCTGTAAAGGAAATTGCCTACCTTCCCCAGCCTCATCTGCTCATGTTGGAGAGCCAGAGCCATGCGACTATCCACCATCTCTACAGGAGGGTGGGCAGCCAGTGCAGCAGTCATTGCAGCACAAAATCCTGGTGTTGAGCAAAGACCTGGTCCTCATGGGACTCACCTAGATGCCATGGAGCCCACCTAGAGCAGGAGCATCAACTTTCACAAGGTGCTCTTAACAGTGCAGCTGTAAAAAGAGAAAAAGGAAGGAAATGGTCCTGCAAATAACCTTCTCCTGTGCAGAGGCACGGGGACAAACCTATGCAGGACTCTTGCATTTAGACAGTGTCCTTGGGTCTGCTGCTAACGTATGGCAGTTCCCTTTTACCTGTCTAGGATGAACATTGTAGGATTGGCAGCATGTTTTTAACAAGGACCTCGTGAGCCCTCGTAGATGTAACAGATAAGTGTGTGACCTGGTGTATTGCTGCCTGGGGACAAGTAGAGAAAAGGTGGTGCTATTGAGTCTCACAGCTTCATTACGAGGTTTGTAGCATTAGATACTTTTCTCAAAGCCTCAATTTGATTTCATATGACTCGCCAAGAAGCTTAGCTTGTTTTCTTCTTTTAAAGAGAATATAGCTTTCCCTGTCGTGCAGAAGTGCTTGAAAATGTGAACAACAAAAGCTTTGACAATACAAAACAAAAAGGCTGCCAAATTCCCACCATTTGGCCTGGAAAGTACGAAGTATTTTTGGTTCCTGAATTTTGAAGGTCTCAGATGATCAATGCTGTGTGTGCTTCTGTGATAATGCAGTAATGAAGGTGGGCAGTTGTGCGAACATGCTTTTCCCATCAGGGACACCTTCTCTGCCTTTCCCAGTGCTTTAAATCTTTGAACTAGCACGACTGTCTCTGCTTCAGCAGTATAGACATGCAGGTTTAGCTGCACAACATAAAATGTGGGAGCTGTGCAACTGCTCGCTCAAAGCACATTGGTGCAGCATGGGATGGGGAGAACTATGTAAATTAGGCAATAATAACAAGAATAATTGGGTCAAAACTGTCCATCTGTTAATATAGGATGAAAATAGAAAGGCTTCTAAGTCTTAATGAGGATCTGAAAACTTCCTCATAAAGAACAGTGGGAGAAGGAAATGTAAGTATTTTTAGGATGGAGTTGGACTTGTTCATGAGAAGGAGGTGAGGTTGTTTGCAGGACTGGGCTCAGTGACACAGAACAGCTCTTCAAGTATTCATGCTCTGATGTTCAATATGCATCATGTGAGTTTGTCTGGACATGTTTATCCAGACATTTTTTTTTGTCTGGACGTCTCTACGTCCAGAGGTTAAAAATTCAGTGCTCAAATGGGCCCAAAGCATAGGTGCTGCCTTCCTTCCACTGACCCACAATGACAGTTGAGGTTAATGTGCTTTCAATGGCTGACTGGGACTGGTTGTTCAGCAGCAGACAGTGTTCATGGATTTATCTACAAGTAGAGATGAGCGTCACTGTTTTTAAGGTTCAGTGGGTCCCCTTGATCAAACCCACCTCATTAATGAGTGAAGGCCGTGAAATTACTTGTGTCTTCTATTAGAGACAAACAAGCAAGAACAACACCACTTAAGGAAGCTGCATAAATAATGAATGAGTAGAGAAATGCGGTCCTTTCTGACAGAAATGATGCTGGTTTTAATTTGTGTTTATGGCACCTAAAGTAATGGGCGCATGAAAAATGTATGGGGAGAGAGAAGCAAGAGAAAAATCCCCAGAGAACCAAACCACAGTCACCTGGACTCTGCCCAGAAAGTGCAAGGGGAGGGAGGGAGGGACCTCCTTTAGAAATAGAAAATAATGAACACTGAAAAAAAATTACAAAGCATACAATACTTCCAGAAAATCAAAACACTGTTTAGGACAAGTGCTCCAAGTGCAAAATTGTCTACCATGAGAGCCTTTAGCATTTGGCATAATGGGGCCAAATCTTGATGGAGGGCAAAATGTTCTTTCAGTGTTTCTTGTATATAAAAAGCCTCATTTAAAATAACTTAATCTTTTATCAGGATCCATTCTAGCAAGCTTTCTTCTAAATTTAAAGACAATAAAGCATTAACCACATTAAGGTAAGTATGTAACCCATCATCTTGAAAGCTCCGCTGGAAAGCTGAGTTAAGTTTGTGTTGAACTTTAATGTGTCAGCTGCCTAACAAAGTGTCCTTTATAACATAAAGTGTTGTATTTGTGTTATAAAGTGTTCTTTATAACATAAAAATGTTTCACAGAAATTTAGCACATGGGAAAGGTCCTGACAAACATCTAAAATAGTGTCAACAATTTTTATGATTTCAGTATATCCTTAGTGTACACTCAAACTAAATTGGGCATTTTATTCCTGAAGAATATTTTAAGATTGGTAAAGTCAGGACTAATGTGACTTTTGTTTTCATAGCTGAAATTACCTTTTTCTGGACTTTGTAAGAAAGATCTACAGAGGTGTTAATGCCTTTGAATATCATGAGCAGATCTATGAATACATGTGTATTTTGACTGAGTTACTGAATGATAGTCTCCCAAACATACACTCAATCAAACTGATCACAGGATTTTTTTTTTTTTTTAATGAGGCAGCAGTGCAAACATTTTTGATTTATGCTGAACATAAAACCTGGTTCATCCAAAGTAGCTTATTTTGTTTTCGGCCCAGGAAACAGACAGTTAGTTTTCTTAGTGGTGTTTGAATTGAAATACAGGTGTTATATACATTATTTCTAAATGTGTATACTAGATTTTTCTGCAAAAGTGCAATAATGCCTTAGGTTTAATACCAGTACTTTCACATTTACAGAGCAAAGTTCCTTTATTTCCTTTTCAACAACTGCCCAAAGTGCTTTGGTTGGAACACCCCAGTATGTGTGCAGCCGAGATCTTAAAACAACATCTCCAAGGACACTGTCCTACTTATCAACGTGTTAAAGGTTATAATTATGTATCACAGAAATAATGAAAGTACTGGAAGTGATTATCCCCGAAAGGAGAAGACTGAATGTGATAATAGTGTTCAGATAGGCAAAATTTACAATAAAGAGGAAGAGAATCACCTATTTTCTACTTTCATCATAAGGAGAAATGTGGACAAAAACTTTCTAAAGGCAAGAATAGCAAAGGAATGCCTGGTGTGGGTATGAAATGTCCACTGATGAGATCTTAGAAGATTGTCAGAATGTAATTTCTGTCAAAAATCATAGAATCATAGAATCATAGAATGTTTAAGGTTGGAAGGGACCTCCAGAGGTAAAATGACTTTGGTGTATGTGATTCTGTGAGATCATGGCCCAGAGGGACAGATAATCAGAAGATGAATAAGGAGATTGCCTCAAGTCCCCTCCAGTCATCACTTCAGTGCACTAGTGCTGTGACTCTGCTGCTTGATGGTTCATGGAAGTACTCAAGTGGTGGGACCTTCCCAATAACTCCAGTTCAGATTAACTCTGTATCTAAGACAGAAGGGGGAGGTCTTAACTGCAAGGTGTGTCCAAGTCCTTGCAAAAATCATCTGCATACTCGCTCCTTCCCTGGATGAATGATTAGGTCCGTTAGGTCAGCAGTTGAGGTTGAGCTGAGCCTGTGCTGGGCTCTTTGAGAGACCTGGTGGGAGAGTGAGGCAAGACAAGGTTCTCCAGGAGTCCAACCTGCCTAAGGCCTCTAGCAGCTGCCTGGCAGGTAGAGGTGGAACAGCTCCTTCTCTTTGGGTTACAAGTGTCAGGGAACATGGCATCTGAGAATGCTTTTTTTTTTCCCTTCAGGCCAAGTGCCTTAAACAGTCATGAATTATTTTGTCATTTTTATTTCAGTTGAAACTCCTCAGCAAACCCCATCTGAATCTGCAGAGAAGTCTGACCACCCTAAACCTGCACTTTCCAGATAATTTGTTGAAAGAAAAAAAAAAGTCTATCTCTAATGACAAAACCATTTGTTTGCAAAAACTTTTCACAGATGACAAAGTAATTTCCTGCTCATGTTTTTGGGGCAGACTTTGAATGATACAAATTGTGTCATGTCTCTGGGTAACTCGGTCTTTCTCTTTTACTGATATTTCAGGGATTCCTACTGAAAAAGTCCCTTCATTTGCATAGAAAAATGGACCAAGACCATGGTCATGCTAAAATGTATCAAAAGAATGCAGACCCAAATCCTCAGCTGCTGGAAATTGGTACATCTCCATGATTTTGAATGGTTTGCACAAATGTCAGCTGGCCAATGCAGTACACTGGGGCATGGGAAAAGTTCAGGAGTTCTGTGCAAGTACTCCCTCATGGAAATTTCTCGTTCTCACTTGTTCTTTCTCCAAAACAACTCATGAAAGCTGTTCTGTGAGTCACCAAGCACTGAGGAGGGCAAGCACTGTGGCAGAAAACATGTCTTAGAATATCTCCCTGGCCTTTTGCTAAATACCATCAAGATATATCCTGTGTTTGCTGCTACAGAACTGGTTATAGGCAGAGGAAAGTGGCAGCCAGGCTTCATCCAGCCTCAGACTTGCAGGGTAAGTAGGAAGGGCTGCCAAGAATCCCTCCTGGTGTGGGACTGTGATGGAAAGCTACCATAAATAGGAAGCACTTTTCTTTACCTGTGTGCTATCAGACTGTTGATTTCCTACTCATAGCACTTTTGAGAAGAATAAATAAATAAACAAAAGCAAAACTACTAAAACTACAACCCGATTAGCTGTTCTTCGGAAAGGTCTTTGACCACTGAGTGCGAATCAAACCTTGCTATGAAACACGTATATCATGCAGAAATACTTCTGTCAATATCTTTTGGTCTGAAAAGTTGGGCTACTAGATTGTGTTTGAATGTCTAGAAAGCAAAACCCTTTTCCCCAGCAGGACTACATTTTGTGTTACACTGGGCTCTGCAGGAATTTTGAGCTTAAACCAAAACAGAAGAATTGATGCTCAGCAAATCCCAAGTTGACAGTGAACCCTGCAAAGTGAAACAACAGAAAGACAAAGCACAGCTAGCACAGAAGAGTGGATAATGTTTTCCAAGGAAAGCAGTCTAGCTGGTTCCTTTTGCTTTCCTATCAGATGTATAATAATGAGCAGTGCTAGCTTTGAGATACACTATAGCATTTTCCTGTTGCAAGAACTGATTAGCGCTTTTAATGGCAGAGATAGTGATGAGCTTGCAGAAACCTTTCCAAGCCTAATGGGAAAGATGTGGGCTAGAATGACTTTGAAAATAGTTATAATGTTGCAGTGGCATTTTGAAGAAGGTAAACTGGAGGTAAGATTTCCTTGAGACCTTGATGTAAAGTAAGTAAGATGTCCTTGAGATGTCCTTATCAGACATTTTGCTGCCAATTTTGAAACAAATCCTCAATTCCTACAGTGCCACCCAAACTCATGATGCGGACGTTAGCTGAAGGTCTAGTGCATGTTGTGATGCTGGAGTAAACTTGCTGAGGAAGGAAATGACTCTGGAGGTGAAGAACTTGTGAGCTAGCCAAAGTTTCTTGGAAATACCAGGAATGCATTACTTTTCAGGTATAAAAGGAAAAGACAGTGCAGTAGATTTTGCACTATGGATAAAAAGCAAATCTTCTAGAAGGATATGATGCCTGCAGATTCTTAAATGAGTGTTAACAGTTCCATGGTCTTTGTACAAGACCACGCACAATTTGAAAATGAGTTTACTTGAAAAATCTGCTTAAATTATTTCACTGCGGGCTTCATCTGAATACTTTTTAGATAGTAAAGAAATAAAACAAAACACAAATCAGACTTGTAAAGAGACACCACAGCCTCTGTTGTATTACACACAGCTCTAAAATAAGCAGATCTTCCTCTGATAATTCACTTTGATCTGTAGAGTGTTGACCAGGAGAGACAGTCTTGTTGAAATAAATGACTACTTCTCTACAACAGTGAGGGAGAATTTCCTAAACATGGGCAGAACAAGAACTAAAGTCTCTGGTGAGTAATAATAAGGATGTTGTTATGCAAGTGTAATATGTTGGAGCTCTTTGGAGGAGGGATTTTCCTGCCACAAGAGTGTGTAGTATTTTAACAGATATTTTAATGGAAAAGTGACCGAATGTATTCGTTTAGATGGTTTTCTTTCCTCTTTTATAGAGCTATTAATTCAGAATAGATTTTTTTTGGAAAAACCAATGTGGAAATTGCAATGAAAGGACTTCATTTGAAATATTGACATGTTCACATTTCATTGTACTGAAATGCTGAAATATCAATCTGAAACACAAGGTTTAATTTCCATATGTCGGTTCAATCCACATTTTTTCTTAAACATTTTTTTCTAACAATAAAATCAGAGAATAACAGCACTGTCCCCCAAAAGACAAATTGGCCATTTTCAATGGGAAATTTTTCAGTTGAGGGATATTTTCTGAGTTCATGAAAATTGTTTGAGTTCCTAAAAAATTCATTCTGCTATGTCTAATCTTTTATTGCTTGCAGGATAGGACATTTTTCTACATTTCATTTTTTTCATATCCCAGCAGAGACACCACTGTTCCTGCTGTAATTGTGCACAGAGAAAACTGAAAATGGAAAAACATCCAAGCTCGTCCTGACTTGTGGAAATCAATGGGGGAAGGCTGAACTTTTGCACGTGGGATGAGCGCATCGCTCAGCAATTTCAGCTCAGTGCCAGCTCCATCACTGATTTTATTTTTTTGCAGTGCAGCCACTAGCTGGCCACGAGATGAATTGAAGCTGCCAAGTTCATTTCCCAGGCAGGTCTGAGCGACGCAGGCAGGCACTGGGCTGCTCCACGTGCTTGCACGGCTGTGTGGCTACGCCCTGCCAGGCTTCTCCCTGGAAACTTGCCTCACAATAGGCGGCTATCAAATATTCATCATATTGTCGGAGGATAAAACAAGGGCTAATTGGAGTGCTTTTGTCTGCTTGAGAATCAGCGAGGGCATTTCTTAGGTGCTGCAAGGAAAGGAGCCTGCTGTATATTGACAACCACAAAAGTTCCCCAGCGGGTAAAAGAGAAGTGGATGGGCCCCCATTGCACCTGGCTCGGGCAGGGAGAGTGTTAGGGTCCCCAAAGTCTTGCTTTGCATTGGGATGGGGAACTGGGGCATTCGGAGAAGGGCTGCTGGCAGCAGCGCTGTCTTGGCTGCAGGGGAATTGTTGTGTGATGGCTGTGATGAGATAGCACTTTTGGTCCTGGACAGGTCTGGTAAGGCAAAATGAAGTCCAGTAAAAACATTAGGTTAAGGTTCAAATTCTTCATGTTTTATCTCATTGGCTGGCTCATTCCATCTTCTTTGTCACCTAGCCAGATCCTTCTGACAAGATTTTTCCTGAACAAAGTGCCTGGGGCATCTGAAGAAACAAGGGTGTGAGGATCTGGAAATACTTAAAATTTGGCTTTTTCTCTATTTTGTGCAGTAGTTTCCAGCTGGCTAATTCACCTTTCTTTGCCTCAGATGGTTCATCTGTAAAGAAGAGAGACAGCAGTGTCCACAGAAGTAGTGATCAGGAGAATGTAACAGGGAGCCTAAGCATGCAGAGTATTAAAATTAAAAAGAGAAAATGTAAATGGAAAAAAAATGTGCTTATTTTTATGACCTAGAGGCTATGGAGAGGATTGAGTTCTCCACAAACTGGGGATACAGAGGTTATTGGCTGTATACAGTCAGGTTTTACTTTAGTTGCAAGCTGGCAGCTGTCAGGATAGCTTAGGCCTGTAGAAAATGATTTGTTTTTGACAATTTTATTTGAGGTATGGGTTGACTGTAAGGCAGACCATGCGGTGATGCAGATTATCTTGTGCACAGGGGTGCAGCTCCAGAGACCTCAGATATGGCCAGCTCCCCTGGTCAGCTTTATGAAGCCAAAAATGAAATTCAAAACTCAGTTGAAGAGATGTCATTCTTGCTCAGTGTTACGTGAAGTTCAGTAAGGGATTCGGAGACCCCTCCCTCACCCCCAAAAAAAGGCCAAGCATGAATCTTCTCTAGTGTCAACTGCACTTTAGAAGGGTTTGTGTGGCTGGGCCAGAGGTTTGCATGAAAATGGTCTGGTTTTATTTTCACACTGACTTCCAGTGTTGTTGTGTAGTTTTCTTTCTTTGTGTAATGTTTCCCACAAAACTTTTTTTCAGTTAGAACTGAAATCTTTATTTTATTTTATTTTATTTTATTTTATTTTATTTTATTTTATTTTATTTTACCATGGAGATAGATATAAATACTAAAGGCAGGCACAGATAAAATAACAAAAAATTTAAAAGAGTGACCTTTGAATTATGGTTTGGTTTGAATAGATTCCTCCAGCATGTGCAGATCCAGACGTATGTGTTTTCCTTGGTACTGAAAATCAGAAGGGCTACCATGAGTCATCTGACCACATGACTGGTGTACATTGCTCTAACACTACCCTGTTACAAGTTATGCGCATTTTAGGAAAACAAAACCCCATAATTCCTTATTTCTACTCTGGAGAAGTGGCAAGTGGACTGACAACTGATTGTGTGGTGACTACTTTGAACCAGCAAATGTGGACCACTTTCGGAAAAGAGTAGCAAAAATGGTGAAGTTTGTGCATGTATTTGCTCATCTAAATTTCTGTGGCAGCTAGTCTGGCTCCCTGTCAGCAGATCTTCTCAGCCTGACACTAATGTACTATTTTAAAACCTTCACTTGGTTTGCACAGGGTATGTCCCAGCAAGCAAACATACTGATACTCATTAAAGCCTCCTCAGACGGTCCACATGTGGGGGGTCCTTTTGGGTGGGTGTTCCACAGCCTAGAGCCTTGGATTTCAAGCACTTGCTTAAGCTCCAGCCATATTTTGGAAAAACACTTAGTCGTAAGATATGGCCACTGAAGAACATGGGTAAAATGCTGGCTTTATAGAGCTCCTAAAGATGTGTGTTTTCGTGTACTGAAATTTAAATAACCACATAGTGATGTCAGTGCTTTATTGGAACAGAAAGTGTTGTAGTGAACATGAATACATATATTCCGTTAAGTAAAGTATATGGTGTAAGATGGTGTAAGTAAGTCCCACACAAATGACTTTAAGATAAAGACATAAGGAATTTAACAAAAAACTGCTATATGACCTTGTAGATTATTGCAAGTCCCTACTTTCTCTTAATTTCAGAAAAACTAAACTGTGTTCTCAAGATAGGCCCAACAGGATTGATTTTGAGATAATGTGGCATATTAATTAAAAATGTATTTACCATTCATTTTTCTGTATCTTTCTATACCTTTACTTCTATCTGTAAATTCCTACACACGGAAGGAATACTTCAGTTCCAGTTCCTGACAGAGAACCTCTGTCCACATGAAGACAGTCTCTTTTCTCTTTTTTTTTTTTTTTTATTGTTGTTGTTGTTGTTTTTGTTGTTGTTGTTTCAACAGGGTTTGACAAGGAAAGAAACGGTGGCAATACTGCTTTTGGGGTTTGCTTGCCAAACTCACATTCTCAGAACTCCAGTTTAAACGCCAAGCACCAGTACAGACTAGGGGTTGACCTGCTGGAAAGCAGCTCTGTGGAGAGGGATCTGGGAGTCCTGGTTGACAAGTTAACCGTAAGGCAGCAGTGTGCCCTTGTGGCCAAGAAGGCCAATTAGATCCAGGCCTGCATGAGGAGGACTGTTGCCAGCAGGTTGAGGGAGGGGATCCTGCCCCTCTACTCAGCTCTGGTGAGGCCGCACCTGGAGTATTGGGTGCAGTTCTGGGCTAGCCAGCACAAGAGGGACGTGGAGCTTCTAGAGAGGGTGCAGCATAAAGCAACGAGGTGATTAAGGAGCATATATCTATCATATGAGAAAAGACTAAATGATCTGTGCTCGTTTAGCTTGTAGAAGAGAAGATTGAGAGGAGATCTGATCAATGATAAATATTTGAGAGGAGAATGTAAAAAAGAATAGGCCAAACTCTTCTCAGTGGTGACCAGTGATAGGACAAGGCGTAGTGGGTATAAGCTGAAACACAGGCAGTTCCACCTCCACGTGATGAAGAACTTTCCTGTGAGGGTGACAGAGCCCTGGACCAGGCTGCCCAGAGAGGTTGTGGAGTCTCCTTCTCTGGAGATCTTCCAAACCTGCTTAGATGCCACCCTGTGCCACGTGCTCTGGGTGTCCCTGCTGGTGCAGGGGGGTTGGACTAGTGGATCTCTAGAGGTCCCTTCCAACCTCAACCATTCTGGGATTTTGTGTAAACCCCAAGCCATAAGGAACCAGTTTCTCTCTTCCAAATGTGTGAATATGGAACATTCAATCAGGAAGACTTACGATATATCCTTTGAGGAAAACCACAGAAGCAGTTCACATGAGAATTCACACAACAGTTCTCATCATGTGTGGTACACTTTTCCTTATTTTTGTCTCTAGAAAAGAAGTTTGTTTTCATGCTAAAGCATTGGGCAAGGATGCAGTGCAATCTGTTGCAATTTACGGCCTCTGCTATAGGTTTCCATTGTTACTTTTTGGAATTTAGCTCTACTTTTTCCATCTAAAATGCAGAAAAGCTGATAGTTAACATAGGCTTTCCTCAGTGAATCTAGAGGATATATGTCCATTAATTCCTCTCAGAATATGGGAAAATTCCTTATTTACAGGTCATTTCTGAGATGCATTATAGGGTTCAAAAAATTGCCCTAAAACATTGCTCTTCTTCTTGAAGGCAGTACAACAAAAGCCTTACAGTAGATCCTATATAACTGCATTTTTAATTTGCAGTATTTTAAAGCAGTCTTAATTTCTTTTGGGGCTTGGCAGCATCATTAGACTGCTGGACTCTAATAACTCATAATTGCATAACCCTGTGAGTTGGGCAAAGCTCCAATTTTGAGGTTTTCAGACTCCGTTGATGAATTTAATCACAATTGAAAAGCTTCACCAGATGATTGTAAAGAGGTTTATGCAGCACCGTGCTCATCAGTCTGCCCAATAGGCTTGCTCTGTGTTGAAGTGTTGTAACTGGATCAACAGTTCATCACCCCCAGACTTAGCTATTCCACTTAAAACTGACTCCAGGTTGCTTTTAACAAACAGGACAGATCCTGGAAAGGGGCAATGGAAGAGGAGAGAAGGAAAAGTGGGAACAAAAGGCTTTTAACTTGCTCTGTGCATGATAATGATGGAGCGCCTTCAAAGAGCACTGGGCTTTTGTAAATCACAGAAGTGCAAAGAGGTCATCCATACATATTTGAATTATTAACACATGTTTAGCCATTAAAGAAAGATGTATTGATAGAATATCAATGCGATTAATAATTTAGCTAGAAAAAGTATGTTAGAGAAGAGAAATTAACTATTCACCACTCTTTGGGAAGGATGAACCCTGAATAAATGCATTATAAAGGGGTTTGTTACCACAAGGCTTGTTAATAACAGATGATCGTAAAGTACCGCAGAAAATGTGTACATGCTGGTTGTATTTATTTTGGTTACAAGATGAGCCTTCATCAATTGATCTATAGTGAGATGGAATGGAGAAAACCACAAAGACCCAATTTGGTGTTTGACAGGAAATGTGGCAGCTGTTTAGCTTGTGGTGACCTATTAAAATAAATAGGTTTTTAAAGGCAATGTATACCACTATCTGAAAAAGAAAATCCACATATCTCACACATGACATTTTCTGTGTCTGTATTAAACTGCTTTGCCTGCATTACTAATGCAGATTCTGTGTGAGGAGAGAAGATCCCTCTGTTAATATTTGTTGGCAGGAAAAATATTCTACTGCTGGGACCTGTAGCTCACTTTTTTTTCATTATGGCAAAGGAAAACTTGAAACATTGCATATCCACTTTGCAATACACTTGTGGCTGAAATTCCTGCAGACTTTGGTTCCAGTGTATGGTTATTGTATATTTTCTGCAGTTCCTGGCCAATTATTCAAACAAGCCAAGCAGATTTTTAAAATGAATCCACAGCAGTACTGTAAAAACCCAGTGTATTTATTCTATGTATATAGGTATTAGAAACTACCATCAAATTATGAGGTATAGCTTTGGGAAAGCCTATAAAGCTTGACCTTATTTTATTTGTTGTTTGTTGGTACACAGTGCAGCAGGGAGGAACACCATTCATCAGCCACACAATCATGTTGCGCTGAGATTCTCCCTAATCAGACCCTCCAGGGTCTGCCCATGGTGAGAGGAAGGAAACCACAGAGTGGGGAGAAGGAGGAGACGGCCAAAATGTCTCCTGAGAGAGACGGACCCTTGGAATGAATGTCCGAGTAACAGCATGAGGAATGAGTAGTGCTGGGATATGAACACTGAGCTATACATATCTTGTTTGTGATGATTCCAAGACAGGAAAAGTAATCTCAACTATTTGGATGTCTTATTTTTTATATTACTCTATTTTTCGGATGCCAAAATATCTACTTTCTTTCTGGTGTAAAAGTGTGTGATAATATTGTACACAGCCGACTGGACAATCCATCTGGAAAGCTAGTATGTATGTAAAAGACAGAAAAAGACGAAAAGACAGGGATAATAACGAATTAAAAAGAAAAAAGCATGCACGTTTGTAATCAGGACTTCTGTAAGTATTTCTTGTTGTGCTGGAAATAAATGGAAAGCTAAAAAGCAATACATTATCTGGTAGTGTCTGCAGCCCTGTATCCGAGATATTTTTGTTGTTTTGTTTGTTTTTGCTTGCCAGCTGAAGATTTCCAGCTTGTCAATGGTGTGCATAGTGTTCAGCTTATGTGTTCGCATAAGAAACCATATCAATCATCCTGTAAATCACACAACAATTTATTGCTCTGTTTTGCCAATTGCAGTTGTCCAGCAAATGTGGGATAGCAGACTCCAGCAGCTTTTCCACTTGGTGAGACATACGCCAAACAGCCCAGCTTGGAAAGAATTCAGCTTTTTCCCACCATCGTCTCCCTGCTCCAACGGTGCAGTTTCCCAGCTTATTTCTCCTGCCAACTCTCTGCTGAGATAACGCACCTGGATGCAATAGCAGCCACAGAGTCCTGCTGGACAGCCAAGGGTCAGGTAAGCTCCCTTTTTTCCTAGTTTGAGCATTTGATATTCGCAGAAAGGGAGCCAGACACGCAGCAAAGCTGTCACTCAGGCAAGGGTGAATTTTGGAGGGCCCTGTGGTTTGTTTTGGGCTGTTCAAATTCCTCTCTATAGCCTGGGGAAAGCAGTCACCCTCAGCAGGGTCTCGCAGACCCTTTTCTATGGCTATAGCACTTATACCAAGGCCAGACAAATAGAGATAATTTCCAGTTTGCTGCTTTGGGATATAGGAAGGCCACAGAGGTGGACTTGCAGTGTTATCAAGGGAGAATTCTCTGAATCTCATCTCATAATTTTAGGGGACTCTGAATAATTTAGTTCTAACAGACTGCAGGGACTTCTCACATGGAAGTCTTCTACCAGCTAATAATGCTTAGTACTTATATTGCTCTTTGCATCTGCAAAGCACTTTGCAACATTAACTAATTAAGCCTTACAACACTCCAGGGAGGTAAATATAAGTAAGTTATTATTGTTAAGTAAGGAAGGTTCTTGGCATGGAAATCTCTCAGTGGAAATATTGGGAGAACTCCTAATCCTCCATACTGTCACACTTTCTGGTCTTCATTCCTCCCTGGTATTTTATATTTATCAAGTCAGTTCAGGTCTGATGTGTCACTGCTGCTTCTTGCACTTCCACCAGGAATTTTTAAATACTCTGCAGCCGGTTACTTATCTCCTGCACTTACTCCAAATACAGCACAGCTTTACAGACAGCTTTAGGGACTGCGGCAATCATTTGCGACTTTTCTCCTGGGTCTCTTTCATTCTGGGGAAGAGAGAATCTCGAAGGCCTTCAGAGAAAATAAGTGCAAGGACTATATTTTTGAAGGGTTCAGAAGATTCTGGGTAAAAAAAACAACACTGTTTAAAAAAGAATTCCAAGAGATTTTTTCTGCAAAGCTTGGGCCCCTTCGTTGCCTTGTTTTAGGGTGTCTGGTGAGGCTTAATGCAGAGACAGTGTGCGGGCAGAACCAAAAAGGCTGAGCATGCTAGCTGTGAAAAGCCAAGATTTTGGCAAGTGCATTTCAGAAGTGGGAGAGCACCCTTAAAAAATCACATCCCCCAAAATCTAATCTCTGTTCAACAGAGCACCTCATAAGGTCTTGGGTTTAATACTAATAGTCATAATAGTGCTGTTATTATACCACATTAAGAAGTCACTTTGAAGCTGTGGCAAGGGGAGGGAAAGAAAACAGAATGGCAGCTGCTCTGTCAGTCACTTTCTATTCTACGGGAACCAGCTGGTTGTTATTATCACTTATTACTTACCATCTAAGCTAGGCACTTTACAAAAAAAAAAAAAAAAAAAAAGACCTACATGGCCACAAAAAAATAAAATTGTCCATTGGGGACTTTGGAAATTTTCTGTGGTTTGATACATATATAAGCCGATGCCTTTTCAATAAATCTCTTTACTTCCTTCTCCTGCCAGTTCAGCTGCCATATTAAAGTGATCAAGTTGACCACAGATTTACTAAACGGAAATGTGCAGTTCACTTAGTCTTTAAACCTCATAAATACCTAGGAGGGATTTCTCCAGTTTCCAGTATTCATCTTGAAACTACTGCTTAACGTTAAATCATTATACCTCAGGCTTCTTTTACGCAGCCCATAAGCAAGCACATAAAATCTTAGCCATTGTGCGCAAGAAATGACTATACTCTGTGCAGTAAAATGCTTGACAAGTGTGTAGTAACTGAAGAACAATTCTCAAAAGGTTTAGTACCTAGGTTAAAGGTGCAACGTGTATGAGTATTTGAGTTTTTGGAGATCCATCTTTTCTCTGAGAACAGCCCTTACCTGAACCTTTCTCCTTAACTGAAGAGCACACTAGACATGCATTTTTGCAGGAGCAAGCCTGTGTGCACTTTGCTGAGGCATTTATTCTGTGCTTTTGCTGTGCATGTAGTGATTTCTAGTTGTTGGGAAAAAAGCACATAGGGCAACTGGCATGGGGTAACCACTGCTCACTGTGCTCCTTAAACCAGGAACTGTCCAGGGCCTTTTCCTCCTGCTTTTTGCTCCTTGTATCTGTCCCCTATCTATTGCTTTATTAGCTCAAACCCTGATAATTGTGTGTGGAGGAGAGAACCATCATTTCTTCATTCAATAGTGCAGTTTCTAGAACAGCCAGACAGTATCCATGGATACTGCTGCAATACAGTCAAATGACAGTAATTAATATAGCAGGAGGTTGGAGGAGAAATCCGGGAAGAGAAGTGGCAGAGCTTTTTGCTGCAGCTGAGGCCCCCCAGATATTTGGCTGACACACCTCATTAGTGGGGAGGGACAGTCACCCACTGAGCCAGGACCACCACATCGATCAACATGAGTAGCCTGGATGAGAACTGCCGTTGAGACTCCCCCAAGGCGCCCCTAGGAGCTTTCATTCGGACACAAGAGTGACCCCCTTCCTGTGCCTATGAGGGGATCAGACACCCCCAGGAGTGACACTTTGGAGCCACCTATGCTTTGAATTACCCCTGCAAGCCCACATGTCACAGCGGGATTGTCAAAGACAGCTACAGCAGGCAGCAAAGGTCTTTGCCACCTCTGGCATTTGGAAAATCAGAGCACGACTGCAAGCCAGTTTGGTGAAAAGTGCTCCCAGTGTGCTTAGAAAATTATGTTCTGAAGTGCTCTCACTTTTTGCCACACAAAACAAGCTCCCTCTGGATTGAGATTTTTTACTGCACTTTAATCAGGGCTGTTTCAAATGCCAGCCTTCTGCCCGTATTCTCCTGGGCTTCAGGAAGGTTACAAAAAGAAGTCTAAAGAATTCTTTTAACATGAGCAAATTTTATTCCTCTCCTTCTTAGAATGTTTATATTGGGGCCTACGTTTTAGTAAGGAGTCTTTTACTGACATTTTCACTTTTATTTTCTTACGTATAATCAAGTACAGGTTTGTATCTACTCCTGTTCATTATATGTTCACTGTTTTTGAATACTTGGCCTTTCTGTGTTGCTTGACCACCAGAAAAGTCTTTTGTTCCTTGTCCTACTAAATGAAAGTATTTTTCTCCCTTCTCTTCTCTCATTGCAGGAGAGCTTTAAGCCGTCAATCAAGTTTTCTATTCTTGCACAGGAGCGTATGACTCTCCTTGGTTTCTGTAGGCGTTGCACGCACATCTATGAGGGTAGAATTTGGCCCATCTGAATCTTTCTCCGTATGCTGGTACGTGAGAAAATGAATGTGTATTGTAAAAGAAATTTGTCTCAATTAACACAGAGGGGCAGTACATCACGCATACGCCACTGGTTTGTGTGACTGGGTGTTGTTGCTGAGATTGTACTGGTAATGTGCACACCTTCATTTTTCTCTGAAACTCGCTCTTTAGGCAGCATTTAAATACTTATGAGTGATCCATGGGGATAATTTGTTTGCAAAGTTTTTGTTTCCCTTGGGAAGTGCTCTTCTGCCAGGACATGTAACTCTGTCAAACAGCGCATACACAAGAAGGGAAGGTGCATTTCAAGTGATGTAAAACTGAAAGATTCTCAAAACCATCTGCTTTACTCACAGTCAAAGTGAAAAATGGGTGTGTTCATAGGATACGGATAAGGGAGAAACCCCAGATATGACAAAGCTGAAACACTTGGTTGAGGTGAATCCTGTGATGTATCTATATATCCATGAGCAGAAGGAGATTTTGAGGTCCTCTAAAGCACCTTCACTGGTGTGGCACTGGTGCTCTTGCATGCCAGATTCATGGGAGATGTGAGTTTGCTACCCTCTTGGACTGCAAAGCTCTGCCTGAAACTGTAATACTTTACTCTTTTACCTACCAGAGATGCAGTGTTTTATTTCTGAGCAGTTACAAAGCTGGTGATTGTTGCTTAGACAAGATGGTGATGTCGCTGGTCTAGTGCAATCCACAAGAAGGGACAAATAACCGCCCCATTTTACAGACACTAATCTTTTTTAAACGT
>NW_010584064.1:334610-413542 GCF_000705375.1 Tinamus guttatus | reverse complement strand
GGGGCGAATTATCCAGCTGCCTCTTTTGGTGTTGGTTTGGGAGAGTTAAGCCTCAAGAGCACTGTCCTTCTCCTTGAGCTCAGCAGCCTTGAGAGCGTCAGGTATCTGCAATTGCTTTATTTCCAACAGATTTGCAGTGATAGGACAAGGGGTGATGGGTACAAGCTGAAACACAGAGGTTCCGTCTTCATGTGAGGAAGACTTTCTTCATTGTGAGGGTGACAGAGCCCTGGAAGAGGCTGCCCAGAGAGGTTGTGGAGTCTCCTTCTCTGGAGATCTTCCAAACCCGCAGAGGGGTTGGACTAGTTGATCTCTAGAGGCCACTTCCCACCTTAACCATTCTGCGATTCTGTGGTTCTGTGATTTTGTGTTAAATATCGAGACAAGGATGGCACGGAGAAGACCGTATTTCAGTGAAAATAAATGACTGTATTAAACATTTACAGTAAAGTGTTATTTTAAACAGAGTAGCTCAAAGCATGATGTGGCAGAAAGTAGAGAGATGTTTAAGGATCCAGTAGTAAAAACAGTCCTACCGATCTAATCCTTAGGTGAAGTGAGTGCCACACTGTTGATAAAGCTAATCTCTGCTCAGCGCTACACAAGCCTACCTGCCTACATTTAAAGGTCTGTGTGATTTACAAGGTAGAAATTTATCTCCTCCTGAAGCCAGGATAGGGGAAAGAATGACTGAGATAAACAATTCCAGGCCACAAAACACATTTTTATTTGCAATATGCTGTTCAAATGCCAACACTGGGTCCAGGTGGCAGGGGCCTCACTGGTCCCTCAACAGCACATTTCAGAGGGCAGCTTTGAGGGAACCCTGGAGGTGGACAGCAGTGGGGCTCCTGAGGACCCAAACCCATGGCAGGGTGTCAGGGGACGCTGCAGTCTCCACTCCCATGAAGGGGCTCTTAGTGCCTTTCGGCTCCTGCTATGAGAGTGATGCTGTTTCAGGTCTCTCACTGTGCAGCAAATTGCATTACATTAAAGAAGTGCCTTTGGGTAGGAATATGCAAGTGAGAGAAATGCATTTGATTAGAAACTCCTGTTATTCATTGCAAAGTAGTGCACAGCTCCACTGCTCGAAGAGCGCCTAAGGTGGGAGATGGGGCAGGACACCGCCGAGGGATCAAGGACATCTGGTTTTCTGATCTGTCCTGTAGGGTCCTTGTCAATGTCTCCAAGTGACTGCCCCTGTCTGCTTCCTTTTCCCCTGTTTGTTATATTTAGTTCCTTGTTCTTTCCTTCTTTTTGTTCAGTAAAATGGAAATATAAGGCTGTTTTGGCCTTTTAAGCATCCCTTAACCTTTTAAACAACCCTCATTATTTAAATGCCAGGTGCATGGCATTGATTTTTTTTTTAAAAATCTGTTCAATCTAAGGCAGTTGCTGCTGACAGGGAAAGATTTGCCCAGTCCTTGATTTGGGATTTCTAACAGCATGAAGCAAATAAAGGAACCCAGAGATGATGATGGGAAGCAGTCTCTGATAACAGCACGAGAAATTCCTTAAACTGATCAAGAGGGGCTGAATATTACACACTTTATTTTTAGTATATCGATTATCGATCAGTACACTGAATGGAGGAAGAAGTTCTTTAGGATGGACTATTTACCTGGGTTGGAAGACAAGAAAACTTCAGATCAGCTTGATAGTGACAAAAAATTAGTTATATTTTTTAACTCTTCATTACGCTTGTCACTTTTTGGATCACTTCAAATAACACTAGGCCATACCTTCAGCAAAACTTCAACACTGATACATGCCTTAGATGTCAACCATGTTCTGTCAAGGGACAAAGGAAAGAATCCAGAATGTCTTTTCCATCTCTGAATTCCAGCTATGTACTGCAGTTTGCAATGAACCTGAAATAACAGAATTACAAAGGGAAAAATATTGCTATGGCAACAAAATATTTCTATTTTAAGTAAGCTTCGTGCAAGAAAAAAAAGCAAGTGATTGAAACAGAGACAGATTTTGTAAAACAAGCAATGTAGCCATTACTTTAAAATTAAATAATATTTTACCCCCCCTTTATGAAAAGGTATTTACCTGTAACACTTTCTCTATGGTATTTTCTGAAATTACAGAAATAACTGAAAACACAGAGCAACCATTTGCTGTTTTAAAAACTCAGAAAATTATCAAATGACCCAACCTTAGATGGCACAGCAGTTATTTAACAAAGCTGGTTATAGAACACACATAATACAAGATAGAAGGTCAAGACAACTCCTTAGTAAAGCGACACATCAATCTAAGGGGCCTAAATCAGCAGTCCTGACTGCTAGAAGGTCTTTATTCAACATATAGAGAAGTACTGTATCCCCACAGTAAAACTACGTTTTTGGCTGAATTTTGGCTGTGTTTGGCGGGGAAACACAGACATGATGCATCTGGCTTCCTAGTCAGTTATTTCAGTTATATTTTTAGAAAAATAACCAGGATCAAAGCTCCTTATTCAGTCCATTCACAGAAAAAAAAAATACACACATCCCAGTGTGAGCGAATGACACTCATTTACCATCCAACAAACTGCAGTGATAATCAGTCTGACTTCTAATTTTTGCAAGCAACAATGTCACCTTTTGCTAAAATCTTACTGCAAGGTTCATGCTTTGGCCAAAGGACAAAATTCAGCCTCTTCCTCTGATAACCAAGAGCTTTTCTAGTTCTCAGCATATTAGTATCAAGGTGAAAATCCCTCCCCCATCATTTTATACCCATCTGTCTTGACTGGGTGCTTTCCTTCCTTCCTTCCTTCCTTCCTTCCTTCCTTCCTTCCTTCCTTCCTTCGCAATTTCCAAAAACAATGAATAGATAAAAACATTTTTTTTATTTCTAGGTAATGCTGTTTCTTCTGCATCATCATATCAGTGACTCTTTGAAGGAGTGACCCTTTGGCTGTCAAGGGCTGACTGCCAAAACCCTAGTGAACCCTGCAGCCTTCCAAAAATGCTGCTATTATGATAACTACTTTCTTCCTTTCTTTCCTCCCTGCCTTCCTTCCTTCCTTCCTTCCTTCCTTCCTTCCTTCCTTCCTTCCTTCCTTCCTTCCTTCCTTCGCAATTTCCAAAAACAATGAATAGATAAAAACATTTTTTTTATTTCTAGGTAATGCTGTTTCTTCTGCATCATCATATCAGTGACTCTTTGAAGGAGTGACCCTTTGGCTGTCAAGGGCTGACTGCCAAAACCCTAGTGAACCCTGCAGCCTTCCAAAAATGCTGCTATTATGATAACACACACAAAAGAAACATTTACACAGATAATTGAAGCAATTAATTTTTTTTTCTGGAGGATGACCTTACAGAAGTTCAGTGCTGCTGCTGGCTCCTGCTCATTAAACTGCAACTTTGAAAGGAGCCGAGATAAAATTAAACTAAAAATAGACATCTGAAGAAAGAAAATACCACCTGCTTGTCCAAGCAGTAACACAATGAGGACTCAGAAATCTCTGCAGAACTCTAGGCCTTGAATGTTTTCATGTTCCCTGGAAAATCCTGGGAATATGAGTACTGATTACTGCTGCAGATTCAAATCACCTAAAAGTCATCTACATCTCCACATCTGGTTATACCTTGGGCAGTTCCCAAGCCTTTAGAGACTCTTGGCCAACAGGGAAAGCCACGCCTAGCAATGAATTTGGAATAAATTTGGCCTGGATTATTCGAGGCTATAAAAACCTGCAAGTGGTGTCTGTACAGAAAGTTAGAAAGCCAATGATGATCTCATCCCTGGGGCTTAGTCCTGGCTGCAAAATGCCACCATCCTCTCTGCTCAAAGAGTAAGCTGTGCAGGACCTTATGCTCAGAAGAAAGCCTGGGCTTGGGGGCTTTTTAGCAACATTCTACCCTCAGAAATAAGTAGTTGGGTTACACAGAAGAGAATATTGATTTATCAGTGAGAGAGAAGAGGGATGAACTGTGCAGGGTGATGGTGCTGTACGTGCTGGTGGTCATAAGGTGAGACATAGTCTGGCTGATGCTAATCCTCCTTTAAGAGACAAGAGGTGGGTCTATGGAAAGTGCACTCAGAGCAAAAGTGACCCTTCTCTTGAATGTTTTGTTTCTTGGTGATCAAAGGTCTGGAAGGACTAAGTGAGGAATAAATGGCTTTTCAGCTCTACTCAGCTAGTTCAAAGGCTTCTGTTTTGCATTTAAGGCAAGCAGTACCTCACTTTTCTACACAGGATAGGCAAGTAGCAACCAGCATGGTCCTGTGAACCTAGCAACAACCAGATGATTCAAAGGCATTTTTTTACCAAAAAAAAGCAAATGATAGCTTAATTGGCCAATCAATTCAGAATAGGTTCTATACTGGAATAAATGGCAATTTGATTATGTACTGCTACCACAAAACACAATTTGATTTGACTTTAGGAAAATGATGTCTTCTTCTTCAATATTTGGTTAATCGCCTTTCAACTGAATGTATCTTGGAAAGAGCAGAATGCTGAAATACTATGATTTCCCCATGTTAAACTTAAACATATTTTATACTTATTAAGAGATTAAATGACTTTTAAAATTAAATTGAGTGATTCAAGCTTGCAGAATGAGACTTGATCTTTGGCTATTCTGCCTCTACAGAATAAAATGATCCCCTGCAGCGAAAGTGGTCTTAATAGACATCAGAGATGCAAGCCTTTTGCAAAATACATTAAGATTTTTGATTTTTTTTTCACTACCTCTCCTTTTTCTTTTTCTTTTTCTTTTTCTTTTTCTTTTTCTTTTTCTTTTTCTTTTTCTTTTTCTTTTTCTTCTTCTTCTTCTTTTTCTCCTTCTCACTCTCCTTCTCCTTCTCCATCTCCATCTCCTCCTCCTTCTCCATCTCCATCTCCATCTCCCTTTTTTTTTGGCTTTGCTACACAAGGTTTACCTGCTCTATTACAGTAATTTTGTTTAAATCACAGCTGGACTCTCATTAGTGAAATAATTAGATTCATATTATCTATCTATTCACCTAAATTAATACATTATTTGAAGCAATCAAGTTTTTCATATCAAAGCATTTAATTTAGTAGGGTCATAGATTTTTAGAGATGGAAGGGACTAGTTGTTCCCTAATCTGACATCCTCTATTTGTCCTTAAAATTTTACCCAATAGTTCCTGCAAGAAGCCAAATTATTAATGAATTTTGGCACACCGAAATAGTTAAACAAGAATCTTATCTTCATATAAAGGCCTCTTTTTTGCCAGGTAAGCTAGAGGATTTTCTGACTCCTCTACAGAGCTGCTCCTTCCCTCAAAACAAGCCTCCATTATGTAAATACTAACCTACTTTTTTAATTAATAGATATATGACATTCATTTGACTGTATTGGATTGATTTGTTTGATTGCATCATTAGTAAATGCATTTCTCTGTAGTATCTTCCCCATTATTTACCATTTCCCCAGCATTAGAGCCATTATGGACCTTACCCACTTCATTCCTTCCCTCACATCTAAGAATCAAACCCTCCAGACTCTTCACAAATGATGTGTAGTTTCTTACAGATATTTGCAACTAAAGACCTTAAGTTCAGCACTAATAACTTTTCACTTGTGGAAGTAGATTTTCCAGAAGATTATAAATCTGATGGGTTATTCCTCCCCAGGTGCAGTACCTTGCACTTAGCCTTGTTGAATTTCAGAAGTTTTCTGACCATCCAGTTGTCTAGTCTGTCCAGGTCCCTCTGGATGACAGCGCAGCCCTCTGGGGTATCAGCTACTCCTCCCAGTTTGGTATCATCAGCAAACTTGCTGAGGGAGCACTCTGTGCCTTCATCCAGGTCATTGATGAATAAATTGCATGGGTCTGGATCAAGGACTGACTTCTGGGGAACATAGCTAGCTACAGGCCTCCAACTAGACTCTGCATTGCTGATCACCACCCTCTGGGCTCTTCCATCCAGCCAGTTCTCAAGCCACCTCACTGTCCACTCATTTAACCCACACTACTGGAGCTTGCCCAAGAGGATGCTGTGATGGACGGTGTCAAAAGCCTTGCTGAAGTTTCTTTTCATATTTTTTACCTTCATGGATGAAAATCATGAAGAACAGTGTTGTTTTTTTTTTTTTAAGAGTACACTGATTTTACTCAAGAAATCAGCCTGCTAGGTACACTGAAGCTGGACAGAGATGAGCTGGATTCAGCATCTAACACAGGCCTAAACTTACTGGTAATGTTTAGGAGGATGCATATTTCTTTTGAATAATTCTGTATATTTATGCTGCAGAAAGATGCAAACTTGATGCCCTCGAGAAATAGTATGTTACAGTAAGGGTTGTCCCACTGAAGATGATTTCAAGTTGAAATTTACCACACTGTATTTCTGTTATTTTTACTGACTGTTATTTTAAATATATTTCTAATTGCAAATTCATCACAGACAAGCTGTGTTTGAGAGCAGCTTTCTTGAGCTAAAGGATATTGATGAAAAAGTCAATAGTACAAAAAGAAACGTTTAAGACAATCAATAAATTTATGAATAATAAAGAAAGATGGACAGTTAGAAAGGTTATTATGTTAGCATCCTTAAAATTAGCAGGTGAATTTTTCTTAATGAATCCATTACTTGAGAATCTAATATGTGATATGTCTGGCTCCCTTATTGTCTCTCTTATTATCACATTGTCTTAGAAGTGAAAAACTGAAATATTTACACATATTTTTCTTTAGATAATCCTGGTGGAGAGGCAAGATCATGAGTAGAGAAATAAATATTCTACTATATGTTCTGGTCTCTGCCTTAAAAGTCATGTTTTGTTTTTCACATGATGGATGAAGGTGTGGAAGTGTCTGCTACGGCACTAGAGTATCTAAAGCACCGAGAAGTAGTCAAATCTCTGTGCCCTCAATATCTGTTTGGGAGCGTGAGGTGATGGACAATACATCCCTCACTGTCTGGAATGTAAGCTCCTGTTTGTACCTGTCTTGTTTGGCAAGAGCAAACTACAGATAGTTGAATGATGGGGCTGCAATGGCAAAAGTATGTGTAGTAGGCCTTGTACAAACCAGTGAAGACTCTGCGAAATGCACAGGAAGCTGAGAGTGATCAAGTTGGGGACAAAAGATACAAAAAGATGCAATTTGATCAGAATGGATTCCTTAAAAATCCTTCCACTGCAAAATGAGATCTGTGTTTCTAGCACTATTACAGGGCTTTCTTTCTTTTTTTTTTTTTTTAAGTTCAGATAAATAATATGAACAAAATGCATAATGAAATATACTATTTTGTCTAGGCCATTGTGAGGTTTCAGTATTCAATCTTTCAGAAGACATGCTGAACATTAAACATCACCTCTTTAGATTTCCTCTCAAACTTTGGATGAGAACCTGTATATTATACTGTACAGTTCACAGTAGGCTACATTTACAACACTTATCACATTGAAAAATATACCTGAGAGATATTGTAATGTTTAGCAAAAATTCCAGGTTCCATCCAACTTACTCATATAGTGTTGAAGTTGATGTAGCCAATAGACATATGATTTTCAATCATTTTCTGCAAATTACACCTGACAAGTTTGGTGAAATCAAGAAAGGTATTTTGAAAGTGCAGTTATCCATCTTATCACTCGAAAGTGAACATCCTCCTAGATGTTCAGCTGGAGCAGTGGTCAACTTGAAAAATGTGATTGTCCTATTTGTCTAGTTTACATTTTTCATATCAAATAGTTTCCCAACTGCCTGAATTCTCAAATTGTTTATCTCAGATTCAGCAATATATCCCATTTAACTACTGCAAAGTTCATCATGTTTCTGATTAGTAGCCTGTCCTGCAAGAGCGATGTCTGTGATAGCTTCTTTGGACTCAGTACTTCATCTCAGGCTTCTGCCTTTACCCTGTCGAGCATATTTATATTACAGTCACCCCCTCTTAGATGGTCTCTAGATTACTGGGTTCTAAGAAGTAATCTCATTTGATCAGCAGCTCTGACCTGGCAAGAATATCAGTTCTTTCCTGCAGGAAACTGTGACCAAGAGGGAATACGGAAAGCCAAACAGCTGTCTTAAAATAAATATTTAATTCTAATAGTCCCCCCCAAGTAAAAAGATTTTTAAACACTGCAGAAAGTCCATCTTACCTGAGGAGTCAGTTTGCTGAATGCTGGAATGAGGCTAAATTCTCTAGTGCTCTCTCAAGTTTAGGGCCATCTTAATGCTCTTTTAGCCTCCCTTTTTTTTTCTTATGGGACTTCCTTTAAACCTAACCAAAATTCCCTCTTCCCCTACATTTATGGGACCATAACTAAAGTCTGTTTGTTGAACACACCAGGCGGCTGCATTCAGAGCATCACCTTGAACAGCTCTTGTATTGTATCTGAAGTATCTGCAAGGGAGTACGTATCTGGATTCAGTTCTCACTCTTCCTGGGCAATCCAGTTATCAAATCAACTTACTGTATGAATACATACGCATGTAGCAGACGTCTTTGTAGCCAACCCAACATACAAAATTCCTACGTCATCTCAGGCAACTCCGAACCATTACAAAAGCAACTTCCAACTCGTATTTCATATAGTATGTGAAATATTGAAAAAACTGAAGCAAAAAAGAAGGATCATATATTTCCTATAGGTAGTGTATATAGTACACATAGTATACAGATATGAAATCATCTTTATCTGCTCATTAAATGGACATGATATGTATAATATAGAACCACCTTGAATTGCTCACTCATTGAGGGTATTTGTCACAGACAAGAAAATACACACATCACACGTGGAGTGATAAGACCTACTTCATGAGATAACAGATGAAATATCTTCAATGAATGGCACAAATGATACCTTTTTATGAGAGCGTATGTTCTACTCACAAAAAAAAAAAAAAAAAAAAAAAAAGTGATATCATCTGGATATGGTCAAACTACAACATCTATACACTTTCAAGTGTGCTACATTTTATGGTCAAGAAATTTGTCCCCAGGCTACTTTTTAGCCTATACCTTACATAAAGTGATTTTATGCCCGAGGTGGGAGAAGATGGTTAAATCTTGGCGTTATTTAAATCAATAGCAAAATTCCCATATACATCACTGGTGCCAGGATCTCACACTAGGAATTTTAATTTGCCACAGAACATCACTGCTTACTAAATCACTTCTGGCTTTTCTGGCTGCTTCTATCTGAAGATGTTCACAATGTTTTGATGTGAAGTTAACTATTACAAAAACTAAGTGGATTTGGAGTTAGAAGGAATACATCTACTGGAATAGTTCATAGCACCCTAGGCATTTTGGGCACCAAATATGAAAACTAGCCACTGGAAGATTTTTGAAAAACAAGGTTATTACATGTTTTTTTGACTATTTTCATTGAATGATTGGTAATTTACACATGTAAAAAATACGACAAAATAAAATATAAGTGCATGACAAAATAGAAGATTAGTGTATTGAGAAGTAATAATATCCAGGGAGACAACTATAAAAGTGTGTTGAACATTGCGATAGCACAGATCAAAAGAACACTTTACTAGAGCAGGAGAAATTAGTATTTAAGAGTGGGAAAATGCAAAGAATGGGTGAAAACAAGTAAAATTTGAACACAGATTAACACAGAGTAAGATGGGTCACCAAATGTTACCAATGCTGAATGCATCTCCCAGCTCTGTGACTGCCTTCACAAGTGGAAGTGACTGTCAGGACAAAAAAAAAGTGTGAATGAAGACATATAAAAGAAAAAACAGCAGAAAAACCTACTGCTGTGGTGCATACCTTGGTTACGGGCGTCCATTTTCTCCTTCACAACTGTGTTCATTCTTCTGTTTCAAATGAAGTTGCTGTGTTATTGATTTCCTAGATATGTTTTTAAAAGCATTTAGAATTGGACAATTAGTTAATGCTTAATGCAGAATGTCAAAACAAAGCTATTGATCCTGCTAATTCATCAATTGATTTATTATTTCCTTCACATGCCTTGATGTGGACCTTGTCCAAAAGAATAAAGGAAAGCAAAATAACTTGGCTATGTTGAGAAGTAATATACAACAAAAAGTTAAGGAAAGATTTATTGGTCTTGAAAGGAAATACTTTGGAGATAAAAGTCATCTTTCCAGTAATTGCTTGTTTATTAAAACAACCACTCAAAAGAAAAGTTCACAATGGAGCGATAGAAACAAGAAATACTTAGCACTGTACTGTGAAGGGTATTTATTGTAACCACGAAACAAGGCATGCCCTTAACCAACATGCCATGAAAGCAATTTTAATATGTTGTGGCCTTGCTCACGCAGAAAAAAAAACATTGAATAATTATAATTAAGAAATCGACTTTGGCCCAGGAACCCACATGATGGACTTCAGCTTGAAACAGAAAAACTTTTGGGAAGGTCTGTGTGATAGGTAACAGAATATGACCATGGAAATTCTCCTAATCAGAAATAAAGATTTATTAGTTGAGCCGCATAAGCAACAGGATAGTGCTGAAGTAAGCGCCCTGACTCCATTTCACAGGGTCACTGAATTTCTGAGGTTGCACAGGGCCTCTGGACCTCTGGAGATCATCTAATCTGAGCATTCTGCTCAAGGGGAGGCAGCTAAAGCAGGTTGCTCAGGGCTGCATCCAGGCAGGTTTTGAACACCTCCAGGAATGGAGACTCCACAGCACCTCTGGGCAGCCTGTTCCCATCTCTTTGCTGACCCTTCTCTTTGGCCCAATGTTTTGCAGGATATTCACCATTGTATTTTTCCCATTTCTCCTCTCTTTACACAACTACACTATCTCGAAATTACTCCTAGACTTCTGCTTCATTGACACAGATAGATAGGAGAAACTCATATACATCTGGGAAACATTTGAGCCAGGGGCTGCCTTCTATCTCAATCTCCATAAAAAAAAAAAAAAAAAAAAAGCCCTCTCATTCTTTTCATTGAAATCTACGTGTCTCGAAAGATTGAGGAAATAACTACAACGGCCAAAGACTAATTTCATTCTGAGTCCCAGGGTCAGTTTTTTTTTTTTTTCTGTAGATTTGTTGTCCCCAAAACATTAGAGATATGCAGCTGTTGCAGTAGAAGGCCAAAAAAAATACCATCAGAAATAATTAATTAAATAATGATGGATGTAGCTCATGAACTGTAACCCATCAATAATTATACATCAAATTCTGACTAAAAATATTCTGAAAACAATCAGTTAAAACAAATCTGTATCACAGAAGGCAGTTCAAAGAAGCTGAAACCACAACATTGTATTTAAACAGCTGGAGAAAGCCAGAGGTGTCAAAAATTATTCTGTTAACTGCATGCTGTCAGTGGATTAAAAATAAGCATAAAGTGATGATAAACACCCAGGTTAACTGCATGAAATTAAATTAGACCTTGGGGAAATAATTCTGTTTTCATTTCAGTGGTAGAAAACTGATGTGGTTGCTGGTGATTGCACGGTGAAAATATTTTTAACACAATGATAAATAAGGGGCATAGCAAGAAAATAATAGATTAAAGAATATTTAGATAATTTATAAGCATTCAAGGTAAAGAGGCCTCTGAAACTCACCCTAGAGAACATAAAGAGTAGGTAAAGCATTTTCTGAAGCCTTAGTGATTAACTCCAAGAACTTGCAGAGGACAGAGCAAACCTCCGAGGACTGGGGGTCAGCTGTAGTACCTATCATTAATAAAAGGGAAAGCAGTGTGACCTAGGTAGCCGATATGTCAGGCTAGCTTTATTACCTGTAAGAGGATAAAACAGATGATTACATAATCAATTTATAAGCACCTAGAGGATAGCAAAACTGATAAAATGTAGCCACTGATTGGTCAAGAATATATCACGTCAAACAATCTGGTTACCTCCTTGAGGTTATAACTAGCCAAGTGAAAAAAGTAAAGCAGCAAGCATGACATATAATGGCTGTAGTAGGACGTTTACACCATCTTGGGCCTGTTTTGCTCCTAAATATAAGAAAAGCGTAGAAGAAATCACAGAAGGTGCTTAAACAATTGATTGGTCTATAATGCAGAATGCATTGTATCATTCATATATATGTATAATATAAAGATTGATGTCTTATCAGTGACTTACCAATGGATTACTAGCTGTCATCATATTCTTGTGAAGCCATATAGGTGTGTCTGTAGAGTTTGCTTCATTCAACATTTTCATTAATTATGTGGTCTAAAGAACAAATTTGTAATTTGGGGATAACAATGAGCTGGAAGTTTGATTATATTGAGGTATAGGATCAAAATTGCTAACAAATGGAAGTAATAGACTGAAATTAAATATGAAAATCAATAATTGCAAGTGCGAAGTATTTTTATGAGGAAGCAGAATGCACAGAAATGAAAACAGGATTAACTAGTAAGTTGCAATAATGTAGGAAATGATTTGTGAGTTACGGATAATGTCAAACCTAACCTGAATCAACAGCGTGAAGATGCTGGAAAAGAGGCAATCTTATTTTGTAATCTACTGGTGGAATGTTGTGCATGAGATACCCAAGGAAATTATTCTCTTGTATATGTCTAAGAGGTCCTTTGCTGGATTAGTATATTTTATTTTAGGTATTTTTATTTATCAAATTTACAAGAAGAATTGGAGAGAATTTAGATGAGAACAATTTGAAAATGAAGAGGTCTACAAAACATGATCCCTGTAAAAAACTTGAAGAAGCTGTGTTTCCTTATGTTGAGAAGCAAGAAGTAATAGCATGAGTGGTCTTCCAGCATAAAAATATTTGCTAGAAGGAAAAATGCATTTCAAATCAGCTTTGTTTGAAACTGAGGAGATATTGGTTCAGCAACAGAAAAAATATTCTAATTATATGGCACAGCAGGGAACAAACACCTGAGTTCACTCACTGAAAGATATTAAGAGCTGGACTGCTGTCAGTGACGGACCAAGTATACTCACCCAGACCCTGGGCAGGAAAAATGTGCTCCAAGAATTCTTTCTTTTATTCCCCAAGGGATGCTCTATGAACATTTTCCATTTTAAAAGGAATGTTTGACTATACTTTTTTTTGCTGCTCTTTTAAAGGAATGATATCTGCTCAAATTAATTTATGTGTCAGCTCTTGGAATAAATAACATAAATCCTCAGTGACCACACAAGAAGTGTACTCCCACTGCATCTCTGTTTATTTGAGTTAATATTGAAGAGATTGAGATAGTGTCCAGTGGTCATGGTAGGAGATCACATGCAATATGAAGAACGGAGCAACATGCAGTGTCCATAGCATTTGCTGTTTGGGATGTCTCTCTCCCTCTCTCCTCGGTCATTCCTACTGTCATGCTACCAACAGAATAACTTTATCAAATTGTCAAATAAAGATTAGCAGATAGACTATCCCATCAGTAATTTTGCTGAACTTCTGCTTTATTACTTGGCTTATCACCTTAGCTAAAAGGGCAAATCAGAAACAATGATGTACAAGTGATGTACAACACTTTCAGTACCAGAAATGCAGATTTTCCTGATCAATGTTTTTTTCAGCTGAATGCTGCAGCAGATGGAAGCAGCCTGCCTGTTCAGAAAATGCCGTGGTTTTCAATACTAGGTGATTGCATGGCAAGTTGTGCATGCTACCTACAATACCCTCGTCTCTGTGTGTTTGTATAGTATAGATCACAGTGAGGCTGCAGCTAATTGCACACATGCTTATGCCATACAGTAATGCAAATGCGTAAGTATATTTAGACTAATTTGAACTAAGTTGTTTTATTGAAAATGTCTACAATGTTGTGTGTGATTTTCAGTTTTTTTTTTTCAATTAATAGTTATTTGCATACCAAAAATATCTGAAGATGAATTTCTCCCTCATTCCAGGATAAAATGTGAAAGTATCAGGAAGGCAAGAGGAAACAGCAAACTAAAATGATGGATCTCAGAAAAAATGAAAATGAACAATGCTCTCCAGTTACACTTTCATCTTGTTTTATAAAGATAGTTATGATATTAAGAATCATCCACCACGCATCATGTTTCTCCATCAATAAAATGAAGATGGCCATCATCATGTTTGCCATTTCCTCCTGCAGTACACTGAAGTTACATGCTAATATTGCTGCCAATGGAAAAATAACCCTTTTAGCTGAGTGCTGTTTACAGGACTGTACTCACAACTTCTTTCATTTCACACAAATGAACCAAGTAATGACTCCTGATGTCTGATCAAGTACCTGCTTTATATACCATCATACAGTGAGATCTGAGGGCATTCCTCAATGTATTCTGCCATTTATTTTCACCTTCTTTAACAGGAACTGATAAAATAGATAGGTAAATATCTCTACGTTTCAACATGGACACTGAATTAATAAAAAAACAGAACTGAGGAAAACGTGTTAGTTCATGAGAGACTTCAAATCTCAAAGATCTCATACTAATCCAGTAATTATACAAGTAGCCCACAGCAGGACTACTTACTTCAAAATAGATGATGTTGTAGATTTTAGTAGTACAACAGTGACTCTTTGCTAGTCTTTTCTTTCCCCCTGCTTTAACACTTTGAAACTAGTGACACTATGATTCAGTGCAACTTAGTGAGACTGTGTAGAACAGAGAAAATCTAAATGCAGAATTTTTGTTGTATCCCCGATGTTACAGGAACAGCAGTAGAATACGATTATAAATAATGAAGCAAACAGAAAGCAAAGAAATTTAAAAAACAGATAATGCAAAGGAAAATCACATGGACTCCAAATTTGGCTCTGAGAATGTAGTAAAGCAGCATCTCCTGCTTCACAACATGATTTCCACCTGGAAATTCATCCATTCCTGTGTTATTCTCCTTCCAGAGGCCAACCCACAGCCGGCTCTAGCAGCTACAGCCTTGGGTGTCAGTATAAGACCACACAGACTTTCTTAGTTAAAAAAAAAAGCCTTTAATGGAGGAGCACTGAGATAGATAGAAAAATCAGAACTTTTGTTAAGGAAGTGTCAGGCTGCTTGACTATTTGTTAACCTTGGTGCAAATTGTGGTCTCATCCTCTGTTTGGGAATGGTTCAAGGAAATAATTCACAGTCACTTTAATGACTGTTAGTATAGTTTGCGATCCGCTGTGCAAGGAGGGAGTTACTTCTGCTGATCTCTGTTGACTGGGAGAACGTGGTCTCATCACAGTAAGAAAAAATATTTCCTGATACGGACTTTGTTTGGGTCTTTTGTGTTTGCTTTGCATTCAACAATGGCTTAAATGTTACATTCTAATTCAGGATATTAAATGAAATAACACAGTTTCAATTACCTGGTCACCTTTGAGCATACTGCATTGCCTAATAAGCTAGAAGATGGGATTAGAACAGTGAATTTATGTAACTGCAATAAAACATAATAATATCTGATGAAACAGGGGAACAGGGAAATGAATTTAGATATAATATATTAATAGAGACTAGGGATTCATAAAATTGAGATGGATTGCCCTGGAGACATTCAAACCTCACTAATATAAACTGAAGCATATTTTAATAACTTCTGGCTGAGCTTCACATGTCCACTCCCTTATCATCCTCTACAAAAATGAAGGTTGCCTTCATGGGTACTTGAAGCAAGACAGCTGTGAGAAAGATTTGGGGCATAGTCCTGGATAGCAGATGGGAAATTACTACATATGTATATGGGACTCATTCTCTGTTCCTCTCTTTTTGTCGGGATCTCAGCAAAAGATAAAAATAGCTGGAGACAAGGAGGGTCCAGAGCATGAGCCTCCTGCTCTCTGGGCCAAATTTGAAGAACTGGTCATCCTCATTTACTTTAATCTTCCACTGAAACAACTCAGCCCTAAATACTGCTAGATATACAACTAATGAAAAAAATCCCAAACATCAAGATCCTGTTTTCCCCATTTTGTGCATAAGCACGACCAGGTTAGAGTAATAGTACAGAAAAATCCCACGGCTTCCCAAGAGAAGGCTACTGAAGACAGCAGGGACTCATGAGAAACACAAAGGACATGGAGGATATTGTCTGTGCTCACGTGGAAATGCCAAGAAAAATCCATGCCAGTAACTTTTTTCCCCTCTTCCTACCTCAGTCTGCTTTCGCAGCACTTGTAAGCCTCTGGCTGCAGCAAACGCTCCATGTGGAGCTGCTTCCAGCAAAACTTGAGAAGCAATGCATTTTTAAAGATACCACTCAATTTTAGAGCTATATATAGTGCACCAACCTGTGTGCACTATGAAAACCAGAGGGAGAGAAAGCAGACAAGCAGAAAGGAAGTAGGAGAAAAGATCATTTGAAATTAATTACTGGAGTTATTATTTTTTTTAGTATGACAATTTGCATATGTACAGAATCTATCCGTATATTTGTATAGATACAAATGTACACACACATACATTACTAAGAGAATTCTAGATTTTTAAGAATGAAATAGGCATAACGTTTTCCTCAAAAAATGATCAATATACCAGATTTAAAAAATTGGAAAGAAAATCAAAATGATGTATTTTTGAGAAAGTATTTTAATTTCTCATCTGGTTTGTGGAAATCTCACAGCTGAGAATACTGATTATCTTCTACTTGAAGATAATCTTGTCTCAAAAAATCCAGATGAAGTTACTGTGCATGGAAATTTCTATGTGTGCTTCACTGTATGCCACAATACTATGTTAATCTATGTAAATTAATTAAATTGAATGTGTGCAACTACATAGGATAAGGATAACTGAATTCTTCAAGTTGCTGGAATTTTGCTGTTGACCCCAGCAAAAACAGAAATTTAGAGTTTTTCTTCTTTTTTTTTTTTTCTTAATGCATTTCATGAGGCCTGAGTTTATTGTAAAAGCAGACTCAAAAATGCTCTTAGATTTATCAGGAGATACCACTACTCTGAATAAATTTAGCTAGCATATTTTACATACAGAACTATGGCTATTTCTTTCTATAAGATTTAAAGTATTTACGTAATTTATAATTTATGCATCATTACACTGTCATTGTTGAACAATTTTCCTGATTCTAACTTCACTTTCTTTAAATAAATTATATAAAACGCAATAAATCTGTTGCTTCCATTCTGTTATTAGTGCTATTAATCTTTAATTATAGTTAATTCATGTTTATTCTGCTGTTCCTTAGTAGCACAATGACCTACTGTGGATGACTTTTTAAGCAATTGCTAAAATTAATTTTTTCGTCTCTGTTTCTCAAGTGAGACATTTTTCAGTCTGGACATTTATTTGGGGAATATGGTATTTAAACATTTCAATCAGCTCCTTGCATTCCATCCTAACAAATTCTTCAGGGAAACTTAAGTCTTTCAAGGATAAATAAGAAGAAACATTCACAGTGTCATACAGATTCAATTTTGAAGATGAAGATTTACTGCTTCTTCCTTTCTCAGTTGCTAAAAGACTTGAAGTTAATTTGGGAGGTAGGGTGGGCCAACTGGAAGATGCCACACAATGAGAAACGGATGCCAATAGCATACTTTAGAGGCATTTCCTCTGAAATGGTGAGACAGAACAGAAGAAATGGTAGCATGCCCATATATGTACTTACATAGGTATACATACTTTCACGTATGTATCTATAAATATATGTATACACAAAATATACACACACACACATACATATATGTATATATATAACTTAAAGGAACTAGGCCTGGCCTGTGATGTGCATTGCTCCAGTTTCTGGCCCAGTGGCCATGAATTCAGCTGAGCTGCTCAGATGTCACCATCTGTAAACAATAGAGCGTGAAAAGAAAATACCATGTCCCCATCGCCCTCTGCAAAGGCTAATTCTTTATGCAGAAGTCCTCCTGAGGAACCTCATGAAGAAATTAACAGCAAAGACTGCAGCAGTTTGATTTTGAGGGAGTTACAAATACTTGATCAGTTTAAAACAAAAGCATTTTATCTCATAAAATGTCTATTCAAAAATGGCAAGAAGAAGAACCCAAGCAACTACAGGCCAGTCACCCTCACTTCCATCCCTGGAGAAGCGATGGAACAGCTCATACTGGCCATTGTCTCCAGGCAAGTGGAGGACAAGAAGGTGTTCAGGAGTAGTCAACATGGATTCATCAAGGGGAAATCATGCTTAACAACCTGATAGCCTTCTATGATGGAATGATCAGCTGGATAGATGAGGGGAGAGCGGTGGATGTTGTCTATATTGACTTCAGCAAAGTTTTTGACTCTGTCCATCACAGTATCCTCTTGGGCAAGCTTCAGAAGTATGGGTTAGATGAGTGGACGGTAAGGTGGATTGAGAACTGGCTGGATGGAAGAGCCCAGAGCGTTGTGATCAGCGATGCAGAGTCTAGTTGGAGGCCGATTGCTAGCTATGTTCCCCAGAAGTTTGGTCCAGCCCTGTTCAGTTTATTCATTAATGACCTGGATGAAGGCACAGAGTGCTCCCTCAGCAAGTTTGCTGATGATACCAAACTGGGAGGAGAAGCTGATACCCCAGAGGGGTGCGCTGCCATCCAGAGGGACCCGGACAGACTGGACAACTGGATGGTCAGAAAACTTCTGAAATTCAACAAGGCCAAGTGTAAGGTCCTGCACCTGGGGAGGAATAGCCCCAGACACCAGTACAGGCTGGGGACTGACCTTCTGGAGAGCAGCTCTGCAGAGAAGGACCTGGGTGCCATGTGTCCAGTTCTGGGCTCCACAGTACAAGAGGGATGTGGAGCTGCTGGAGAGAGTCCAGTGCAGGGCTACAAGGATGATCAGGGGCCTGGAACATCTGCCCTATGAGGAGAGGCTGAGGGACCTGGGCCTGTTCAGCCTGGAGAAGAGAAGGCTGAGAGGGGATCTGATCAGTGTCTATAAGTACCTCAAGAGAGGGAGTGAGGAAGATGAGGCCTGCCTCTTTTCAGTAGTGGCCGGCAACAGGACTAGAGAAAACGTCCACAAACCAAAGAATCAAAATTTCCACAGGAACTTAAGGAAAAAATTCTTGGCAGTGAGCACTGGACATAAAGCACTGGAACAGGTTGCCAGGAGAGGTTGTGGAATCTCCTTCTCTAGAGATATTCAAAATGTGATTAGACGCAATCCTGTGTAACTTGCTCTAGGTGAACCTGCGTGTGCAGGGTGGTTGAACTGGATGATCTCTAGAGGTCCCTTCCAACCTTAACGATTCTAAGATCCTATGATTCTATCAAATAAAGTTTATGGATTATCTCTGCAGCAGGAAATTACAGCAAGAAGTTATATATCCCAAACATGTCCTTTAAGAAATTACAGGAATTTACTTTGTATCAGAAAATGAACAGTTCCTATAAAGCTCACCAGCACAAAGCATCATGACTGTGATGCTGTCAGCTCCATAAATCTGACTTGCCTTACTGCTGGAACAAGTCTCTGCTTAAGGACAGCACAGTCGTTTTAGACATCCTGCAAGATATCCCTTGCACATCCTAGTGTTACATCCCACAGCCCAGTGCACTGGGCCATGCTGCTGTTCATGGAAGCACTGTTTACCAGACAAAAATGTTGATCCCCATGCTTGCAGTTTAGTGAGTTGCAATATTTGTGAGCTGTTGAGCCATAACAGTTCCTATTCCTCTGGATGTAATGACTAAACTTACCTGTTTAAACTTCCACTGAGATTTTAGTCAGATGCTATGCTCTCATGCTGGGGAATGTGATATTATCTGTAGTTCCCTGTTAAAGGCTTCCTGAGAGACATAACTTTGTTTTAATTACAGTGACTTATATAAGCGACAGTCAAGAGGACACTCAACAGAAACTGCAGCCGTTATATATACATTCTTGTTTTATGCAGAGCAGGGAATGACTACAGCCTGTGACTTGGAGCAAATATCATTTATTTGTAAAGCCTTGCATTGTGTTTGCACAAACTTTCTTCTGCTCATTTTTTTCTTTTCCTTTTTTCTTTTTTTTATTTAATGAATTTAGATGCATTAACAAATATGTACAGGAGATTCTTTTTCAGCCAGCATGCCCAGGTGAGGTCATCCTCACCTTCTACTTGTACAGGATGTGAATGTGCTCTTCTTATGCATAAACTCTTTTCCTAGAAAAGCACAAATGAAACCCCAAGTCAGGCATTGAATCCCATCTGCTTGGTTTTCTCCTCTCTATATTGCCTTTCTGAATTACACTTTCAGTCCATTTGATGCAATGTTCTGCCAAAGAAATATCGAGTGGTCTGAGAACAGAAAGTGTAGGGAGGATAGGGATGTGGCATTCAGAGCTAGACTAGGGGACCCAGACCTTTCTGGGGTCCTCTGCTCCCCATGGCATGGGGGTTGTTGGCTCTGACCTTGTGTAGGACTAGGGCAGTCAGGTGAGAGCCCTACCGAAATGGAGCCCTTGGTCAGCAGCTATAGCAAACACCACAACATGCTGGTGGCAGCTCTCAAAAGCCACTTTGGGACACAACTGAGATGTTTAACTACCAAACCAATTTGGTTGGATCATGGTGTCTTCAGCTGAGCTCATCTTCCTCACCCTTAGGGCTAGTAGGGCTATTAGGTGGCCACATTCTTCTCCCAGGGTTGTAGCAGAGAATCAATCAGACAAAGTTGCATTTGTCCTCATGGAGTTGATGTTTGTCAGAGCACTCTGATCTGTGTTAGCCTGTTTCCTGCTGTTTCAATTCCTCTCCCTGCCAGTGCATGGGAGAGTTGCATTGGCTTTTACTCCATCTTATTGCAGGAGTTATCCTATTCACCCAATTAACAAAACACGTGAGAATTGTCAGGGCACCACTAGTAAATCGCAAGGACTATGATGCCTGAGTTGTTAGTGCAGTTTTTGCTTTTGTGGCTCTCCTAGCCTTCCCCCTCATTGATGTTGATAATGTAGCCCTTCGCCTGCTGGAAGTATTTCCATCACCCACATGGGAGTCTTTACTTGTGTTGCTTCTGTCCTGTTCACAAGAAGTAAATCAGTGCCAACAGAAACAATCAGGGCAATTTTCTTCCTTCAGAAGTTCATCTTTGATCTGTCAAGCACATCTTTATCTTATTGCTCTCTACACCCAAGTGGAATGATTTACAGAAAATAGAGCCAGACTCTTCTTATGGTGATAGGACAAGATACAACAGATAGAAGATGAAAAATGGAAAATTCTGATTAGATACAAGGGAAAACTTCACCATACAGATAATTGAACACTGGGCCAGCTGCCCAGAGTTTGCAGAGTCTCTATCCTTGGAAATATTCAGAACTTCACTGGACAGTCCTGAACAACCTGCTCTAACTGACCTAGCTTCAAGTAGTAGCTTGGGCTATATGAACCTTCAGAGGCCTAGTCCAACCTAAATTCCCTAATTCTAGATTTTTTTTAAAAAAATTCTTAATCAGTCTCCAACTATGAATCATTGAACTCAGCTGCTAAAGTAAGGTATAGAATGTGGACAGACTTCCATTTTCAAAGAGTTTCATTTGAAATTAACCTTAGTCCAACAGGAACAGATTTGTACTTAAATGTAATAAACTATCTTTGAGCTGAAATGCATGTTCACACAAGAATTTCTAATATTTCATATATACAAAGACTTTTACCTATACATACTAATTTAGCTCACAGTCCTTACTATTTCAGAGCAAAATACTGAAAAAGCTTTGGAGTCTCCTGAAGTTTTCCTAAAGTATCCTATAGGTTTGTAGCTTTTAATCTTGCAGCATCTTTACAAAGAGGTGCTTTATGGGCTAGTCATTTGGAGTTTATGGAGACAGCCTCTGCTGTCATTGCAAAAGCAACCAAGTATTCAATGTCTCTCAGTGTTTGCAAACCTGATGTCTTCCAGGCCCAGGTACATATTTTGAAAACAAACAAACAAACAAACAAACTGTCCTCAATTTATTTTGCTTATATCTGTTTAAACCAGAAACAGATAAAACAATGATATAAACTAAGTCAGCACAGCATGGCCATATTTTATGGCAATTTTTAAAGTGATTATTTCTGGGTATATCTGTGGTACAAGCTCTAGATAAATTTCTGCAATGAAACTGGGGCAAAATATTCCACTTTTTAGAAATTTCTCACATGGGTTCTGTACAAGGCAAAGAAGGTAAAGAAAGCTATGCATTTAAAAGAATTATAACAAGAACTTCCTAAGAGTTAAAAATCTTAAATTATCCTTTTATATCTCAGAAAAGACAAGCAAAGATGTATTACAACTAAAAGAAGGACTTCTATGCAAATAGGTCTGCAGTAGCATAAGAAGAAATTAATGTCACTCAGTTATATGCTGCAGCAGCAATAAGAAAACATTGTTACTATAATTCTGATTATAACTATTCATACATCAGAATTTTATTGACTTATAGCATTACTAAAACACCATGCAATAAGCAACAAAATTCACAACTTTAACAGCATGTGTAAACTGTATGTCTGAGCTGATATTTAAGTTGTGACGATCAAGAAAATATTCAGAAATATTTATTGGTATTTGGGGTCAGCACCCTTGTTCAGCTAACAGGAATCTTAGATGATCAAAATTCAGCTAATGGTGATTTCAGTGTAAAAGCTTCCAGATCAAATACCAAATAAAATCTGTGTTTAAGGATTTAAGTAGAGATATCACTTTCAGAAGTTTGCATTTTGTGTTGGAGAAGTTCCCCTTTCCCAGAAACAGAAAAGTATATGGAGATGGCTAAATATTTCTTTAGGTCTCTTAATTTTCCTCTTGCCCCCAACACCATTTCTGGGATGCTAGGATTACTCTTAGATAATGAGCAATGAGATTGAAGGAGAAACATGATACCCTTTCATGCTTTGCCTTACTACATATAACTGACTTCAGGTCTGTTCCTTGCCTGAAGTAAGACAATGATAATTTGACTGAAGATTAAGTGTTGTGACAAGTGTGATTCCAACTGCAGCAATGGAAATAATTGGTCTAGAAATCTCTTCCTCTAGGCAGCCTCTGTTTTCCCCATCTGAAATATGTGTTGATTAAACATGTTTTGCAATCATGTTTTGCAATTTTAGAGCTGGCCCTAATTTTGATCCATAAGGAGGAGGTATTAGCAGAATTTGTTTTTCTTATCTAGAGATTTCCATCTTAGGATCCCAGCCTTCTCAACACAAGGCATATGATGAATTAAGCCTGCTAACATTACTTTGTGGCCAGTAAACTCTAGATGATACTTCATCTGTTGATGTGAGGGGTTAAAGAGAGGAAAGAAGAATAGCTTTCAAGAGTTCACACATGAAAGTTGCACTCGAGTTGCACTTCTGCCTCACACTACAGAATCCTTGGGTTAAATCCAGGCCAGATATCACAGATGGCCTCAGGTTTCCTAGTGATGTCAACAACAACAAAAACAACAAAAGAACAAACAAAAAAGGATCCTCCCACTCCTCCAAACCAGCTAGCATATGCCCATGGTGAGAGAATGCGACAGTGAGGACTACAAAGACAAGAAAGCCTGAAACTTACCACCTTAATACCTCAGCCATCCCCAGAGCTATCCCTGAAGATTCCTCCTCTAGTGGGAAGCGTCAGTGAATACCACTTCCATGCCTCTCATGGAAGGATACTCACAAGACATGCCTTGAGAAACCAGCAACTCTTTGGGAGGCATAAGCCTGACCTGGCAGCTCCTGGTCTCTGCCATCATTGTGTTATAGGTGCAAAGTTTCTGCCTTATGATTGCAGAGCTTGAAAGCACAGGTTTCCATCTGCATTTTTAAACATGGGTTTGAAAACACAGGTTCTTCACCTAGCCCAAATGGAAAGGGCTGATTGCAAGAATGAAAAGAAAAGATGCTTCAGCTATTCTGTTTCAATGAGTCATTCGTAAAATCAACAGGCACATACACGTACAGAATGATTTGAACAGCATCTGTTTGACCAAGAAAGAAATTACGTCCTATGGTGAAATTTCAGGTAGGAAAAGGCCTTCTCCACTTTGATGCGACCTCCCAGTCAAGGACCTGATTTAATGCAGCAACTAAGCACATGTCTAAACACACGAACAGTCCCACTGAAGTCACCATGAGTAAAATATATGCTTAAAATTAGGTAGCCTTAAATACATTACTAGAGGCCAGCAGTCTCCAGCTGCTGAAGAATTACATGGGAACAAGTCATTTAAGGAGTAAGTCCCAGAATGATTAAGGGTCATTTATAAATAACCTTTTCCTGACTATATTTTAAGTTGTTATTTCTTTTAATCATTCATACTACTAGAAAATAATCTCTATTTATTCAAAGAAGAAGTCAGATGGAGTGGTTTTTGTTGGCATAAAAGTTCAGAGTAACAGTTTCCTTATTTTTTCATAAATAGAGCTGAAAATTTTCAAAGTATTATTTGTATTATAATTTAACTACCTTGCCTTCAACACTTGGAGCAAATTTACTAATAGACACCTCACTCGAAAAGTTATGTTTCTATCTGGGAAGCTAAATGGAAAATTATTCTACAGAGTCTAGGATTAACATGAGGGTCCAGGTCTATTTTACTGTCAGTTAAACATCAGAGCAGATATGTGAGAAATAGGCAAATAACAGAATAAATGCAACAAGGTGTGTTTTGCAAAAGAGATGTTGTTTCCGTTCTCTTTAAAAAGAAGTGAAAGTCTCTGTAGAGTAATGCGTGGTTTTTTGCAGGATCAAAAAAAGAAAAAACAAAAACAAAATGAAACAAAAATTTCTTTACCTGACTGTTTCTCTTTCCACTTTCTCTTCTAGTCTTTCAGCTCCAACATTGTGTAACCTTTAGGAGAGTAATCTTTGAGGGAAACCTGATATCAGACTAGAAATAAAAGTGCTGTGGCAATCTGATTCATTCTTGACCTTCCATTAAGGTTTTTTAAATAAGGTGTCATAAATAAGTGAAGAGTTCAGAGTAAAACTTTATGCGAAAACCGGCTTGGAATTGTATCTGCCCAGAAGCAAATTGCTCTGTCTGTATGTCCTGGCTTTGCTTCTTTCTCTTTTGCTTGTGTCTCTTGTTCTTTCTTCCTGTTTTGGCACTGGCACTCGTTTGTCACACAGCTGGCAAGGTGACAAGGTGGGGCTGGTGGAAAGGACACATTCCCGTGTCCCCCTACTCCTCACCACTGGCGTTCGGCTACTCACTGCTCTGGGAGTCGTCCCTCCCCTGAAATCACTGACTCTCTGCTGTGAATCTTGCCAGCTGTTTAGATTAATGGATTGAACAGACTGCAATGCTGTTGCAATTTATTCTTTTTTTTTTCTTTTTTTTGCTTGTGAAAGTAATTATTTAAATTTGCTTTCTCTCCCCATCTGTAAATGAAAACTAACTTCACCAAAAATTATTATTTTGCCATGGAAACCTTTCCCACTACTCATATAACTTTCATTGTAAAAAATAGGAATTACAGTAAAAGACTAAGAAAATGTATAGACTAGAAATATATATGCTGTTACAACAAGAAGGAATAAAAATCCAGGTGTTTTTGAAATATCATTCTCAAACACGAAGCTTTACATGTGCTGATTATCAGATTATATTTATCTGTAATATATCGCTACACTGTTTCCATCATTTGTTCACATTATGAACCTTATGCTATCCCAGGGATAATTTATCCTCGAGGTAAAGGATGTAAGCAATCTGATATGTGATCAGCAATGGAAGTTGCAGTGACATTTCTCCTTTTTATTTATAGTTGAGAAAAAACCCTAAAAAACAAATATCTGAAGATAATCTGGTTAACTGCAGCCACCCTTCGCAGTCTGCAATTTTCTTAGGATGGAGGAGAAGATGTGTTTTCCAACACTGGCCATGTACCAGCTACCAGGATTCTGTGTGCACAGATGTGCACATCTGCTCATCCATGTCCTGTGAGGCTCTGGGTGATGACTGAGGGTGGACACACACACTCACCCAGAGGAGGAAGCACTCCCAAGTCTTGTTCATGGGCAGTTTTTCACTTCTGCCAGTTCTGCGTTTACAGTGAATCCCAGAATAATTTATTTCTTAGTGCTCAGGGGTGAGGGAAATCAATATAGTTACAGAATCTTCTCATTGTAAATTGTTCTGAGACTCATCCAAAATGTACAGGGTTAGTGTTTATTTTTAAAACTGCAAAATTTTAAAACAAATCTCATTACATTTAAAGGATTCTGGAGCTTCTTCATTTTAAGTATATGTGGTTGGCTTGAGTCCTTTACTTTTGTTTCTGTTCTTGCTTGATTTTTTCTATCTTCATTCAGTAATTAAGGTCGTCCCATGCAAGACTGTATTTTGTTTTTCATATAAGAAACATATAACGGAAAAGCCACATTTGGCATCAGTGAACTTATTTTAATTTTGGAGACAGACATTGCAATGGCTCAGTATTCACATAGTATGCATTTAACAGTTAAGGAACAGCCCTTGTGGGAGACATATGCCTGAGAAATGGACAAGTTATAGTGAAATGTATAGCTGACTGTTAACAAGTCAATTAAAAAGTCCTTGCCCTTGACATTTGCGTCCTTACTTAAGGCTGACAAATTTGAATTTATTTTCCTTTGGATTTTTCCATGTTTACAATCTGCTAGGTGAACAATAATTTAATAAAATGACTTTCATTAAGCGCAGACTCATAGTGAATCCTACCTCCTTTTCAACTTTATTTCAGATCTAGCTGGTCAGATGTGGTACAGTGGGATACCAGGGCATTCAGCCAATAGGCTCAGCTTCAATATGTAAATGTGTTGACTAACATCAGCAGTCTGATCATCCAAGGGATTCCTCAGGCATTGCCTGCTGCAGAACTGACCAAACTGTACACAGATCATTTTAACCAATTTTATAAACCACTCCTGCAGATGGAGCAATGCTCATGCAGGACAGTGAGTGCTTTATCCGTAATTAAAATAAACAGAATGTTCATATGCAGTTTAAGACAATCAACAGCAAGGAACCGCATACTCCTGTGGAACCAGTGTCCAGCAAGACTACAGGATTGCATAGCACAGTCCAGAACCTTTCAAGAGAGACTTCTGCCACCCTCTGGACCAAGACTGACCATCCTGCTCAACAGCTTCAATTTTCCACATCAGTAGTACCCCAGGCAAAAATACTGATAAATATATATATATATTTTTAACAAGCTCTCTATCCATGAATATCTGTGCAATATATCCAAGTTGTCCAATCCCTTTTACTTCCCTGACAAGTCTAACATTATCCTGAAGTCTGTACAGCAATAAATATTTCATGTCTTGGTTATAACAGCCCAGTGCAGTGTCTAATGTTATACATTCTCTATGTATATGTTTGTTGTTATGTTTTCTTTGCTGATAAAATTGTTGATTAAATGTAATTTTTTGATTTTTTTTCCTTCACTGGCAACACTGTATTAACTGATGCCCCACAAATTGAAAAGGCAAATAGTTTTATACAGTCAGCAAGAATTTGTTTTGTGGACCTGCTAAAATGCTCAGCTCAGTATTTCTGAAGCTCTGTTGCCTGCCTGCATCTCATAAACTCTTCCAGACAACCTTTTCAAAGATCAAATAAGTTCTCCGACAACCTTCTTGTTCCTTCTAATCTCTCTCTCTCCCCCCTATCCTCATTGAAGGACCTTGACTTCAATGAACGAAAGAGCAGACCCAGACAATTTTCTGTCTGGCACTGCTTGAATTGCTTAGGCAATTTGCCTAAGTAAGTGCTTTACCCTCATGATAATGTGTTTTTATGTAGAGTCTGAAATGAGAGCGCTTGAGGAGCATGCTATGCATTAAATGCATAAAGGGCAAAGGTTTTTTTCTTTATGTAACAAAGTGCTCCCTGATTATAGTGTGCCTATGTTAAAAACACATTAAAGACATAACTTCTATCTGACTGGTAAACATTATAGAATTGTGAAACTTTTCTGGGGAGTTGTTTTATTAATTTCTATTGGCAGAAGCTTGAGAAAACAAAATGAGTTATACTGCTTTTAAACTTGGTTTCACAGACTTTTCCCCCTGTTAGTTATTTTGGAGATTCTCAGGGCTAAATAAAATTAGAGTGTGAATTATGTCATGCTGTCAAAAACAGACCATCTCTCCTTATTTGAAAATGTCCCTAAGAACCTGCTGTGGCTCACAAATTCTTTAGTGGGACTTTGGCCAACATTCAAGAATTACAACTGTATAGAAAAGTCAAACTCAAATGTTTACAGGGGGAAGGAGTAAAAGACGTCAGGCATTTAACTGCATATAACTGTGTAAACAGAGAAAAGTCTTAATGGTCTGCTCTTTTATTGGCCATTCTAAACACTTAAAACTTCAATCTAGGATACTTGTGACCTTAAATGTTGTCACATCATTTTCATGGAAGAGCTTAAATGCAGATTTGCTTGCTTAAAAATAGGCTACCACCTCTGAAAACATGACCTTTGCTGAGCAGGGTAAAAGAGAGCACAGTGCCTTTTGCCTACACACCAGAGATCCTTAATACTCAAACAACAGAGTATAAAAGAACCATGGTCCTGTGCCTCAGCGAGAGCCTCCCATTTTTGCTTTTTCTTAACGTGCTATTAATAACACACTGCCCTTCCAAATCACACAGGCAGAGACCTTATTTCAGACTAGGTCAACCATGCCTCACTTAAATGGCAGGTCCAGGTTAGACGTCTCTATATATAAGAAATCCTAAAGTGAAGTTCTGGTTAAGGGGGTGAGAGATGCTTGACTCTGTGACTGATGAGAAACACTAGACCATAATGATCTCTCTTTAGGAGCTAAAGTTCTGAACCTCTCTGATGTTTTCTACCCTGTCCATCTGAAATAGAGAATAAGAAGATTTCTGAAAAAAACTGAAGTAGTGCTGCCCAAACTTTCTCCCTACATTTCTGTATTTGTAACTCTAAAGATTCTAGTCTGGCTGCAAATTATTGCTGTTATTTTTAAAACATGTGAACATCTAAAGCATTTCCAGCCTGGCAAGCAATCTGCTCCCCAGTTGCTGATGTGCTAAGGAAGGTGATGTGGAAAGGAGACAGTTTTAAAAATGATTTTAAAAATGTATGGTGTTTCAGCAAATGTTTCTTGCTGATACCTGGTCCCACCACCTAAGGGATAAAACACGGGATTTTCACTCTAGGTGGAGATATCAGATCCTTTAAATCCCTGGCCCTATGGAATTTCTAATTTGCCTCTCAAAAGAATATAGAGTGCTCTGTGAAGCTGCTCGGTCAGAGACTGTCATTTCCTTGGTGTACATAGGTGGGAATGCCATGCTGTTGACAGTGCCATTGCTAGTGTGTGAATCTCAAGCCTACAGTAATGCAGGTGTCAGTGCAACTATCCGATTTGCTGGAATGGAGCTGAAATACAACACATGACACTGTTTTTTCTTTCTTTTTCTTAAGTACTTGGCTCTTTCCTTAAGAACAAGGGCACATCCTTGGCTGACCTTTTGTCATTTTGCACTGAACAGCAGCAGGGCTGTACAAACTGGTCTTGGAAATGTGGCTTGTGCAATCATCTTTCCTGCTAGGACAAAACAAGTGTAACAGCTTGGCAATTGCCTTGCATTTCACCTTCCTATCCCAAGGCTCTCTCTGTAGAATATAAGGAGCCAGCTTCCTTTCCCAGGAGGTTTTCTGGAGCCATGTTACAGTCTCCACTAGATGCTTGAAGAACTGAAGGATGTATAGCTGTATCTTAATACACCTTAAAATGCCTTTGAAATGGCAACAAGTCATATTTTCATACCCATTACCTGGCCTTTGTGCCACACAGTCACCCTGTGCCCTGTCACCATCCTTTGATATTAATGCTTTAAAATTCCTCAGTTAGACACAAACTGGGAAACTGCATAAAAAACTCCTAGAGCACCTTTTATTTCCTAGTGTAGCAAGGGATTGCTCCTGCATCTGGCATCTGTCTTTGGCCCTATATGCCTAAGGGACTAGCCATGCTCTGAAATCACAGAAATATGGCATGTGGTATGGACCACACTGAAAGTACTTAGACTAAAGAGTAATGTTAGAATACATAAGTGGCGCCTCTAGAGTGTATGTCTAATATCACACTGATGCATCTGTACATTAAAATAAACTTCTGGTAGGTCAGTGACTCTTGGTGATTCTAGCACAGCTCAAGAGTCAATTTAATGTCCCTTAACTACAAAGGTCTCAAATTACATGCAAGCTTTATAGCCTAAAGACAAATTGCAGGCAAAATACTTGATGAGTAACCTCCAAAATATTTTTAAAACAGTCAGTGCAGTAGAAATGTTTGTGTGTTAAGATTGCCAGTTACTCAACTCCTTCTTACTGGTTGGCCACAGTAGGCTACAACTTTCTGGTGCCAATCTAAATTATAGGCCAAGCTGGTTAAAGTCAAAGAGTTACATGGGAATATCTGATGAAATTGATCTTGAAATGTTGGCATAGTTTGGAGTGGATATAGATTCTTTTCTTATTTGCTCCTAAGCTGACCTGACACAACGTGAACCCCCAAAGGAAGCTTTCTGCAAAGTTTTATTAATAAATGTATTGTGTTTCTTGTATGTTTTTCAGAGAGGATCCAAACTGAAAATGAAAATGTCCCCTTCCACTTCTTGGAGTTACATTACAAAATTGAGTGTTAAAAGACAACTCTTCATTCTTGTTATAAAGCAGCAGGTAACACAGCCTTTCCCCAATATTAACTCAGTGTCAGTATATCAGAAATTGTTTATCTAGTGGTTTATCTCTCAAAGATGATGATGATGTCTCCAGAAGGTATGTGGATTTCTCCCGTGTATCATAACATCATTTTTCCGTTTTCCATAATGCTATGTACAAATCTCCTTCAAGGCAAGTTCTCAGTCTAACTCAACCAATGTCTTCTTATAACACTTAATTTTGTACTCTAAAAGAGGAGGCCTTTTGGATCGACTCTTACATCCCAAAAGATTTTGAGAAATTCTGCTTTATATGCCATGAGCATCAAATGGAGCCACTAAAAATGCAGAGCTCTAAAAAGAAAAAACTGTTTCACTCATCAATTATTTTCTTTTAAAATTCTCCATGCAGAATTCTCCTGGGCAGACAATAAAGAGCAGTATTGGCCTTCCAGCACTAGTAAAAATTTCTGTAATACCAATATTAAGTATTCATGTCATTCTGGACTGTGATCTTGGGTCACCAGGTCTGTCTTGCCCGGAGAAGTTATGGAGTGATCTCTCTCGACCCTCTCATCTTAGCTTCTACCTGCCTACTAAATACAACTGCCACCGCTCCCTGGCCCACTGACGGGATCTTTTTTTTCTGAAGGATACTGAGCAGTTCTTAGAAGTGAATGATCCCTGAACGAAAAATATCTTGAGGCTGTTACCGTGAATTTGAAGTCAGGTGAAGCTGAATTACAGGTATCAATGCTCTGGGTTAATCTTAACTTGGGAGAAAAAACAGCAGCTCCACCCTGGCTTTTGACACAGCTGTTCCTTTCTTCACAGAAAAAAAAAAAATGTGAGCAAAAAATGAATTGGCCTGCTGTTTCCTTCATCACTCTCGGAGGCTGTGTCTCGCAGAACATCCACCAGGGACACAGCCTGCAAGTGGGTTCGGAGATGCTCTGAAGGAGGAAATTGGTTTCCTGGCAAAGGCGAAGTTGCCTGCCTATTAACCGTACTCTGAGAGGGAGCTTGCCATTTGGCTTCCTGAATGGAACCGCTGAAACAGAGCTGCGCTTTGAATCCGACTCTCTGAATGCGACATCACTAACTCTCTTGCAATGGAAAATTGCTGAGACTATAATTTGTAAATTCATCCCTTCTAAAGAACTGACAGGAAAGATGAGCATAGTGCCAGCCTGCATCTGTGCTATTACACCAGCTGTGTATGTTTAGCCTCTACACTTATATACTGACGTTCTTGCAAAAGGCTTAAATACAATGAAAGTCAAATAATGAACTTTGATTCATCACGCCTTATCCTGACTGAATGAGAGCAGAAATATATAGTTGTCCTAATCTTAAACTATATTACTTGAACTCAGACAACAACCTTTATGAGACTAAAGCTGCCACTTAGAGCTGCAGGGAATAAATGTTCTTAAATAATGCTGGGATCAGTAGAAATTAGTGAAAAAAAAACAAAGGAATAATCACTGAGCTGCTGAGTGAGGAACTGCACCTGATCAGAAGATGTCCCAAATTGGTGGGAGCCATGCGAGATGGGATGTGGCACTGCTGTGCTCCTTTCCAGAGCTGGTTTTCCACCTGAGAACATCAGGTAGCATGCACTACAGGTTCTGCGTCCCTGCACAGTCCTGTGAGCCGCACATGTGCAATGTATCTAATATATTGCACTTGTTGCTAAGTCTAACCAAAGAGGTCCAGGCATATGGTGCTGGTTTTTGTTTTCTCAGAGTGTGGGACAAAGGCTGTTTTGCAGTGGTGTTTACTAAAAACAGACACTAAACAAACATATTTGCATCTGCATTGTCTATAGAGTGAGCAACACCTTCAAAAGCTGTAGAAATTCTAAGTGAAGCATAGTTTTCGCTGTCATAATCTAAAAATATTTAGATGTAGATATGTTACACAATACTGTTTAAAAATCTTGGCTATGTGGAGAAGATAAATAGTGAAAAGACTTAAAGTTATGGGAAGATTATTGCTCACACTGACAAAACTGAGAAAACAGCCTCATATTCTGATTTGCTGACATCTTAGCTAATGACAGAATGATGTTCACAAATTATTTCCCAATTTCTATCATTTTTAAACACTAAGCTCAACAAAATTCCATTTGCACAAACAAGCAACAAAACTTATCCGGAGTGGGCACAAGCTGTTAGATTGCTTTATGTAGAGAGCTGTTATCAGTGATTTATGATCAAAATGGAAGGTTGTATGGAGTGAGGCTCCATAGGGGATTTACCCTAGATGATGGATTTGCAATTAATGACCACGTGCTTGAATAGACAGTGTGTAGCTGACAACGTGTATTGCATAAGCAAATTGGGAGGTGCAGCCACCAGCTGGGAGGACAGAACAACAATTGAAAGCAATCTGGAGAAAGTGAAGAAATTATTCACTCTCCCTCCCTCTCCCCCAAAATAGATGGAGTGGAGAGGTGCAAAGAAGTTTCAAAAATGCAGGGTAGAGAAGGAATAGACAGACTAGCTCTACAGAAATGATATGAGAGTTGTGATGGATCAGATAGTGTTATGTTGTGGTGAACAAGGCAGAAAACACTGAAAAGCATTTATATAGATTTATAGCAAGATGTAAAGCAATCCTTTCACTTGACCAAGTGGAGTACAGTGCCCCGTTTGCACTCTGTATTTCCAAAAAGCAGAGGACTAATTACAAAGAAACATGAGGAGAGCAATAAAACTGTTCAGAGATTACAATAATATGATACATAAGAACTTGAAAAAGAAAAGGTATTTTTGCTTTAAAAGAGATGGTATTTTATCTTTAAAAGGGTGAATATAGGAGAACAACGATTATTAAAAATATATAATTCTCCTTCAGAGGACAAGAAAATAGTATTTCTCTCTCTGAGGATGGTAAAACCCATCAGCTATTTGAAATAGTTGTGCTGTCTCCACCAATGGCAGTTTTTAAGAATGAGGCAGATAAATTTTGGGTCTATTTTTCTAACAGTCACAGGTGATTTGGAATGTGTGACTGGGATTTTATGGAAATGTAGATCAGTTATTTGCTGAACTCCTTTGCACTTTGAACTACAACTTTGGAGTTGGGTGTCTGATTATTTTGGATTCCTTTCACACCCTGCTTTGTTCCAATAATTTAAAATACTTTTAAGCAAAATAAATAAATAAATAAATAAATAATCATTCTGACAATAATTTGTTTGTCAGAATGGAAAAGGAGGAAAAAATGCAAGCTGGGATATAGAAAACCTTCTCTCTTCAAAGAAAGAGAGTGTTTTAAAGTTACCAGTATATGAATTCAGGACATTATAGTGGCAGTCCTCATGAAGCTCCTGTTAAAGATTTCTTTTTAGAATAATCAGATTAAAAGTTAGTTTCTAAGCTAGAAACTAGATTCAAGTAAAGAAAGGACCCACAGAAAAGGAGCTGGAAGGGAGAAATTTTACTGTGACAGAATGTTTAAAAATGAAAGAGTGCTTTATAAAATAGTGTTTTATAATAATTCTGTGAAAACTGCCTGATATTAAAGAGAAGTATTAATTCAGATAATTCAGCTTTGCCAAGGTAAGCTAGTGAGACTAGAAAGGGGCTGTGGAATGAGGGTAACCTTTGTCACATGATTCTATGAGACATGATGCCTTGTTTTACTAAGAACTAGTAGATAAATGTAAACCATATTCATTTCAGTTACCTGCCACTTTTCTTCTTCATTCTTGATTGATAAACTCTTTTCCTGCCTATTTACAGCGTCTCTAATTTTGCCTGTAGCTACATGAGCTTGCCAAGCCTTACTGAGGGTGCTGAAGAGCAGGATGAAGGTATGCTCTGGTGTTGCTTCCTTCCAGAGCCTCCCATCTCTGCAGTTTATCCATCTTGTTGTTTGGATCATAGCATCTAAAGGTGACTATGGCATAGGACTGAACTGACTCTTTGATGGTTTTGATGCCCGTGAAAAGGTAAAAAGTGAGCAAGAAGGAAAAGGAGAGTACTGAAATAGCAGAGCTACCAAGTACCACTCATTTTTCCACACACTACATATTGTTCCACATCTTTTTTCCTTCAGAAGAGAAGATTTTCGGGGTCCTATTCTTCTTGAAACAATCATGCTGAAAGATTGAGTTCTTGCTGAAGCCAGGGTTCATGTGCTATAAAAAAATAACACCTGAATAGGAGCTGTAGTGGTCTAAGATAAATCAGGTAGATTTTACTTTTGCATGAAACCTCAAAATTTACTCGTACTTTTTAAAGTTTCACCATTCTTCTGCAGGGATCAACCCAGAACATCTTGAGTTGCTTAAACAATGTCGTCTCTGTACTGTGCTTATGACTGCCAATTAAACAATTTTTTTTATGTGATCTATGAAAGTGTGCTCAGTGAAGCAAGACATTGCTAACTAATAGATGTTCACTTGATAATTGAGGGCAGAATGTGAGAAATATCCTTAGCCAGACTTTACAGACATCCCTGCCTTAATTTCTGTAAGAAGAGCTCCAGTTAGTGCAGCCTAGTAGGAAAAAATCACAAGAAAATCAATGGTATTTATGTTTACGGCTTGTAGAAACAAGAATATCTCTCTTTGTACTATGGTATTTTTCTAATAAAGGATCAGTGTTGGGTCCCCATCCATTATGTCACTGTTACTATCAATACTATTGTTCCTGCTAACACTATGTTGGAACTCTTGTTGAAGTAGCCATTCAGGATGTTTACAAGAGTGGTGACATTTATGATTCCACTAGCATGAACGGATCTCAGTTTTCATTATGTTTAGTAGCCCATTGCTCTTGTCTATACCCTCTGAGTCAATGTTTCTACTGCACACGAATATGTATGCTTTTGCACTGGGCCTGATTTACTGAAAATGTGATGGTATCAATGAGGAAGCTCAATGCTCCGTTGATTTATGTTCATTTCCCTCCTGACTCCCTCAAGCTCTGGTGGAGACCATGGGTTGCCTGAGCCACATCCCAAAATGCAAGTTGAAATCCCAGTTCTGTGGGCAGAAAGGAGCTGTCAAGAGCCACAATCTGTGCTGAGCTACACAACTGACCCTCAGGCTAAATGCAACGACTGTCATGCAGATGATGCAAATCTTCATCTGAAAGATCACTTTCAGTACAAAAACAGAAACTCTTTCATCCTCCCTGTCTGGCTTCTGGTTGCTCCCCGTCTCCAGCTAAACCTCCTCAGCAGCCTCTACAAAGTTCCTTATTTGCTCATTTTCCTGAGTTTTTCTTCCTTTTCACTGAAATCTCCAAACAGTTTCAACCACAAAATTAAGGCATTACAGGAAATGTTTTGATTCCTCTTCTAATGTCTCAGGTCTTTTTGCATTGAAAACAAGAAAAAATAGGGCTAGAAACTCTGATCTTTGTTGCCCTCTCAGGGGTATTACTGTAAACAGTAAGAATCCTGCAAGGTCAGCATCATATTTATATGCCACTGGCACTCCTACCTATTGAAAAACATAACTAACTGTCCTAGTGACATGGACACACATGAAACAGTAAAAAGGTCTTGACTCAGAAAGCATGTAAAAGTGTTCCTTCACTCTTGAAAAAAAAATCTCTGTTAAGGATTTTGGAGACTAATGTTAGAGAAAAACTTGAGAGATTGAATATTGGTGGAATCCCCATTATTGAGTCTTTAAGGGCAGATAAAATGAGTATCTGCAGAGATTGATGTACCTGGATTGGCCACTGGGAAGGAAGAGATGAACTAACTTACCTTTCATCTTCTTTGGATCTATGTGAATCCAAGCTTTCTCACAAAAGTATTTAATTTTCACTACTTTTCTTCGCTCATTCACACATACCAGATAAAGTAGGAACAGTCACAGAGCTGTAGAGTGCCACAATTAGTCACATGTCTAGGATTTTTTTGAGACCAACCTAGAGGTTGGGACAATCCCAAACTATTGTTCCAGAGTCACAGTAGATTCCGTACCCTCTGTGGTCTCCTCTGTAGCTACAGAGTGTTATGCAACGCCTAAGCTAGTGAAAATAGGTAATTGCTCAGGCCTGTGCTTGTCTATTAGTGCTGCAAAGGTACTCTCGAGGGTACCCTCAAGTACCTGCAAGACCCCCCTTAAGCAGAGGTGTAAACATATCCATCATGGTATGGACTTGTGTTCACCTCTGAATCCATACCTTCATGTCTCCAAAAATGACCTCCCACTGCACTGAGGACATTCCTAAAACACCTAGAACACATGCAAAGACCTCTTTTCTTTAGCTTTCCCAGATTCATCGGTCATCACTGGGGACATGTGCTTTTCACAAGACTCCTTCCCTTTGCTTTGTGTTTTCAAAAGAGATTTGACTCCTTTGAGGCCTTGTACCACTCATGCACCTCAGCTTTTGTATGCAGGCTACACAGTTGTTACCAGTGGATGCTATGTTCACAAAGGCAGAGCCTCAATTTCAAGTCCTTTTCTTAAATGTCAGTGTTGGTAGCTATTGAAATTAATGCTGCCATCCAAAGGGTGCTCTTGGGACTGCTCTGGGCAGACACTGGCTGCCTTACCTCCCAGAGACCTTTCATTAGTTAGCCCTGAGCAGTTGTATCCCACTATTGATTTTTTGTGTGCCCCCACTAAATGTAATTGCAGCTAAATTACAGGAGCTTAATGAATGTATAATGGAAGATGGTTCTGTTGTTTCGAGATGTGTGTTTGTGCATTCGAGAGCAACACAGAAAGAGAGAAGGAGACAGATAAAGTGTGAGAACACACCACCGTGAAGCTTCTATTAATACACAAAATTACATAAAAGTCACCGTTGCAAACGTGCTGGTGAGGAAACACACACAGTGTCTTTTTTCTGTGCCAAAAGCCAAACTGGTACTCAGTTTGGCTTGGACCTACAGCTCAACCACATGGGAGGGCTCAGAAGCAGCATGGCACACACAGCTGCGTCCTGAGTATAACAGTAGGCCCAGCGGTCCCAGTTTACTTTTAGTCTTATTCCAGCTGAGGATGGGGTAATGGGCTAGACTGCTCGAGTGGGTAGAAGGCCAGAAGGTCACCTTCTGCATTGTGTGGGCACTTGCAGACTCTCCTTGGTAGATAAACATAGATCCAAACAGTTCAGGTTTGATGTTGGCTCTTCTACCCAAAAATAAACAAACAAAACCTCCAAGCCGTCATTTTTGCACTTGGTCTATCAGCTCTTTGAAGAGAGCAAGGAAAAGGGTCTCAGGTGCAGATTTCAAGCAATATGGGAGTCCTCCAGCCAGTGCTGCCTCCAAGGACAGTGAGAACACCAGCAGCAGCCCTGGCAGAGCAGTGCCCTTGCAAACACAGACACTGTCATCCTCCATCAACCCGCAAGAGCTGGGCTTTTGGGCGAGAAAGGAGAGCATGGCAATCTCATACCTGGACATCTGCACTCTGTTCCATAAAACCCTGTTATTTAAGACTTATTTGAATGAAGTTCAATTCATCCAGTGTGGAATGTTAGTCAAATCCTCATCGTTTTCTGTCCAACTTTTACATAAATCCAGATGTTCCATGCGCCGACGCACTGAGAAGGACAGATTCAATCTGTTGCACAGCACATATGTGTGCCCTTTTTATTCATTTGAATGATCACATTTAAGCCTGGATATTAGACTAACATGACATGGATCTGCACAGAGATAAGAGCATGCAAGAAATCTTACTTTTCTCTCTCCTTTTACTGGTAACTCATCCCAATACCTAGTCTTGCACGGCCAGAGTTCCAGACTCCTCTTGGGAGGTCCGCCTCCTGGGGCAGCTCTGTGGGGCTTGCCCCACACTGGAGAGTCTTTAAACCAAACTACCATGGGGATGAGACCACAGTGAAGAGGGACATTATCCTGGACTTCTGGGTTAGCAATTCATTAAAGCATTAAGAAGACATTTATGTGAAACACATCTAGAGTCAAGGAGGACTTTTACCTCCTTGTGCTGAGATGTGGATTACACCATTTCCTGAGCTGTCAGGGACAGAAATAACAGGATAATCACAGCAATTCAGCTTAGCAGAGCCAGTACCTTAGTCAGATGTGGAAGATTAAAACAAGGCAAGAAAATGCCTCTATGGGAGCTGAGTCTCCCAACTCTATCTGTCACAACAGTGTCACTGACAGCCTGTGCTTCCTGCTGTGCTCACATTTTTTTTAGAAATTGTGCTGCTGATCCTTGCAGGTCATGCTATATCCTCCACAGGCAACTCTGTTAAGGCTCATGCCTCAGTGTTTGTACATCTGCAGATGCCTCTCCATGCTCTCATTTTTTTTTACTCCATTACTTGCTGTTATTTCCCATATCTCAGAAAGATGAGAGACCAAAAGATACCTTTTATCATCATTCTTAAAACCTTAGAATTGAGGATTGTACCCAGGCTGTAAAGTGTGATCCTTGCTGTCTTTTCTCTATGGGCCATACCAGGATAAGTTAGGAATAGTGTTGTAAAGACATGAAAATAAGCCCAAAGAATTGACTAATATTTTGTTATCTTTGCCTTTTACAAGTCTATTATTCCTGAGGCTTTGGGGGTGGGGGCCTTCCACTGTTCACTTCCATCTCTCAAGACAGCTCATCAACAGCATTTTCCCTACTGTATGAATGCTTTAATGCTGAAACCAGTCAAACGGCTGTAGTTTCCTGTTGGCTTCACTTATAAACTTTTCATAAAACTGCTTACCAGGAAAAGACAATCATGTCTTCAGTGCAGACCGTAGAATGAAGTATGTCCATGCTTGATAAAAGTCCTAAACCTTGCAGAAGTATCTGTGATACCTCTGTCTGAAAACAAGCCCTCTGGATTATATTCTCTGAATCCATATGAAAGAATATGATTCCAATCTAAAGCCTGCATTTTCCCAGTCACAGAAAGCAGCCTCAGTAACAACAAAGTTACAAACTTATTCATTGGCTGAATACTGTTCTTTGGATTCATCGCTGTTTATGAATTATCCTTGACAAAACACTGTCTATTAAGAGAAGGCCGTTAGTGAATTCTTCTGTGGTTACTAAGAGTTTGATCTGGTGTATCTTAATGGAGTTCGACACAATTTAATTGCTTTGCGCATATGTATCCCACGCATTTTCAAAATAATCTTGATGTAATGAGTAGGAGGGGATAATTGTAGCATATTTTTCCTTGGCTTGGATTTCCCTTCTTTTTCTCAAAAATAAGATGCTATTCTTGGCTGCCCTTTCCTGGGCCTGTCCCCTCCAACACCTCCGCTCCAAAAGCCACTACTGCCAGGATTGCAGCCCAGGGCACCAGTGCTTCATCCAGCCTCTCCAGACACCTCTAGAGCTTGTTTTGAAGCCCAGGGACTGGACATGCTCACTTGGCTCATAATCACACATTCATTGCACAGGTTTCCTTCTCGAGAAATGCCATGGGTTCATTGCGTGTTTGTTTTTTTTTTTCTCTAGGTCGTGGCAGTTGCAGACATTTGCCAGTGGATTCTAGCAATGCTGCTGTGGCTGTGGTGTCCTCATTGCCAAAGCCTGATACAAAAAATTCTTACAACACTTTAACCTTAACATCCAGTCAACCACTTCCTTGGACACTATATTGCACATTCTCCTATTATCAGCATATGTTATACTCTTTCACAAACTTTTAAACTGATTAGTTTATCCTTATCCTAAACTCACATAAAAGTGTCAAGTATTATCAGTAATGGGGATTCATTTCTTACTCAGTATCATAAGGGAAATATCAGAAATGTTATACTTGAACATCTCTGTGCATTCTCCTTGTGCAATATCACAAAAGTCTTGCATAGCCCTGGTTAATCCTTTGATGGATTACAGACACACTGGTTATTACTCTATGCTCAGTTATACTATCAAGCTTCCCATTACTGCAGTTGCACAGGTAGAATAACTAAACATCACACTTTTCAGGTATGTTGTAACAGTGCTTTAGCATACAGTTGAAGTGAAGTGTGTAGAGCTATGGACAAGAGACAGAAACAGAAAATCAGCTGTTTTCTCTGTAAATGATACCACTTGCTGTCTTCCTGGTAGCAGGAAGAAGCAGAGATAAATGCCAAATGCTTTTTAAAGCTTTTAGTGTTCTGAGCAGATCTTCATCTACATTTGGTGGCATCACAGGCCTAATAGAAAGTTTGGTCTATTGTTATCTAAAAGCGAAAATAGCTTATGTGTCTCATGGATCACCTGCAATACCTCTACTGTAACCACATAAATGTCTATCTAATAGACTAGCAATGGGGGAAAGTTACCAGTTATGCAAGAATGAAGATTTTTTTTAAAACAGTTTCAGCTGTTGTTTGTGAATTGTCATGAAAGCCATGAGAACATGACAAAAACAGATCAAATTCTTAAGTTTTGTACATGTTTCCAACCCGGCATTGTTAAATCAAAATTAAATGTGCATGTGGATCTTGGAAACCAGCAATATAAAATCTGTTATTTCTCATCTCCTCAACTAAGATTCACTCAGCTTAACCCATCAGCCCCAGGCAGCAGATGACATATTCTGCTTGAGTGAATGTGAGTGAGCAAATCTCTTCATTTTCAAAACCTGTTTATTTTCAGACACATACATTTTAGCAAAAAAAAATCTGATTCCCACAAACTGTCCATGGCCATCTCTATTGTAGAATAAGACAATGCAAGCAGTTAGACCAAGTCTTGTCTGCAAGCAGAACTCAAGGAAATTATTAGTCATAAGTGAGCCCATGATTAAGAGATCTCTCCAGTCTAGATGATGCAATTATGTAAGTTAAATTTCACCTCATCTGGTTGTGTGAAGTCCTTAAGTGATAATTGTATATGAGAAGTCTTCTCATTATATTCCATGTAGAGATTAGCATTGCTGACCATGAAAGAATATTTGAGGATAAATCTCTGCAAAAGATTCCATTACTCTTTGGAGCTGTATGAACAAGAGGCTGATAACTGTGCTCTAATGTCATCAGTATAGATTTTTCACAGTTACATTATCATCAAGGGAGCAATTTTGAGACTATTTTTGTGATCAAAAGGAAAATTTGAAATTGAAAAAATATTATAGCTCATTAAATAAGGATGTAAATGTCACTTTAACATAACCAAACTTATTTCATTTTAAAGCCACACATTGTCATTTTCTCTATAATCCTCTCAAAATGGTAACAATAAATGAAAAAAATTAGAAAAATATTTTGAAAGCACTTTCTCAATGTCTTTTATCCTTTGAACCTATAAATGAAACATTACAAGCGTATTCTATGTTTGCATACATGCAAGTAATAAGGCACCAATAGATGGCACTTGAGAAAAAAACTGTGTTACCTGGGAACTTCATGAGACCAATACCTAGAGCAGGAAACATCAGCCTCCAGCTGTTTTACACATTAAAATTTAATAATATACTCAAATTTTAGCCACAGTCCTGCAAAATGCTATATAAATACAGTGTATGTGTGTGTCGGTATGCTTCCTTTTACACAAGTCAGTCAAGCTCAAACTGGAAGATATGTGACCAGGGCTATCAAATATAGAGAGTGAACATGGTAACACAGTTTTAACATAAAACCAAAACTGAAAACTGCATATATTTAAAGTAAAATTCCATGTCCCTACTAAAAATTGTTTCACATAAATCTATGCCCTATTATTCAAAGGATCAAAATCACCTTTTAAATGGAATAAGACAGACTATAAGACAGATAAATGAGTTTTCACTTGGCCTTGTGAGCATTAGTTGTGGCACATCAGGAAAACTCAGGAGAAAGGACTTGTGCCTCAAAGACCTACTATATTCACAGGGAAAATTCAGTGATCTTAATAACAGTCTTCAGCAAACTGCCTTATATGGGTTTGGATCACTGCTTGCTTAGGCAGAAAACTCATCCACAGACAAGTTCTTTCCAATTATAACTCTTAGGTTTAATTGTTCACCATTCTTCAACCATTTTCTGTGAACATCATGACCTGGGGAACACAGTTGACATGTTTCAGTTAAAGATGATTTGCAGAAAAGACTGAGACCCTTTAAACAGTCTTTTTAGCCCTTATGACATCAACCAGACTGCCTTTGACATGCCCACCTAAGCAAGGCACCCATCTGCTTTTCTGAACTGAGAAGCGAGGCTCTTGCAGAACAAACAATATCAGGATGAATATAATCTGTGTTTACAATAAACTACAGCTATATTTTCATATCCATAAATATTTCTATTTATCTCATATTTTTATGCTATATCTATGTTATATTTATATTTATCATATTGTCATTTATATTTATCACATATATATGTATATATATTAATCTATGAAGTTTTTCTTTTTTCTCTTCTACTCTTTCCTGCTCATCACACATAACTCATCCAGTTTTGTGAAAGGGAAGGGAAGGCAAAGATAAATAATTTCTTTTGATTTATTAGAACAAGCTAAATCCACAGTTCTATAGCTATTTTTACCTTCTGCTTTTATGCCTTTAATACTAATTCCGACCTACTGAACAACCGGTAAACCAATGCCTGTCATATCCCCCACCCTATCTCATGCTTATCTTTCAGGAAGAACAGATGTTACCATTTATGCCCTATCTTTATCCTTTGGAGCTTTTGCTTTGCAAACAGAAGATTGTATTTCCATTGCCCTCTGTGTCTGGAGAAAAAGATACAGCACTAAGTAGATTTTCTGAGTTGCTAATCAATTACTGCTCTGTCCAGTTACTTTCCTTTGGTGTTTGCTCTTCCCACTGCCCTGGGAGCCTCGGCCCTTCCCTGTGTTCCCTTAAATCACTTCCTGCATTGCTTTATTGACCCCTTTGTCGCAATACTCCAGGTGTTGTTCCTAAACAATTTTCAGATTATAAATCAAATGATGCTCAGATTATAACCCCTCTGACTTCTGGGTCCTGTGCAAACCTTCCACTTTAGCACACAGGGACTAAGTGTGAAAAGGACTCATGAATACAGCGTGATCTCAGTAATAAAGCTTTTTTTTTCATTTTTTAGCAAAGAGAGATTTGGGAGACTTACTCATATGAGCATAGATGATCATAACTGTAAATGATGGGAAGACTCAGGTGTGGGGCTCATCTACTCTATGTACTAGTGTTGGCCAGCAGTATGGCACGATGGGACTGGTCAAGTAGAGCAGGTCAGGGACTGTGAGGACCTGATGCTCATACTATTCACATCATGGATTGTTTCAGACTAGCTGTAGTCTGTGCATACTGATCTGGACATCCATGGCAGGATGGCTGAAACGCGTTTCTTCATTCAGTTTCTCTCTGAGACAGCACTGCCATGAGAACAAATATGTGGTAAAAGGGGTAATTTGGAGATACACTTCAAAAAGATGAGACTATACACTCTCCCTTTACCAATCAAACTTTTCTCCTAGGTTACATGAGAGTTTGGAGTATAAATACCCTTCTGATCCTATCCTTAAATGCTGTTTCTCCGTGCCATTATTTACTACAGGATTCTTGCACTCCAGTATGTATTCCATAAAGCACTTCCAGTTGGCATCAGGAAAGCTGCACAAAGTAAAGCCCTATTGGAAATTTGGAGATTTCTTTCATAAGTAGAATGTAAGTCCAATATTATTCCCACTTGTGTTATTATAAAAAGTTACAGCTTTTATGAAATTTCCATAACCAAAGAGTTTAAACTGGCTTCTTTTTTTTTGTGGGAAATTCACTTAGATGGCAAAATCTCATCTAGCATTTGACTACTGCACCAAGCATTCCTTCACATAAAGGATATTGCTGAAGTAGGTGGGGGCTTTTGTGAGAGCAGAGCCCTGAAAATTATTAGGTACATGAGAAAACTGTTTTAGAAGCTTACTTGTGAATGACAATCAATATGAGTAGACATGATAAAAACATGCAAAACAATGAATGTTAAGGAGAAGACAGAACAGGAGTTTATGTCTTTCTCCTGTCATAACACCCATGACATAGAAGCACTCAAAGGAACCAAAAGGTTGCAAATTCTAGGAATATTATTCAATACAAAACATAATCAGACTGTGGAAATCTCTCCCACTGATTGTTCCATTGTTCAGATTAGTTCAAAGTTAAAGTTCAAAGAAAAGATAATGTGTTTATTGTATAATAAGCTATATAATAAGCTGTAGGTATTGCAAGTTAAAAAGGGTGACAGAAAATCTGGAGAATTTCAGAGATTCAAACTAGTCAATAACTATGAGGAGGAGGATGAGTTGGGCTATGCTGTTTCCTAACCACTTTTAACAAGGTGTCATTAATTGCCTTCAAGGGTACATTGGTTGTCCTGTTTCTTGACTCATTGGTCCAGCATCATATATGAAAAACAAAATACAAAGCATCTTAAATTAACATGTCAGGCTGAAAACCTCCAGGCTAACTTGCAGTTACTGCATCTCTGCCCACTTCAGTACAGCGGCATAACTCCCGGCATGTGGAGGTGGGCCAACAGTTGGACCTGTAACCTACCAAATTTCTACCTCAGCTTGATTTATCACAGCTTATCTGGAAGTGTTCTAAGATCAGGAGGCAAAACGCTGTTGCACTTAGCTAGTTCATGCATATTTCTTTGTCACAGAGAAGATCTTTTCCACTCTCCCTGCTGATGTTAGCTGGCGGAGAAGCAGCTAAGTTTTAATAGCTGGAGATCCTTCAGGACAAGATTACCTCATTACAGTCTCTGAAACATCAGATCTGTACTCCTCTGTGCTCTTGGGCCTGCCACAGAGGTTAAAAGTGAGGGGGAAAATGCCCTGAAACTACTGTGGAAGATAAGAGCTGGTTATTTTGATATAGAACTTAAAGATTTTTATCTACCATAGTTAATTCAGCGTCTTAGAGGCAGCATGTTGCAATTTAGCTATCTCCATAATTTGCTCCATACAGAGGAATAACATCTCCAGGAAACCTTTTATTTACTGCCATTCAAAGCTGGTGCTTGTCCAGTAATTCCAACATTTCCCTGATTTTCTTTATTCAGCTGTTGACTGATCTCTAGTCAGATAATCAGACTCAGGAGGAGATGTGGAAAGATGGAAATTTGCCTTGGGAGGAAGAAAGGAGTTTTTTGTGGTTCAGAAGAAATTGGTGAGAATGACAAGTCACCTACATAGACAACTCAGTTCCTGGGGAAGGTTGCCTCTTGTTGAGATGAACACTCCCTTTTGGGCAAGGCGAGTGTAAGCATAGACCACGACAAAAAGTTAATTGTAAGGTATAACAAGAACACTTTATGATCCATACTATAGACTTTGAATGGGTCTTAGGAAGAGACAGCAAACCTGTGATGCTCTCAAGAAACCAGTGCCTGACCAGTGCCTGCATCCATGCCTCAAAACAAGACAAGACTCTGCTTTCCAGACTATATCTGGAAAAGGGTTAAAAGTCACTTTTGCACATGCTAATAGCAAGACCAAGACACTGTTCTTTGCCTGAAAAGTTTAAATCCATGAAGGGAAATAATAAAAAGACAGTTGGTCAGACTCTATCGCACAGCTTATCTGTTAACATCAGAGCACAGATTGCCTGGTGACCACAGGGCACTTAAGTGGATGCATATGCATATTCTCTGAGAAGAGATTACCAAAATAATATGATAAATCATCTTTTGCTTTTTCCAGCATAGTTACATGAAACAGCTTGAGACTACTCAACTACTTGAGACTACTGAGTCTTCCCCTCCATCATTATCCAGGGATTATTCATATCAGGAAAAAAAAAAGTTTCTGACATATTTTGGATTATTCCATACATTAGATTTTAGACAGAGAAGACATCAGCAAAGTTCATTTTGATCTGCGTTGAAGTAATTAAGAGTTTCTGAATTACCTAATTTTATAAATATGACTCTGTATCTTGGTCCTTTTCCCATTTCAAAGCATGTTTTGGTGAATATCAAATAATTGTTTTATACGTTTCATTGATGAAAACTCCATGAAGTCATTATGGGTTTTAATATAATTTAAAATATAATAGCATAAAAGAACAAGCACTATTTCATTTAAAACAAATATTTAATAGTAACTATTAAGAAACTCCATTAATTTTAACTGGAATTTTATTTTTCCTACCAGAAATATAAATGTCACATGAATCAATCCTTTGACTCTGAATTCAAAACATGTATACCTGGGAAATAATTAATTTCAATCAACCTTCTCTGGAGATCTTCAAAACCCACTTGGACACAGTCCTGTGCCACGTGCTCTGGGTGACCCTGCATGTGCAGGGGCATTGGACTAGATGCTCTTTAGAGGTCCTTTCCAACCTTAAGCATTCTATGATTCTATGATTCTATGATATGTTATAGGTGAAAATTAATAACTTCCCAAATCAGTCTAAAAATCTCAGTCTGAAATTAAGGAGATGTCAAAGCATGGGATCAAGTGAGGATGAGGATATTTGTGTTAGACAAATACTTCTTACAAGAGAATCTCAAATCCTTCTTTGTAAAAATAATTCATATTTAAAAATGTTTAAATAAGTGAGAAGACAATGTACTTACACTGTGTCACTTATGATAAATAGATATCACAGATCCCTTCCAAGATGTGTTGACAAGTTTTCTTACTAGTAAATGACAAATAGCTCTGTAGAAGTTGAATCCACATAGTGTTGTTGAAAAATCACAGTAATTTCTGCAGATTTTAGTTAGATGAGGAAGTGCCTGCATGCTGCATGATCAGCCCCGCTGTCCCAGTGGCACAAAGATGGCATGCAGAGCCTAAGCTGGCCCCTCAAACCTTGTGATTAATAAGTAGAAACACCATATGCAAGGTTATTTTTCCCCTGATTTAAAAAAAAATCTTTATTTTCTTAGAATACCTAGCTGATATAAACGAGTGCAATGATTTTCTGTTCTTTAGAGATACTGCTTTGTCCATTGTCTCTTGAAAGTACAGAGAGAGAATTCCCATTCATAGCAGTTTTTCTCACACTCAGCTCTTTCTAAAACAAAATCAAATTGTTGATCTCAAGCCACCTGGTAGTATCCTTTAAAGAAACCTCCCCAGTATATTTTCATACCCACCCAGGGAGACAGAGTTCCTGGAACATTTTATCTCTTCAGTGAGAACTGTGAGGCCCAAGAATATAAAAGACACAGTGTTCTTTCAGCCAAATTCTTCCTGTTTTGATAACGCCATCCTTAATGAAAATAAAAGGTCTTCAGTTTCTGCTGACTCAGGGTCTTGGATTAGCTGTGTAATTCAGACTGGTTTGAAAAAGAGGTCTGCATCTGCATACACAGACAGTAAAAATAAATGGGAAGAGGGGATTGTTCTCATCTACTGTATAAACATTTTGATAACTTTGGAGAAAGTTAATCTTGAATTAAATCAGGAAGTGACATGAGGAGAAGCCCAGGCCCTGTTGTATGTTTGTAATTTATTTATATGTATGGCTGACAAAACTATTAAAACAATGTCAAGCATGTAAAGATAAGCTTTAGTAAGAGATCTCTGACGACGGAATAGTGCCTAAAACAATGAAATGTCACAGTAAAGTGCATTATGTGCTACAACGTATCATGCCAGCTATGCAGGAAAAAGCGTGCTATGGATTATCAATGAAATGCTTTCAAAACCACAAAGGGACTGTTTCACCTAGGGCTTGTACCTGTCGGAATTTCAGGGATAGTCAATATTTTCATCAAATCAGATTGTTATTGTTATGTGAAGATTTCTGCCAAGGTGATTCTCTTTGTTTATGTATCTTTTGTCAGAACTTCAGAGTGTCAGAACTTCATTTATATATCTTTTTACACGCAACAAGCTTTGAAATTGTCAAATCAGCTGGACATTTTTGCTTTGCTTCAATGTCTCAGCTCTGTAGAGAAGGACCCAGCTTTGCAGACAGGGACCTGGGCGTCATGATGGATGACAAGTTGACCAAGAGGCAGCAGTGTGCCCTCTTGGCCAAGAAGGCCAATGGCATCCTGGGGTGCATTAAGAAGAGCATCTCCAGCAGGTGGAGGGAGGTGATCCTGCCCCTCTACTCAGCCCTGGTGAGGCCCTACTACAATCTTGAGTACTGTGTCCAGTTCTGGGCTCCACAGTACAAGAGGGATGTGGAGCTGCTGGAGAGAGTCCAGTGCAGGGCTACAAGGATGATCAGGGGCCTGGAACACCTGCCCTATGAGGAGAGGCTGAGGGAGCTGGGCCTGTTCAGCCTGGAGAAGAGAAGGCTGAGAGGAGACCTGATCAGTGTCTGTAAGTACCTCAAGGGATGCAGTGAGGAGGATGCTGCTGGCCTTTTTTCACTGGTGGCCACTGACAGAACTAGAGGTAATGGCCACAAACCGAAGCATCAAAAGTTCCACAGGAACTTAAGGATAATTTTTTAACAGTGAGGGTGACAGAGCACTGGAACAGGCTGCCCAGAAAGGCTGTGGAGTCTCCTTCTCTGGAGATCTTCCAAACCCACTTGGATGCAGTCCTGTGCCACGTGCTCTAGGTGACCCTGCGTATGCAGGGGGGTTGGACTAGATGATCTCTAGAGGTCCCTTCCAACCTTAACAATTCTATGATTCTGTGATTTTTACTACTTCTGGAATAATAGTGTTTAGTTAGTGTCTAACTAAAATGTGTGATTTGCAAGATTTTTTTAAAATGTATTAGACCTAGCGCATCATCAGAAAAATGCAGATACCCCCTGGTTTAATTCTTATATGTCTCTCACTCCAACTTTCTTGGTGAACTGCTTCAATCTGTCACACATTGCCTCATATCATATATAAGGTACGGATTATCAGACTTCTGCCTTAGGAAAAAACTCAGCATTCTTTTAAATGCTCTTTTTGAGCCTTTGGATGATTTTTGAATTTCTCTGAGATTAGAACTAATATTGGCTCTAAAAAGCTTTCAGTCATGACAGAAAGTTTTCAGCTGAGCTTAAAAAGGCTTGAAAGTGTTGTTTCCCCTTTGGAAAGCAAACCAACCAGCTGGTTTTAAAGCAGCAAGTCCCATCCTGCTCTCCCAAACCCTTCACATCTCTGCCCATCCTACTTGTGAGACCCTGGCCCTTGTCAACCCCTTCACATGAACATCCCCAAGCCCTCACTCCCAGGACTGCCCACCTGCCATGTCACCAGCACCAAGGGGAAATTTCCTACATTTCTATTTCCCGCACAGAGTGTTGCAGGTGCAACTGTAGATACTGCTCTTTCCTAGAAGATGATGATATACATGGGAGCTAGTAGATTTAATCTTTTAAGGGCATACATGATAAACGTAGACAGGGTTTATAAGTGAAATGAGTCTGAGTGGGGTTGGAGGTTTGCTCAATCCCATTAAAGCAGCAGTCACACCCAGAAAGCATCTGCTGGAATGAGAAGAAGCCTCTAATCAAGAGAGCCCAAGGGAAAGAAAATTGACAGAGACTGCTGATTCCGAAGAAGGGGTCATCATGAAAACTGACCTGAGATCTTTGCTATTACTAGCCCGTTTTATCAGTCCCTAAACCATGAAAGGAACGAGGTCGCACATAATTTTAACTCAAAAGAGAGTTTTGGAGGAGAAAAAAAGAAAGCCATGTACCAAATAACTACTATTGACTTTGACTTTGTAAGGAAATTTTCTTCAAACATGGCCAAATTGCAAAGCAGTGACATTTCTTAATAGAAAGTAACTACTCTTTAGAACTTCCTCTCTTTACAATGAAAATAAATGATCACTAAGGCAAATTTACCACAAATGACATACTGCAGTCGCACACTAAGGTCTTCGAACAACAGGGTATTAAATCTTCAGTCTTAAAAAACCTTCTCCAGATTTCTCTTGAAGGTAAGGTATGGGATATGTTACATAATTTCTTTTCCTGAAGTCTTTGATCTCATCAGCTAGGAGATATTTTGCACTCTATTGTCTTATAAAGTGCTTGTGCATTTTGTTCACTGTCACGTGAAGCATTAGAACAGAAGCTTTAGAACACAGTCTGTTTTAAATAAAGATCAAGGCAAGCAAAAACAGTTGATCTCAAAGTTTTATTTCATTTTAGATATGCAATCTGAATAATTCAAGCTTCATTTGCTAATTTTTGTTATTGTTGTTTCACCATAGTTCATTCACCTGTGATGCTAAATTACTAATTTAATTTATCATTATTCAACACTACCAATAAATACCCAGTGAAAATAAAAAGGAGTTGTGTTGTTCCTCGCTTGTGGGAATACTTGTTTGCACAGAAGAAACATGGATGAATTGTGTTTTTAAGGAGTGGCCTATCTTATCCTGAGGCAAAATAGTAAAGTCAGATTTGGTCATAAAATGTGCAGTTTAGATCCCCCTCTACACCCTTCTTTATTACCGTCGCAAAAATTGTCCAGTTTCCCTTGCAGCACTTTTTTAAGGCAATGAACATTGTCCCAGTGCACACTTCTGTGCTCACTGGGGGAAAAGACAGCTATCCATTGCCTGCAGGAGTAACGCTGTGGAAATAACTGATATCAACAGGATTGATAGGAGCAAATAGGATTTTTGTGGACTGAATGAGGTGTTTTGTTGGACCTGAAACAAAGCATCTAATTTCATTTAGGGTATTTGAACACTTTTCAGGCATCATTGTTAGAAAAATTTTGAAACAAAATGTGGTTCTAAAGTGAAAAATTGAAACATTTTCACTTGGAAATTGTCAAAACACTGAAAGTGTTCCAGCTTTGAAGAAAAGAGTTTTTTTCTTTCAGTTTTAGCTACTTGACAAAGTTGACTTTAATGAATTATTGAATCATTTTGGACATTCAAAATCTTATTTTTTGCCTGACCAAATCCCAATCCTAATATTTCATATAAACAGAGATAGCAGCATAAATGTAGTGTCATTCAAGTGACACTGTGAACAGCCGTGCATGTCCCTCAGATTTTGGGCCCCACTTTTTTGATGGCAAAAGTTATATTTAAATGGCCTTTTTCTATTTTCTCTCAGCAGGCATATGAAGAAATGTAAGGCAGTGGATTTCTAATGTCAATTAATGTACATTGGCTGGAATTTGCTTAATGTCTATATTAATTGGATTAACTAATCATTACCAGCGCTATGAAGCAAGAGTGCTTTCTTGTTCTAACTACCTCTCAGTGGAAAATGCTAAAAATAAGCAGCTCTCAGCATATTTTTTTTGTATTTCCTCTGAACAACTCTTGTGTTGCTTCAGAGGAACAGAATAGCTGACGTAATGGTCCCAACAAGTTTATTCCATGGCAAACATCTTTGGATGCAACAGCTATCTGCAGCTCCAGTATTAGCATGGGCAGCAGAAGTGCTATGAAGCCATTCATGGCACTGGTAATTTCCTGGAGGTGCCTCCAGCATCACGAACTAATCATCTTCCTGGGTGCAAGACATCTAGAAGGCACAGTGCTGATCTCGCAACACCTAATGCATCTACTTGAACCCTTTCAGGAGGAACGTCCAACTCTCAAGTAATTAACTTTCTGGAAGCCAAAGGAAGGCTCCTGAGAACATGTATTCTTAATGATTATTTCAATAATTAATTTGCTAAAACTATCTGTGAAATACCGAAGTCATGCTATTTCCAGACAAAAGTTCCTGTTAGTTTTATACTTTTGGCTCACAGAAGTTTGGTGTGAAAACTGTGCCCTGAACTTCTGTACTTCTTAAAAAAAAATCCTATTCTAAATTGGCAGAGATTGATTTAAATGAGTGCTTGGTTTGTGAAGTTTATCAATCAATGATGCTGAGGGATCTAAAAGTTAATGCATAATTATACAAACCTGCTGACTGGTGCCAGAAGCCTCTTTAGAGGTTGAGGTTATGCAGAAATAAAAGATAATCCAATAACTTGGGTGTTAGGATTTAGAAAGTCTTCAGTTCAACTTCTTTCCTTTTTAGACCTCTCATTTGACCAGGACAACTTTGCAACCCCGACATTGCCCTTTGTTTTTTTCTTTTTTTTTCTTTTTTTTTTGATACCAGTATCTTTGAATGAAAAGAAAGCAATAACTGATCTCTATTGGTGAGGATGTTTTGAAGGTAGGCAAAAAAAAAATGTATAAAATGCTGTGACATTACAAAACACAGAAGTAAACAAAAATCAAAGACCAACAGACATGGAGACTGGCAGTTTTAGTTGATTTCTACCAGCTGTCAACTACTGCTGTAGCTATATCTATTCCTATTTCATGTGCGGCTGTTGCAGGTGTGGAAATCATTACAGCCCCACTGGAACAAGCAGCCAAGGTCTGAATAAGTGCGGTGTGTACCATGACTGTTGCAGATCGTTAGGGTAAACTATAAGAATAGAATAAGATAGTAATAAGAATAAGATAAGAATAGAATAAGATAGTGATAAGAATAGGATAAGAATAGGAATAAGTAATTAGAATAAGATAAGAATAAGTAAGAATAAGATAGCTGTATTTTAGCTAGTTTCGTTATGCATGGGGAGGGGGAGATGGGGGAGACAGGGCCTGGCGCTCGGAAGATCTCGCGATGTACGGAAAGTGCAGGAGTCCATATAAGGCAAAGTATGTGAGCCACGCACGCTATTGGTTAACGCGCAGCCCTTCTGCATCGAGCACGAGCATAAAAGACGCTGACACGTGACAATAAACGCCACTTGAAGTATCCTCATATTGGTGTCTGTACTTCTTTGGCCCGGGCGCGGGGGTGGCGCCCGTGCCGCCTCGGACAGTGGTCATCAGTTGCCAAACCGAAGACAACACATGACCTTTGCAAGGATGCTTTGCTTTCTTCTGACATTAAGAATTCATTTAATAATATTAAAATATAAGTACGGATTTTAGCTTTTAACCTCCCTATTGTCAGAGAGAAGCTCATAAAGCTATTTCTTGGGAATTTTTTTCTTGGATCATTTTGCAAGGATGTTTTTCCCACTGATTTGAAAATACCTCCGTACTTCACTAGTCACTTCCTCATATCTGACATGATTTAAGTGTAAAGTTTCATTTCATTTCATGAATTTTCAAATAGGAAATGAAAAATATACCTATTATCCTATTCCAGATGTATATATTGCAGCTATGAGACAGATTACACCTAGTCTTTTTGCTTCACAGTGAAGAATGAAGAAACTCCCAGTATTTCTTTGTTTCTGTTCTGTATTTTCTGTTGTGAACAGAAAGTTCACATCATCTTCTATTCATTACTCCCCATGTGGGAAAAACCATATTTTCCTTTACAGGACACACAGGGAGTACATGTTTGACCCCAATGAAGCTGGGTGGGAGTTTTGAAATTTACTCAAATGGGACAAGAGACTCACCCAGTATGTTACAGTTAATTCTTTCAAGAATTTACAGCAGCTTCTCTTCAATGCCTTATGCAAACAGTCAAAAGAAGTTAATCACAAGCATACGGGCAAAGCAGTTACACACAAGGATACACATGTTCACAGCACACACACACACATTTGAAACCAAGTTCAACAGTACTGTGAAAATATATGTTTAACTCTGCTAATATTTCCATGATCACAGAATTAAAAGCTAATTTCTGAGAACAGATTACTGCCCATTCCAATGTTACTGCCATTCTTCAAAAGTTCATTTTTGTGTTAACTTCACAAAAATTAATACTTTGACATGGCTTTGCAGCAGTCAGCCAAAACCATGCAGTTTGAATGCCAAGCAAAATGTATTGAGACACATTTAAGATTTTCTTTGGAGGTAGTGGGTTTCTAAGCCTTAACTGGGAATAAGAAATTCAATAATCTCTACGGAGCCAGTTGCTTACATTATAAGCAATGAGTTTGTATGATGGATGGTTTAGCTGATCTGATTCACCAGGTTGTTCCTTTTTTTTAGCGATATGTCAATATTTACCATTATGGTAATCTTTGTCAGGACCAATGTTTGTATAGAATTTGCTGCTTTGTTTAGAGCAGAAGCCAAATAGTTCTGTCTACACTAATTTATTTAATTGTAAATAATATATTTTCATATAATCTTAGTTCTTTTTCCCCTCTCTTCCTCATTCCTGTCTCTCTTGGCAATTTTTTTCCCTTTTTTTTACCAACTAGGTGCATGCAATACTTGCTGTATACAGGAGAAGTCTGGAAACTCTAGGTATATAAGGTATGAGTGAAAATAAGGTGGCTTATACGCCCTATGCTGGTTCTTTGTACCTGCCCGAATAGTCAAGCTGCAATCAACACTTTGTGTCCCTAAGATCTAATAACAAATAGCTCACCCAAACTGTTTTTTTTTTTTTTTTTTTCTCCTTCGGTGTTTCTTTTTTTTTCTCCTGATCCTGGTGCATCCCCCTCCTCCCGTTTACACAAAATGTAAAAATATCATTTTCCATAGTTTCATGATTCAGTGTATAGTAATAGCAGACACCACAGGGAATCTGGATTCAGCAGACGTAGTTGGTGGGCAGACTTTAAACACGAAAAATCTCTCTGAAATCAGATGACTATGCACATCCTACAGGTGGGCACATAACTCAGTCTGCTATGTTGGGCCATTGCAACGTATTGCACATCAGGCAACTGAGTGCAGCTGCATAATCCTCCAAGCGGTACTTTGCTAACCATGCCTGAAACAGAGGCTTTATCTCATGCAATGCCCACAGTTTCAAGAAAGTCTTATAATATTAAGGTAATTTTTTTTGGTTGGTTTGTTTTTTTTATTTTTGAAATTTATTTTTAAGTGTCTGCTGAGAACTGTGTTATCAACAAGAAAATGTAGAAGTTATTTTTTCCTGCTTCAAAATGCTACCTGCCAGTGATCCTGCAAATACAGTTATCTAGAGCAGGTAACATCAAGACTGAAATTAATATGAATTCTTTCTTTCTATTTTGATCCATTTCATTAATACATCCCAGGTGCAGCACTGAATGCCATTGAAAGACACATTTTTCTTTTCAAAAACAAAATGCACTCCTGCTTGCAATTCTATGGAGTGCTTTTTGACTAAAGTAAAGAAGTGAGAAGAAAGGTCTCTTGCTACAATATCCTTACTCTATTTATGCATAGCATTTTTCAGTCATCGTTCTCATTTTTAGAGAGGCGGTCTTCCTCCCATGCTTATTATATAACATTGCCTTAATACTATGGTGCTACAGTGAGACAGATGTGAGATGACTATACTCTTAGACACTGTGAACAGCCACGTACCAGTGATATGAGAGCACCCATGGAATATAAGAATTTACTATTGCATTCAGCATATAATCTGAAGCCCATTTATTTTCCTGAAATGGGAAATTTCTGGTAGAAAATCTTCAGAAAGTTTTCTGTAGCTGAATTGCTGAAAAGTGTGAAAAAAAGGATAAATTTTCAATTGTTTAATAAGTAACAAAAACTTATTAGGCTGACATACAGGCACACTTTTCAGTGGATTTACATATGTGTATGTTTGTGTATAATTAAATGCAAAAACCTGTGTAAGATTAAAATGTGCATATATATTATAGATAGACATAATGACAGAGGTATTGATATCTAGTCTGCTCTGTAGTTCTTAAAAAGATCTAACAGGCATTTCAGAGGCTCATCAAACCAGGACATTTAAAACTCATGAACAGAATGACTAGGCGTGATTTCCATATTCAACAGACACAGCAAATTGGGACTTAAAAAGGGAGCCACAGTCCAACTGAAGATGGTCAGCTTTTCTCTTGATAAGCAGGGAGCCAGGCAAGTCTCTGAGTAGAGCCAAATTTTGTAGGTAAAACAGCCACCAGGATATGATGTCCTGTCATCCACGGGGATTACATCCCCCTGATACTGGCGCTCCCCTAAGACATTTTCAGACTCAGACTGCAGAGCAGTAGAGGCAGACTGGCCAGCTGGAGGCCGGCTGGCGCTCAGGACCTGAAGCCCTGGGGCTTTGGCTCTTTCATTGGCAAGAACAAGGCACAGGAGAGCTTTCAGTGGGAATTTCATTTTCCAAAAATCTGCCTCTCCACATTCCCCTCAGGATGACAGTGTTTCTGAGGCATACATCAGCCTTTTAGGACAGGCTCACATACAGACATGTGCATGCACACGCTAAGACAAAATTGTTCTCTGAGGCTTATAAATTTGGTATTAGGCATATAGGAAAATGTCGTGAACTGCCTAGAGACTGTAAATTAGCAAAAAAACTACTTAAGAATGCGCCAGCAACTTACTTGCTCTTCTATTGCTATTTGCTCATCAAAATGATCTAGAAATGGCTCTTCCTTTTCTACTAAGTTAGAGCATTTTTCTCAGGCAAACAAATGGCATGGAAGGCACACACCACAGTGGAAAGTAAACCCAAAATCACACCAAATCCCCAAATACAGTCTTTATAACAGAGAGACAGAGATGCAGATCCGACAGTTCTCCTTTTTAAGCTAAGAGAAGTTAAAGATTATTAACACAGCATTGGAAACATTTCTTTGAAACCAGCACACTATCAAATCAATAAAACGTATCTAATTTATTAACAGAAATGGGAATCATTATAGTTGACAAAGCTGAGGAATCCTAATGAATCCTGTTAATTACGTTTTTCAGGTAAGATGAAAAGCACTTAACAAGGAGTTCTTTAACAATTCACCAGGTGTCAGTTGCAAAAAGAGGAGGCAGTGCATCTACTGTAATGTAACAAGTTCTCTATCTCCTCTGCTCAGCAGCCATACATATGGAAGGTCTCAAAATCAGCCTCTTGCAGAGACTTAAGCCCTAGGGGAACAATGCAGAAGCCTAAGATCAGGTGCCCAACACCTCCTGAGATGGCTCTGGGAATTTTGCCTGGCTTCTGGCTCCTGTTGCAGAGGAAAGTAGATCTGCTGTAAGGGCCCTGTTGCTTCTGATAAGCTGCTGCAGCATCAGCAGTACAGGAGAAGCCTGGACTGTATTATTCTCCCAGATGTCATAATTCTTTGAATTTTGTCCTGCATGAGAAACTTCCAGTTTATAAGCTGTCACTATAAAGAGGTTTTTGTTTTGTTTTGTTCTTATTGCTGGTGATAAGGCCAAATTTCAGTTTTGCTTTTACACGTTATAAATGATCATCAAATAACTCTTTACAATTCTTTAGTCTCACTTCTTGTGTAAGTCAGGTCAGACTTTTCTTGAACCACAGTACTCATCTTAATTCCATTTTAACTTATCAGCAAGCAGAATTCTACCACATCATTTCAGTTCTTTCAACATTCACAAAAATATTCAATGTGCTATTTTTCCACTTCTTTTAGAACATTAGTTTGTCCATTTCTATCTTCCAGGCATTGAGGTGAACACATTTCTCCAAAAGACTGAACACATCACCTGCCTGTTCCTTGTACAGACAGCTTTAGAGATTTGGTAGCACACCAATCAGTAACCTTACTTTCAGTCCACTGAATCATGACAATCCTCAAGCCCCCTCTGCAAACCATATCTTTCCCATATGATTACACTGTTCTCTGACTCTTTTCATGCCTGGACATTGCAGTCCAGAAGTAACAACATGAGACCCCAACACAACGACCGCAGCTTCTCCCTATGATGGCTTCTAACTCCCTTCCTGACTCACGGTCTTCCACCGAAGCATCCTCTGTCTGTGGGCACTAGCTGAATTCCCCGACACTTGGCCTTACGTCACCAGATTTGCTCAATTAAATACATTTGTTTGGAAGGATCTTGTTTACCAAGTGATAGAGATGACTCTCTCTCAGTGATTTGTCTTCCACATTATTTAGTTCTCCCCGATATTTGTGTCATCTGCTATCTCTGCTGGCAAAGATTTTCATTTTTCTTCCAGGTCGTTAATAAATTGTATAGCCAGTTTTTAATCCAATTAATGTGGGCCATGTTGATTTTGTATTGTTCTAATTTCTTAATCAAAATGTCATGTGGTATCAGACCAAATGGTTTACAGAAGTCTAAGTACATTACATTAACAGTATTACCTTTAGCAGTCAAACTATGTAACCCTGGCAGGAAAGATATCATATTGGCTTAAGGTATTCTTTTTTAAAATAAGCTTATATTGATTGCATTACAGATCCTTACCCCCCTGGATACCCAACAATTCCCTGCAGCTGCTTTTAAAAGCTGAGGTTTAAAAGCACTTCTTTTTTTTTTTTTTTTTTTTTTTTTGTGAAAATACAAAAGAATAATTGTGAAAAACATATTTCCTGAAGATATCACTCCACTCAGTGCATATGCCTCTCTCCACACTAGTTGCTCTATTACATAAGGTTTTTAGAAGCATATTTTTAATGGACTGAAACTCAGCCCAGAGGGACTTGGGAATGGGGACAGGAATAGAACTAAGACAAAGGAGCCTGTAGACAGAATAGCTAGACATCCATCTGTCCGTATTTATATTTATTAATTACTGTAATTTCAATATTAGAGACCTTTTAAAAGTTAATCAGATCTGGAATTCAAACTTTTTTTTTCTTTTTCTTTCTTTTTTTTTAACAGAGATAGTTTAGATCGATTTCTTGTATCTGGATAGATTTGGAAGCTGATTTTTACACATTCCTAAAGAAGGTAGCTGTAGCAGGGAAACTTTGGTACACTGTAGGGCTGCAGGACACTCTCAGCACAACAAGGGAATATTTTCATAGCAACAGTGATGCAGAACATATCTACTGCCAAGGAACTATCACTTATTTATATCAAGGGAAGTTAAGGGTTTGTATTCTCCATGCTGTCTTTCCTGAAGGAATCATATTAAGAACGTAACACTTACAAACAGGGACACATTTAAGACATTCATTATAGGTTGTGAATAGTATTCATTTTCATGATAATTCCACTTGCCTACACAGTGTTCTTAGATGTGAAAAAAAAAAAGCCATGGGATTAGGCCAAATATTGTCATGGTAACAGAAAGAAAGGGAAATCGTTCTGAATGGGTTTCCAATAAGCAAGAGCAGCTAGCATTCAGTAAGTAGCCTTCAATAGAAGTTGACATCTGTTATTCATTTGTTGTTTCTAGGTTTGAAGAAAAGCAGGATAATTGGAAATAGTACAGTGTTCTGGGAACATATTGAGTGAAAGGGCTCTTAGTGCTTTTTAAATATTGGTCTATTTATCCTTAAAAACATTTAGCATGTACCTTCTTTGTCCATTTATAAATTGGACAAGCTAGTTGGAAGGTTGTCTAGACTCAATTATGTCCAAGCAATGGAAGATCAAAGCAAGCCTCATGCTTTTAATAAGGGGAACTACCATTTCAGCTGACTGTGGAACACCTATTTTTGGAAACTAGGGAGATGGGAATGAATAAATGGCCTGAAGTTACGCATTTACCTCAGATTTGCATTGGATTGGGGCACCTATAGTAAGAAACAAGTATCAACTGCTGGTGCAATTCATATTCTTTGTTCAAGCACACCACTGAGTTCAGTGTAAGACAGTTCTTGAGGATATTCTCATAAGGCTAAGACAGATCAAAATCCAGTTGTGAGACACAAAGAAAGACAAATTCACATAAAAATAGAGCATGTACCTAATACTGAGGGTGGTTACCAGTAAATCAGGTTATCATCAAATTTTCTTTTATGTGGAATTTTAAAGACATGCTTGGCAACATTTCTAAAAAGTTTGATACAAGGTTGATCATGAGCCATTGGGCATGCTGTGGGAATCATCAGAGATATTATTTGATCACCAAGGCTGAACAAAACACCAAAGAAAGCCCTCCTATCCTTCAGACCTATGAAATCATGAGATATTTAAACATCAACTTGCTAGGGAAGTGCTTGATCTGAGACACAGCTTATGCCATAGAAGCTTGCAAGTGAGCTTACGGTTAAAAGCATGGGGATCTGACAGAAGTGAAGACAGACAGTAATGTTTTCATTTATCCTTAATATCGCTTCATCATTTTTTCATAACAATGATGAGAAAAGAAATAAGGAGAGAACAGTATAAAGAGATAGCTTATCAGTGGTCTAGAATGATACTGCTGTATAAAACATTTATTTATCTATTCTTATAATAGCACAATCTAGCTAAATTTTGTACACTTTTGGATAAAGTGTTATCCAAAAGCTTTTGGATACTTTTCTTGGATCTAGTAATACCCAGAACTTTTCAAGGAAATTGAAAATACCCTGTTAAGTGAGGGCACTTCAGTAATGGCTGTGGGATTTGATATTTTAATAATTTAATGTTAGAATGATCCTTAGGACTTGATTCTGAAAAACACAAGGCTTAGGGACAGATCTGCAAAAAACTAGTTAAGTGTTGCAAACAGTCATAAATAGGTCTGTAAAAATGAAAACATTCCTTACTGTCTCACAAGCTTATGTCACTTAATTAGTTCTGAAGATATGCCATAAAATGTGCCAATCATGCCATATAGCTACCTGACTAAACATCTATTACTAATCCTTGTTCATCCTTTCTGCACAATGTATAGGAGTCTCAAAAGTCCAAGGTCAATATATATTTGCTCTGTTATATGATAAAGTGACAGATCAGTAAACCAAACTGGTATTTTTTCATCTAACTGGATCTGCTACTAAAATAACAACAGTTAATTATGACAGTTATAAGCCAGACAACATATACCCACAAAATAACTCCAACTCTCTCTGTATAGGAATGTGTATGCATTTATATGTACACACACATTGGCATTCACAACACCCTTTGAAAAATCCTGAATCCAAGGAATTAAATGTGCAATGGCCATAGCAATAAGATGCAAGCATAGAAAGGTGATGAAGCTCTGCTTTTACATTAGAAGTGTTTTTTTCAACATCTGCTCAGAGGAAAGGTCTCTGATTCAGAGTTGCAACATGCTGCTTGCCCTGAAGCTCTGATCATCTGTGCAATCTGCTCAAATGTCACATTGCACTCCATGTCAAACAAATTTTAGGATCAGTACTAGGGTCATTTCCCTCCCCTTGCTTGTAATTTTTCTTAAGATGGCAGCAGCACATAAAAGAAGAGACATGAATAAATATCTTCCAGTTAAGATTAAAGTAACAAGAAAAAACCTTAAAAACACTAAAAAATGCAATACACAGACTATTTCTAAGACTATATGAACTAAAAGATGACTGCAGTATGGCCCCAGTTTCATCTGTACTGTGCTACTCATGCTCTTTTTTTTTTTTTTTCTCCTGTCTCCAGACTGGCAAAAATATGTCTATAAATTATTGTTAACATGCACTCTTCCAGTCCTACTCATCCAGGCAACCTTTGGGACAACACTAAGATGGTCAATAGCTACAGATAATGTGCTAGACGCAATTTTCAAGTTGACAGCAAAGAGTTGGAACACTCTTCCAAAAAGGACCAACGTTTCAAAGGGATTTCATTTCAGGCTGTGCTCAGTCTATGCAATTATATGTAGCCACGATCTTCTGGATACATCGGTGCCTGATTTCAGTATTCAATTCTGCAATAATGCATGAAGATATCTTTGACCTAGTCTCCAAACTAAATGTACATGACACGGTCACATATTTGCTTTCCTTGCCCTGAGTGTATGATTTATGCTGTTCCCACAACTTCTCTGGTGAGCGGTGATTGAATGCTCTCTCCTTAAACTCCGTGCTACTCAGCCCAGACACACAGTCCTGCAGGTCTGTGGAGGAGTGTGGCAGATTAGATCTGCCTAAACAGGCTTCACAGAAATCTGGGAAATCCTTAAATAGGGTAGCTTGGGCTCATTAAAAGTCTTCAACATGCGCATAAGCAGCAAGAGCAATAAAAGAAAAATTGAGTATGAAGGGCATTATACGTACAAGCAGAGGTGACATCTTAAAAATATAGCTCCTGCTTCTTCTTGTAACTATTATTTTACAGACAGATAAACTTCAATTTTATTTTTCTCTTCATTTTTGATTTTGGTTTATTTGTCTGTCTCCTTTAGGTCTTGTTGCCTTCTTCAGTGCTTGCCTGCATAGCAATTTTATAGACTGGAAAGAATACTATCAAACAGCTATTATCGCTGACGAAAGACTAACGTGAGTAAATTACATCCTCTCTGATCTGCCTTCGGTATTGTTAGGGTTCTTCTATCTCAACTGATATCCGCTGTATGTGCACAAAAGCATCTGACATGCACAGCTAAGAAAAGGTGGGAACTGTATTTGAGTGGTGTAGTCTGCCAGGAGACGTGCAGGCCACAGCCTGCCTGCAGGCTCTCCTTAGAGAAACTGCAATGCCCATTCCTGCCCCAGCCACAGGGCAAGCCTGTGGGAGTTTGAAAGGTTATGGGAAAAGATGAGGGATCTTTTCCATTACTGACACTGGTATTCACTGATGATGCTGAGTTTGCAGGGGAACGGCAGGGCTGGAGTTCAGAGAGCAAGAGCCACTGGTGTTACAATAGCTTTTATTGCTATATGGAAAAATTATCAACTTTAAAACATGGTCAGAGGTAATTGCCTTATGCTGCTTGCTATAGAAATAATCTCAAATAGAGATTATGTAATAGAGCTGGAAATGAAATAGGAAGCTGATTTATTCTTATTGTCCATTCAGTTCAATTTATTTAAGGGCACTATCTCTCACTCTAAGGGAAAGATGCAAACATTAATCTTCATGGATTGTATCTTGGATACCAGTGGTCTGGATAATTAGTTTGTTACTCTCTGTGTGTTTGCGGTCTTTTCATGTTCAGCAAGAAAGATAGGAGCCTAATCAGCTGCAGCATGCACATGATCTTGTGTACACATCCCATCATTAAAGCACACAGAAGACAGCTATTATCTACAAATCAGTGGTGCCCTGGGCTTTCTTTTAAATCTGGATTTTATTTCTTATAAGCAGGAGTTATATTCTCACATGTAAAGCTTCACTTGTCTTATGGAAACCTCATTTTGCTTTCTGGGGTACTCAGAAATCTCTGTGACAGAGATAGCACGGAGTTGAGTGTAGGTCATGGCATGGGTGTCTATCTCTGCTGCCTATGTTCTGGGGCATTTGAAGGCGCAGCTGCATCTTGACCACTGTGCACATGTCCTATGCACCATGGCAAAGTCCTAACCACTGCCTTATAAAATACACAGCTTCAGTGTTCACCTTGCACACAGCAAACAGAAGTATAACAGGCAAGAGCTGAGATATGTAGTACCAGCAGATAAACACTCAAAAGCAGTGAATTAAGCAAAAATCACTTGCTTCTGATTTCTTCTTGAGCCAATCTTTCCTCCTGAGTAATACAGGCACAAGGTCAATCTGCGTGATTTCTCCCACAGAGGCAAAGGGAGAGGACAGGTCCTACAGCACTGAGCTGTGCATTAAAAAAGAAAAGAAAAAATCAGGATGAAAAAAAAAAACCCAAAACATTCAGGATGCCAGGAAGAGTGAGACTAGAGGAAGTCAAATTCTTTCAGATTTTTTGATAGTGAGATTTGACTTCTTTTACACAGTTCACAGCTCCTCCTTGACCACATTAGCACTAGGAGTAGAGACAGTTGTTTTTACTATTCTGAAAATGGCATAACAGGAAGGGAAAGACAAGTGATCCAGGGACAGAAACTACTTAGAGAGGGTGAGGACTCCAGCATCTTAATGAAGTTATACGCTAATTCCTGCTTTCACTGATAATCACGGAATGATTGTATGGCTCTTCAAGAGTGACATACAGAAACATTGAGTAAAATTTAAAATAAATTAAGGAGAAAATTAGATGTAGAGAGTAGATGAGTGTATTAGTTAATGACACATTTGCAGAACAGGTCTTTCCATGCATCATAAAGAGCTATACCCTGAAAAAAAAATATTCAGTGGAGAAGTTGGTATCAAAAAACAGATCAAGCTGAATAATGTACATGATGTGCACCAGGAGCAGGCCCTTGACAGCCAAATGAAGGCTGACTCTACCTTGCCCCCTATATTCTTTCCAAAGATTCCTTTCCTCACACCTGAGCAGGGCCAGCTGCTGTAATTTTCCCCACAATTTGGTAAGATCAGGCTTCTTAGGCAGATTGCATTTCACTTTCTAATATCGGTTTGGTTAACTGACAGAAGGAGAAAAAAAGGGATGGGGGTGGGGAAGGGGGTTTTGCAAAGACCATCTGTCATACAGCAGCTCTCCTCAGGCCTGTTCAGGAGGACGAGTCTCTGGTGGGCAGGTTGTCTCCCCCAGCTTCACACCAGGACTCTAGCAGACCTTCTTGTAACATTTCATCACTCCCCACTGGCTGTTATATCACTGTTTGTGGTTTATTCACTAAATGTCTCTGAGAAGATTAATAGCCTTTCTGCTAATGGGCTGCTGATCATTGCAGGCGATCAGTGAAGGCTCAGGGACAGGCTTTACAACACCCGCTTGTGCAATCTCAAAGCACGGGAGAAGTGAATGGGGAAACCTGTGGTGTTTGGTGTTATCTCTAGATGCGTGTGCATTTCTGTGCAGCTAGTCAAGACAGCACCACATCCATTTATGCATGCCCAGTCCTCTGCTCTCCCATGATCCTCTTGGGACACCCACCAAACTCAGTGGTCATCTGGTTATGCTGCTGGTAGCAGAGGAAGGACACACATGGTGGGAGGTCAGGGTTTGCAATACTGCATAACTCACTACTCTGAGTTGTAACGAGCAGCTCCTTCTTTCATATATCACTATCTGAATATTTATAGAGCGCTGAACTTTGAGCAACCCTTTGCAAGGGCAAGTGAAACAATCGTGTAGACGGAGTTCACCCCAGACTTGCGTAGATGAAGACCACTGGAGAGTCCCAGTAGACCCTAACAGCTGCAGTAAGATACGTGCAGCCTGGATCAGTATAGCAATAGTCTCTATCCTCTCTTAACATTTAAGAACAGCCAGGAAAAAGACTCCACTCTGCTTTTGGACGACAGAAGTGAAAGTCTGTGCCTGGCCTGTCTTTACATTTTCCAGCAGAGTTATGGCTCATAGAAAAGTAAACCTGGCCTTGCTTGTTTTGCCTGTTTGCTGTATGGTACCCAATTGGCATATGCAAATGGAACAAAGGAAATAGTAGGAACCAGACCTGATAAAAAGCTGATATCTACAACTATCAGCTGTTGAGTTAAATGGAGGTTTGATGATTGATAACAACTGGAGATTTGGCTGCTGAACTGCTTCACATAGCACTACATGGATTAACTTTTGGATCAGCCAAAGCGAATTGTGAAGTTAGGTCTATTTAGCTGAGTAGTGTTGGCTGAAGAAAAAGAAAATAAAGAAATATTTTTGGAAGAAATAACATTCTTTGTTTTCTATTTGGACTTAAAATCATAAGAAGACACAGTCTCTGTATGCAGTGAAAATTTTATTTAGCTTTTGTACTTGTCTCAAATTTGGCTCTGAATGTCATTGGGCCAAGTGTCCTGTGTCCAAGCAGGTCACTTAATTCCCACTTCACAGGAGAACACCAGTGCTTTCTCCTTGTTCCTTGTGAATGGCAGCTGAAAATGGGAATTAAATATCATCCTGGGCCACCTGACAGTATTTGCATGCATTTTTTTTTCAGATGGTGCTGAGTGATAAGTGTAGCTTTCATTTAAGCAGACACTTACAGGATGCCCAGGGAAACATAGGAATGAATTGCCAAGCAACAAAAATGGTAAACCGCTGCAGAGGATCAGGATGAAGTCTGGGTGCAACACTGCTCCTTTACATCCTGTTCCTCTGCTCTAAATTCTTCTCAGTACTTTTTCTGTAGCAGGATATCAGTTAATGGCTCTTGTATGAACATGGTAGCTCTCTGACAGAACACTTTTCTTAAGCTGGTCACCAAACAGCTTCACAAAGCAGCTAGTGATTTATTTTTGCACACACAAAGATTTCTGCAGCTTTTTTTTCAATGACAAACACTTGAAAGAGTAATGTATCTCTACTAGGTACACAAAACCACTGAGTATTCAAATTAAGGGTCACTGATAGTAGCATTTTTTAAACCCAAACTCTATAAGAAATCTACTGAATTCACAGAACATGCATGCTACCTCCATCCCTGTGTCTTGCCTCATGCATTTCTCTAGCGATATGTGCTGGGAGCAATATCCAAGAAGGGTATCCATTCATCACTGAATATAGCAGTTCTGCTTCTTGTGTTTAGCCAAGGTCTTGCATACGATAGCAGAAAGCACACTGGCCCCGTGTCTGTGTCCTCCATCTCAGGCGCATCACCTAGAGGCACTAAGGAGATGCTTCGGGGAGCAGGGAAAGGAGATTTCTCTTGAGATGGAAAATGAGGAGCAAAAGAGTTCAACAGATGCTTCCCCAAAGTCTGTTAGCTAAATCTCCAGATTTGTTACTCACTGTGGGAGTGCATGAGTGCAGTTTGTAACTAACCTTAAGAAAGACTATGAAGACTGTGAGGAGATGACAATTATTTGGACACATCTCAATTAATTTGTTGCTTTGCAGACTGAAGCCTGGTGAGCCCATAACCTGGGAAAACATGAGAGGCACACACTAATCTCTCCAACACTCACATTAGAAAGCAAAGCAAAACAAGACCTCTGAGAAGTTAATGGGAGTTTTTCCACTGATTCCAGTGGAGCCAGAATCTCACCCTGAGCTTTCCATAATGAAGGCCAGATTGTCCTCATGATTTATGAGCCTGAGGATTTTTCCAGCTTCAGTGCACTTTCTTTCTTGTTTTCCAACAATACATTCGAAAGCAGAATTACACCCTCATGAAACAGAGAGGGATGCACAAATATATTCAAATAGCTTTTATAGCGGAGGGACATGTTCACTGAGTTTGCTACTCCCACTTTCCTACCAGTGTTAAATGTATACCACAACATCTCTCTCTTGTTTCCACAGAAGATTACAGTAGTCTTAGAAAAAGGGAATTGAGAATTGTGGCATTGACCTTATGTTCAGGATGAACAAAATGACTACAACAAGGAAATCACACGGGGCTACCTCCAGTTAACTGCTTGTTTACCATGCTGATCTTATTAAACTTAAGTAAAATAGTAACTTTTACCAGAAAATAGTTTCTGAATCCAGCTGGCACTTGTGATTACATTAAGGTTTTCAGTTTAGTAGGTGGTTGTTTCATTTCTTAATAGTTTAAATTCTAAATTGAATAAAATTCTTTTTCTCCTTTGCAAGTTTTCAGTTTTAATGGAAAAAGCTTGGAAAATGCAACCTTCACACACCTGAGAGATTCAAAACTACAGATGGAAATAAGGCATAGGATCTTAACATTTGTGAGTAATATTTTTTGAATTGTGCATACTTGAGGTTACCGATATCAAATCTGTAAATTGGCCTTGAATTCAAGGCCCTCAATTCTTTTGTCTCACATTAGTACTTTCCTTTTTAATGTGCTCCACAGATGGCATGGGGATGAAAGATGCCATTATGGAGGGTGTTGTAGGAATCTAGTAGTTTGCTCACCATGGAAAAAGTGGAACTAGTTAAGAAAAGAAAGGCACATGCTGCACAGTGAGGACCTGTTAAACAAAACGTACACTGAGTGCTAGGTCATATATTCAGGAACAAAGAATCCAGGCAGTCCTGAGAGAAAGTGGAAATACATCCTTGGACTCAATAACCCTGAATGAACATTAGGGGACATAACGCATAAAGCAATTCAGCATGAGAAATTCCAGTGATGTGATAACAAAGTTAATAAGAACATTGAGTGTATGAACAAGGAAGGAATGAATAGCAGTAGAGATAAAGGTAATTTTACCTCTCCGTACAGAACAAAGCTTACTTCTAGGAGAGTCCTGCACAGTTATAAGATGATGCTCAAAAATAACCCAAAGAAACACAGAACTGATAGTAAGGCTGAAATGAGTAGTGCATTTTCTAGACAAAAACATAGTAAATTCAGGTTATCTCATCAAAGAACAAATGAAGAGAATAAACTAGAAATGATCTTATCATGGATAGAAAATACAGAATAATCACAGGATCATTAATTTAGTGGAAAATAGCAAAACAAAGCCAACTTCTGGAAAAAGGTCCAGTATATTTAGGTGAAAACTAATGATACACCTAAGCTGATCCAGGAGAAGTCATTCATTAGGCATGATGCTGGAAGAGTTGAGTATCCACCTCTTGCTGTCCTGGCTTCAAGAGCAGCTGACTTCCAGGAAAATATGCATAAATATAACAAAGCTAACAGTGCACAGTTTAGTCATATTTATATTAATATGAGTTCCTGTCATGTACAGGAGGTCAACCTTGATAATCCAATGGTCCCTTATGGTCTTTAAGTCTATAAATTGTTTTGAACAAGATGCCTTGATGAGTCAGCTCCACAGTGGGATCAGAGATGGCTCTGAGTTTCAGTTGTTGGTGAAACTGGCTTTTGATATCTCAGTGACTGGACTAGCTTATCTGTTAAAGAATAATGTATGTCACCACTGACATCGTCTGTCCTTTCATTACAGTTTCAGAACTTGCTCTAGAAAAGACCACATGAGGTGGTAGGTGTTTTTGGTGCATGGGGCATTAGGTGAATTAGGTGTCCAGGGATGCAGGGACAAGGCCCCTTGGGATATCGAGCTGCCCTCAGCCTTGGTTTGGGCTACCTCCCAAAAATACTTTAAAGTACCTACCAGGTACTTGGGGTAGGGGAAGGTTCTTCCTTGCAGTTCTTTGGAGAAACAAGCTAATTGCCTGTTCATCAGGCAAGTATTCCTTGCTGTCTACAATGTCCATCCTGTCAGGCTCTCTCCTGTATTTGTATTTATGCATAAAGCTGATTGACTTGTTAAGAGATTCAGTTTCTCTTGGCATCACAACACAGACAGACGTCCATCAAGTTTGCTAGAAATTAGTGATCTCCTTTCATTCAAATTTAATCACCAGTGAAGTTTAACTTGCTTTAGTGAAGGATGAGACATTCCGATATGGCTTTATGGGTACAAAAAATACACCCAACCATATAATGATTTTGATGCTGGAGCCAAAAGGACATCATCAGACAGGAAGAAAATTGTCTACTTGGTAATATTTAAAATACTTTCAAAAGCAAGTGCCTTGAACTGAAGCTTTCCCAAGTCCTGAAGGACATATAAAACTCTAATGTATTGGAAATTATATTTAAATGTAATTAGCAAAAGCACTAGTACAGTTTATTTCCAGATGAGACCTTGAAATTCTGCCCCATTGTTCAGATATCTTTGTTTCATTTTCATTCTGTTAATTAATTATTTAACAATATTATCCCTTCTTGTTCTCCCAGTGAATGAGCAGGTAACTTAGTTATATTTAAAATCACCATCCGATGCAGTTTACTGACCACAAAAATGATTGCTAATTTGTATTTGCATGTTTCAGAATAAATATATCAAGCACATATATCTGCTTGTGTTACATTTGATAAATTATTTCTCACTTTTTAAAAAGTTTATGAGATACGTTATGTGTTACATTAAATACACATGGAACACAACAAGTGGAAATAACATAAACAATATTTATGGATTTATGCATGTGTGTGTGTGCATTTTGTATTGGTATAAAATACATATACTTTCTATACAAGTGTCAAAATTCATAGGACTTAAACAATATTAAAAATATTAAGGAACCAAATGCAGACTAATTTTGATTTGAAAGGGACTAGTTCTAAATATATGTGACACACCACAGTTCCAAAATAGTTGTATATATAAAATGTAACCACAAAACCATCTTTAAAATACCTTTTAGATTACTAATGTCTCATATGATTTGAGGCTTGCCTTCAGGCCAGTGATTTAACTGCAGACTCCTATGGACTTTCCTGAGCCTTGAGCAAATCAGTTCTACATGGAAGAGGTGACTGATACTGACTTAGCCACATATTCTCCACTACACACGTAAGAAAACACACCTAGATCTCGTTTTGTTCTGGGCTCTTCTGCTTGCTTGTTTGAAAGCAAATATGAAAGACAGATTGTATTAGTTGTTTCCACATTTAGGACAATCTTTGAATAGCTTAAAACAGTCATTGAATGTCCCTAAAATCACAACACGCTTTTGTTAGGAAGAGATTTTTTCTTGAAGACATTTTGTTCCATGAAAAATATCTTTTTTTAAAAAAAAAAATTAGTCAGGCAAATATTTGGCATTTCAGGAGTTGTGAATAAATCTTATTTCTAATCCAGACAAAGCTAACTGGCCTGCCCTTGGATCCCCATCTATAGAGTCTTGATCTTGAGCAGAACTGGGTGGAAGTACAGTAATTAGATTACTACTACCATTGTTTCTTATTTCAAGGAAACTAAAGTATTTTGGGAATTGTTAAACAAACAAGAAACTTGCTTGCTTTTGATTTATCCTTCTGGAAAAATTAGTATTTCTCTGCAAAATTTATTATCGGAACATATGTGAATAGATTATATAAAACCAACTAGAAATCAAATTTGGTCTGTTTTATGGATTTCATTATAGTTTTTTTTTTCAGTAGTTTTAAAATTTTTGAATATAAAGAAGGAACTACATGTTCATTATAATTTTGGTGTTTTTCTTAAATCAATATTTTCAAACAGCAGTCTTCTTTTCCCTTTTTTAGTGCTCTGTGCAGGGACAAGGCATTTCTGACTGACATGAAGCAGATGAACTCAGCAGGCTGTTCCTACGTCCTTAGAAGCAAACAAAAACAAAGGCCAAAACATGGAAAAGGAAAAAAAAAGGATTTCAAACTGTCCTAAAATAAATCGAAGCTATTGGCAAGAATTTCTGTAACACATTTACTGAAGAGCTCTGAAGATTACCAGCTCCTTCTGCTAATCTAGTAACTATATTTGTCATTTCGGTGATTTTTGTTCAGATTCTGTGAACTACACGTTGAAATCTGAAAAAGGGCCACTCTCTTTTTAAAGTCAATTTCATAGGCCATTACAACTCTTGTTTTGGACTTAGGCAGAACAACAGATAAAGATGAAGAGAGTTACTACTTTGGTAAATGCCCTATTTTCTCTGTGTACTAAATTCCACTGTAAGAATTTTTCATTTGATGCAGCCGCTACTACACATTTTCTTTCGTTGACTTTCAGTTTGATGCTACCATGTTCTCCCCCCAAGCCCATACGGTTCCAGTTATTTTCTAAACTACCATTTTGCCTACAGTTGAATGAAAGCTAAGAAACAGCAATGATTAGTTAACACTACTCAACTTCAGATTGAGTTTATCTCTTTTATTTGCCTTTTATTTCCCTTTTCTCCTTTTATTTAGTCCTACTGACACCTGAGCTGGACCCCAGACAAAACTGTCAGGACCAGGTTAGTGGATGTATTTGTCATTTCTTTGACTAGATATGCTCCATGGGACTCGGTGTGCTGAGGGGGCTACAGACATTGGCACAGCCCTACTCCCATGCTTCTGCCTTTAAGTCGATGTGCCCATACTTTCTGGTGAGAGTCTGGAGAGACAGAATGACATAGACGTCAGAAGGAAACAAAACTCCCACAAAACTCAGTATAGGCATCTCACAGTTTAAAGAAAGCCTTAGTTTTGATTACCTTGCCCATAAATTAAGACAACTGTGAGCTATCTTGCTTAGCCTCAGAGAAACGTCATCATTTTTATGTACTGTGCGTAATTTATAATTCATTATATTTTATTGTTATGTTAACAATCCGAGAATAAATTTCCAAAAATAATCCTAGGCTGGTTAGCTTGGTAATACTTGGTTAGTTTGGCCACCTCTGCATCATTTGCTCTTGTTTCCTCAGCAGATTCCTTCTGGGCTTGTGGAAGATGCGGTGACTGAAGAGGCAGTGTTTTCGATTTGAGTTTGAGCAGCAGGCATTCATGGGCTTCCCTTCCTACAGTATGGGCACACTTGGAAGGGAGAGAAGGAGCCAATGCTCCTGTGCTTGGGTGGATTGTGGCTTTCCCTGATCGAATGGGAATGAATCTTTCTCTGCCATGTATGATGGAGCTGACATGCAGTGGCTACGTGTTATAAAGAAACTCTTAGCACAACTGTCTTCCTAGTAGGAATATTTTCAGTGTGTAAATAGCTTCCTAGGAGAATGAAACCTCTTAAAAATCAGGTACTTTCTGGTGGCTGGCTCACCCCTGCACCAAGTTGTGTCAGTTATTCCTTCTCTACAAGTACCTTTGTTCCCTTACTGTCTCTAACCCAGGGGGCTGAAGGGGCAGGCAGTCGCAGCACCCTACTCTTTGCCCTTTTGCACCCTACTCTTGCCCATGCACTTAGACATCAAGTATTACTTCAGAAGCAGTTTTTCTGATGCCACTGCTAATTTTTCCTTCTGGCTTCTAGGATTTCTCACTTTTCTTCCTGGTTCATCCTCTACGTGCTGGGCAGGGTGGATGCCCTCATATGCCCTCCTCCACATCTACACGCTCTGATTCTTCTAAACTCTCCTCTCCACACTCCTACACAGGCTTATTCATTTGTTTATCTCCACAATCTCAGAGCTCAAAACAAGCAAGTGGAGAAGCAAAGAGACAGATTAGAAGAAAAGACCACAAACACCTCAAGAATAAGTGCTGCTCTTGCTCAGCAGTATTTCTGAAAAGAAAGATGTCACCAGAGATTCATCATCCCTAGTCAGATGTGATTTGCGAAAACACTCTCTAAGAAATTAGATTTACATTATCTCTAGATTTTTATAGATATCAAACACTGATGTAATTTCAGTTATTGGCCATCAGATTGCATTAAAATCATCCTCTATCTCCATTAGAAAGGGGCTATAAGTTTGATAGACAGAATTAGTGGGATTAAATGGTTCATTGTAAACAGGTGATTTTAAAAGGTTCTCCAGTGGCATAAGGCTCACTTACACCACTCATTTGTGCCATTTATTAATTCCATTATCATAATAAGAGACCTAGGCTCCATCACAGATTAAAATTTTCACTCATCTATGAATTGTGTTTATTTCTGTCTGAGGCACTGAGACAGAAAACACCATCTCCATCAGAGGAGGAGCCACACTCAGTGAAAACCTCTGCTTGAAAGCAGTCCCTATTTATTGTTTGCGTTTTGTTTAGTTTTACTGTTTTATTTTTCTCTTAAAATATGATTATGGGTACTGCTTACTCATCACATTTTGTACAGCATAGCAGAAATACCCCAACAAAAAAGAGTGTTTTTTTTATATGGTTCTTCGAAAATTTTGTTCTTATCTCTTTGTATTTCTCTGAAGCAACAATTATTTGACAAATTGGAATATAATCTTCCTTTGGAATAAATGTCTTAAATACCTCTCTATGCGCCAAACTTACCTGCTCTCAGGAAAAGACAAAGTTGTTCAGTTAGAGTAGAAGAAACAATATCACAAAAAATCAAAGCATAAGTGTATATGAATTTAGAAGAGGTCCTTTTTTTTTAATTAGTGTGTCAGAAGTGAAGATTTTCTCCTCACACAGCTCCAGAGGAGTATCACTCCTTTCCTGGTTTAGGTACTATAAATGCAGGTATTTATAGATTATGGCAGGAGTCATGAAATAACAACACTCCCCATGCTCTGTGGGTCCTCACAAATAATCCTATGTTTTGAAAGTTTTGGGACCCCTCTGTAAATCAGGTCTGGGATTTTACAAAAAGCCTCACTTAGAGCAGAGACCATTCTTTATGTGTATGTAGTCTGCACAGGGTTTAGGGACAGCAATCCAGCATCGTGAGTTCATAAAATATAAAACTTCTTTTGTCATTTGACTTTTATTAGAGGAACTATTCACTAAATGTCACTTCTGTCATAGAATCATAGAATCATTAAGGTTGGAAGAGACCTCTAGAGATCATCTAGTCCAACCCCCCTGCACACGCAGCTGAGAACTTTAACCTGTCATTGCTACAGCAAAAGCCTGGCTGAGATCATAAGACACCAAAGGGATAGGATTCAAATATCTGGGTAATTTCAAGCAAAATTACTAGATAGTAACTGAAAAACTTATGAGGGAAAAGAATCCCTTCCATCATTTTGTTTCCTTTGTATACACTTGCCAGTAATTTGGGTATTGCTACAGTTGGTCTCACTGCAGATTTTCAGTTACTTAGAAAAAAACAAGTAGACAACAGGAAAATAGTTATATAAAATCTGAAGTGATATTAATGAGTGAGACTAAGACGTAAAACATTATGGAGTCTGTTTTAATGATGTTGTCTATTTACTGTGTCTGAGAAAATTTCATTTGAGATTAAATTTGTTTGTATATAGAGGCAAGGTTTTCTAAGTATTAAGCACAAGATTTCATTGCAGGTTTTTTTTTGATCCATCACAAAAAATATACCCTAAAAAAATCCTCAGCCTAATAGTATTTCAGAAATAGTATCATCAATTGCCCGTGCTGTTTTAAAGATATACATACATACATAGATGCATACATATATAGTTAGCGTTACAACTGAAGTTTCATAACGTCTTGAAGAAAGCTCTTGTTGTTGGGAATCACACTGCTGAAAGCCATGTGGGCAGTCACCCACTCAACTCTACCCTAGGCACGGGCACCTAAGGAGACTGTGCTGGATCAGAGCAATGGACACAAGGACAGCAAAGGCACACAGTAACTACCAGAATCTTTTCCCAGCCTCCTATGGATGATAATTCCACCACTGCGGGGCCTCCCAAGGCAGAGATGAGGCCACATACTTAACAGGCTTTGCTGGAGTTTCCCAGCAAACGACACATTTGAGCCCACCTAGGCCATGGTGCCTGTACAGAGCCCAGGTGGGCTGGGCCATGAAGCCAGATCGTGGGCACTGAGGAGACTAATATCTCCATGGTTTGTGCCAGAGCATCCTCCTCCTCCTCCCTCCCAAGGCCCCTTAGCACTTTCACTTGGAGAAGAGGTGAATGCCATTTGCATTTTTGCCTAGCTACCTAGGATCTCATAGATCTCTACTGTGATCTCCCCTGGTCTGAAAATTTAGGAACATCTTTAGGATGTCATTTTTTTCATGGGAAATCTTTCCATAATGTGGATTTTCTTCATGGTTCTTCTCAGACTTCTCTCCATTTCTACAATATTCTTTTTGCAATGTTTGCAACATTTAAGAAGCAAAGACACACCCAGTGGTACAACAGTATTTTCTGTTCATTGAAGGAAGTCTCGGTAGATAAATGTTTTAAATGAAGAGCTATCCAGCTTTATTTCTAGTCCACCACTGTTTTCTTGTCTGAGGAATTTTGCCAGATATGTATTTCGGGTGATAAATAAATTGCTCTTAAGAACTGAAGGGTCTGTAATAGAGAAGTGCAGGAAAGAAATAGTCAAGAAGAAAATTCAAATCATGTTATGAAATGTCAAAGGCAACTTGGATTATTCTCACATTTTTCTACATAAAGCTCAAACTTCATGTACGTTTTGTTCAATCTTACTTCATTTTTTCCTAGCAAATGGCTGTGTCTTGCTAATAGTATAGAGCAGCATTCATGTGACTGCATTTTTCTTTGAAATAATGCACCTCTCAACACCAGCAGAAAAGTGACAGTGGATTTTCTTGGTGCTGAGATGCAATTTAACATCATCATTGATTTCTTTTCCTTAATTGCTAATTTAAGATCGCATTTACAGTCCATTGGTTTCATACTGGAAAGTGTGGCTGTGCTACAGCAGAAATGTAGCTACCAAACTCCAGCTGTAACTGCGTGAACTGATAATAATGGAAATGTGGAAATATAATAACGGCAATATGCACATGAACAGACAATGCTTTCCCAAGTGTACTGTGGCAGATATTAATGAAGATGCAAGAAACAGAGGGCCCAACTCACAGATCTCTCTCAGCAATACCATAAGCAACAGTAAATGCTATTTTCTGTGAACACAGGAGGAAGCACTGAGTTCAAAAGTACTGCCAGGTAAATTGCTCTGTCTTCAGAATGAAAAGTTCACATGCATGTGTTAATGAGGAAAAGAAATACAAAATTGTTGAACATCACCCCAAGCATTCAAACAAATCGCTTAGGCTGGCATTGAGGCATTGCACATAAATCCACCTCTTGTGTCTTGCCCCATTGCATCAGTGAAATTTTTTATCATTAATCTCTGTAGGGAGAGAGAGAGAGGGAAGAGGTTTCACCATGGATACTCATTACAGATATTCTACTGCTCACAGTCAACTGAAGTAGAAAACCAGTGGGCCAGAAAACTCATTTACCAGTAGTCCTTAAAGTTCCAAGTCACGATACAGAACATCTTTAAAAAAATTGTTGTTGTTGTAAATTTATAGTTCTTGATTAAGCACAGTTCGCCCTGGCTCAGCTTGGGAAGATCACATCCAAGGGGGAGGCAAGTGTTTTCCCTGCTGAGTAGCAGATGCTGGCACAGTCTGATGCAAGCCACACATGCGGAACAGCCTTAGCCACCAAATTACAACCTAACCTGGTCACCTTTCTCTGAGATGCCTGCAAATAGATGTTTCACCCTTTCTGCAAATGGTGTGTCCACCTTCGCCTTGCACCTTGCGCGTCCAAGTGCTACCATCCCAGGGACAGAGGCTTTGCGCAGTGGCAGCCCCAGCCCATCTGCGGCACTTCGGGGGCCAGCTGCAAATACCAGCAGTGCTCAGCTGTGGAGCAAAATGCTGTCTTATTATAGCCTGTTAAAAGCTCACACTTCTCTGAGAAGAAGGGCTTGATCCAGAAACCCGTATGACAAGGGAGAGATAGATCTGCTTCTCCATGAAGAGCAACCTCGTTAGCGGCTCTAATTTAGCAGCCAGAGCTCTGTGTTTTCAATCACTCAGCAATTCGGCTCTGTTCCTTCCCCAGTACAGAGCATTTCCGATTTGAAGAATTGCTTTCCCATAATTAAATGAAAAAGGGTTGGTTGCAGCCCTCTGCACAAATTACTACCCAGTGAATGCAGAATAACGCATTTTAAGTAGTACTTTATTCTATTTATTGTGCAGGTATTGATGTGTGCTGGATTTGTTCTATTTTGGAAACACTGCCATGGTAACTAGTCTCTGCTGACAGAGGCTTTATGTCAGAGCTGCAGGGGAAGACGCAGAAGCTCAACTTCGCGCAGCAGCCGAGGAGAAGGGTGCCCTCACCAGCCTCACCAAAGCGGCACCACAGGACAAGCTGGTGTGCCTGCATTCCCTTGAGCACGCTTCTTGCTGGGAAACTGGTGAGGGGAGGAAAGGGGCAGCCAGTGCTGCCTATTCCTGAGGCAGAGCTCAGCAAATCTTAGCTGTGTTTTTTTTCAAGACGCTGTGGCTGCCCACAGAGGTTTAATCATTCACATGGCTTTGAAGAGGAGAAGAGCAGTATTAAATTAAGTTAAATTAACAGTGCTATTTCAGTGCCATCGATACTACCTCAGCCGGCAAAGCAGCCAGCGAGAGGTGTGTAACAGTAGCCAGCCTCTGCTTCTCTGCTGCCTGCACTGCTGCTGCCTTTGCTCTGCAGCTGGCAGTTTATGTGATGGCTCCACTGCTTTTCTGAGGTACCGACTAATGTTTTGGGCTTTCCTGGACTGCCATGGCTTGGTTTCACAGCTCTAAGCCACCTTCTCCTCATGCCCCCTCCTTTCATCGAGTCTTGGTGGAATCTCTTTGAGAGAAGCTGCAGCCACTGCTGTAGGGCTCAGTCCTTGTGCAGGTCTTGGGAGATGTCCACACTCCCATGCGCAGCTGCTTGGGGTTTTGCTGTCCCCAGCTCTACAGTCATGAGCTGCTGATTTCAGCAAGCCTTGTTGGTGCAGCACTCTTGAAACTGAGGATTTTCACAGGCATCAGTTGCATTTCCATCTTTTTAAGCAAAAGCTTGGCTTTGTCCTATACAACTGACAGCCTGATGCACTTCATTCTGGCTCTGCAAAGCTGTATTTGAACCCTATTCCAAGTGATGTTGGAAGAGGATTCCAACAGGGCTGCAGGTTTTAGCAGCAAGTCTGTTCTGAAAACAAGCTCTAAGAAACCTGTGTCCTGCTATGAATGTGCTCCTAGGTTTTGCACCCCTGGGACAATGCTGTGACTGGGGCTTGCTCTGCCTGGTCTATACTCAGGTGCACCGTGCCAAGACTGAGCCAAGAAGCACTGCAACGGCTTGCAAAGCACAGAGCCCTTGCCAGAGTGATTAGTCTCCCACTGGTGAAAAAAAGCTGACAGTGTCTACTGCCAATAGGTGTTATTTTAAGCAGGCAAAGTACATATTTGCTTAGTGGCCTCTGCGGTATTGGAGTCACCCTGTTTACTTCCCATCTGCTTTCGCTCATTTGAGCCTCGTTAGGTTGCCTTTGCTAATGACATTTGTCAAAGTACTCCCCAAATCACGAAGCAGTGGGAAGAAATATAAATGGAAAGGGATGACCTGAGTTTACAACGGGTTATTTGCAGAGACTTTTCTTCTTATGTAACGGCTTGAAAAAGAAAAAAAAAAAAAAAGACTGGAAGACAAGCAGTCATGCTCTCCTGCAACGGGGGAGAGGGGGTCATGACGGGGAGCAGGAGTACAAGATCCATATGTTCGTTCTGCTTTGTCTCTGAGACTTGCAGCTCTGGGTTGCGATTTTGTGAAGTGTTAATTATAGGAGCCAGGGATGTCAGCAGTGCTTTTAGTAGAATAGCTTAGGTGCTGGGGGGAATGGAAATAAAAATAAAAATTACGGGGTGAGTAAAGGAATAGGACTAAATAAATAAGTGCCAGCTTTAGAAACCGCGTCCACGGAAGCCGCGTGCGCAGATGCCTCCCCGCCGCCTGCGCGCGCCACCGGGCGCCCGGTGCCGCATCCCGCCTCGATCCCGGGTTGCTAGGAAAACAC
>NW_010584064.1:225860-334539 GCF_000705375.1 Tinamus guttatus | reverse complement strand
CGTGTGAGTAAAGGGGCCGTGGGAGTGTGGGGGGGTCTGTGTCCCCCAGCAGGGCCTTTAAAACAGGCTGCATGCACCCAAGGGGTGCTGCAATAGACCCTGCAGCTACGTGGGTCAGTGGCAGTTTCGCCTGGGGAAGTAAAACCAGGGTAGATATTTTGGTTTTTGATCTCAAGACCGCTCAGGCAGCAAAGTGCTACTGAGTGATTTATCCACTGCCACGTGGAGGCTGGGAATAGAGAGGTGTGTTTGAGGGAATGAAAAAGGGGCGATTTCCCACGGCTTTCTTGGCTTGCCTGAGGGACAGGGCACCCAGCGCAACACACGAAGGGAGGCCTGACCCTGCCATGGCAAAAGCCCAGCTCTGCCCTCCCCACTGCCAGCATCTGCCTCGAGACAGCGCCAGTCAACCACAGTGAAGGACGGCAGGCAGAGATTTGAGCGAGGCCTCAGCCACTCGCCCCTGCACAGGACATCACTGCTTCCTGGGGCTGTGGGCGCCCGGAGCATCTGCCACTCCACAGTAGCAGGGCACCGAGGAGAAGGAGTACTTACTTGTGTGAAACCAGGCTGCCACCAAGGGCTGTGGCCCAGTCCAAAAGCTTCTCCCTGGTAGTGCATGCTGGGGAAAAAAAAATAAATTTAAATATTGTCCAGGATTAAGCTATTAGCAGGGTCAGAAGGGCATAAAGATGGGTGCTCTGTGCTCTGCAGATGAGCTGTTTTTTCTCCTGTGATGAGTCAAGTAGCAGGAAAACTTGCAAATTGCTTTCAGTTTGCAAGCCAGAAGGTGCTAAACTTCTCTCCACATCCCTGCTCCTGCCACTGAGTGACTCTGGGTTTCCAGAAGCGTGAATCTCCTGGAAATCTACCGTATCAATAGTCCTGGTGTTTGCTGATCCCAGGTAAATCACCTGTTAATTCCCAAAAACTTCTAACTGGGCTGGTTGGCGGGACCAGATCATATAACCACAGAGCTGGCACTGTTCATGCTGTCACAAGCTAAACAGTAATAGCAGCACTGGTCTTTATGTATTTAAACAAGCTATTCAAGAAAAAAAAGTATATGTAAAAGTATACATAATATATGTGTATACAGCTGCATATATATGTGTGTGTGTGTATATATATATATATATATGCACAGCACAACTACAGAGTGGTACATCTGGACCTTCCTAGAATCATTGTACAGAAACGCACCACTACTAGGCTTAGAAACATCATTGTCTGTACCAAAAAAAAAGTTCCCAAATGTATGTAATTAATTTGCCAAGTGTCTGTTATTTGTTTTTAAGCTTCATAGTGGGACAGCAAAAACAGACATATTCTAGTATTCACATCATACTTTAAACAAAGTCCTGTTCATGATCTTTTCCCATCCAACCCTGTTCCCTGCAGCCATTCAGCACAGACATCCGACAGAAAGCGCACAACCAGCAAATCCCTCTGTTCTCAGCAGCACTGATAGTCCCTGATCTGGACTGTGTTTTAGTTCAAATTTTGACCATTTGTTTGCAGTTCTTTTTGTGGTAGCACCTATTTTCATGCAACATGTCTATCAGCTTCGGGAAGTAGGGTAATTGTTTTTCCATACCTATGTTCTATTCATATTAGAGCCTTTTAAAATTATTTTTACTATTAATTGCATTATGGATAAAAATAGACCCAATCCCTACACTTTCTGATCCCTCAAAAGCTGGCAGTTGCTGCAGGAGCACTATCTGTGTTGTGCAGGTCAATCCATACTCAAGAAGTTGAAGCACGGGGCCTTTAGCATAGAAGCATGATGAGAGACTCTTTGAGTGACCACTTCAAATGTTCTTCTCTTGCATGAGGACCTTTCTCTCTGAACCTACTGCTTATCATAAATAATAATAAAGGAGCCTGTGAGCTGGATTATTGAAATCCGCCTGGTCCTGTCCTTTCTTAGACCATCCTTCTTCCTGTAAACTTTCTCACTGTTTTGGACATACATTATTACAGCCATTTAAATATGCTAATTGGAGGAATCAACAGGCAGTGTCAATCACTTTGAAAATAATACAGGGCTTTGTCACTGTTATTAGTCAGGGCAGGATAAGTACAAGCCACAAGGCAGCTGGGGAGGATAAGCCCAAAAAGTGCAGTCTGGCTGAGAGTCGGAGTTGCAAAATACTGACTGTATTTTGAGGCCATCAAGGGCCCCACTGGGCATGGGTACTCTGCCATCGTACAGCAAAACACAAAGTTAGTTCTTGAACAGGGTGTCTATGCACAAGTGGCACCACCTGGTCCTGCATGTGGAGGCCTTAAAAATTCCCTGGGAAAGAGCAAAGTCGTGAGGAGACAGGGCAGCCAAGCCCTGCTTACAGAGGCTCAGTGCTGGGAGCATCCACAGGCAACGAGCCTCCTGCTGTTGTCAAAAGTGCTTCATCGCAACTGGTCGACAGCAGCGAGGTGTTTCATTTCAGCGTGGCAACAAAACCCATCGACCCTGGAAGGGGCCCAGCTTACCTAAGGCGGTAACGCAGATTTCACTGGATGAACGTAAGTTGCCAACAGAGCTTTTTATTGCAGTCCAAGGTTATTTTCATAGCTTCAAATTTTATGCTGAGGCATCTTTTCAGAAGATCATTTCCCTTCAACCTTTTGAATCTCTGTAGGCAGCTTCTCTAATCTCGGCATGGTCTCTTGGCAAAGAGAGACAGCTGAAGGCATAAGGTAGCTCTTGTACTGTCTTGCTCCAGCCTTGAAGGGTTTGGTTTAAATCAAGAGCTCATGAAGGGATCTTTATTCAAGTTGCTGAAGCTATGTTGCATGTCCAGGCACTCTATGCTCTGATTGTTGAAAGTGATGTTCCTCAAGCACGTGGAGTTAATGCTGAATTTGCTCACCATATATTAATTCTAGATTGGGAGTTAGAAAGAACAGCTCCACACACTACTACATTATTAATGGCATCGTGGTTTCAGAGTCACATTTTGAACGAAAAACAACAAAAACAAAATCCAGAAAGATATTTGCAGACAGCATTAACATATTTCTTGAAGGATTGTTTGTGCTAGAAGATAAATATGTATATTGCTCCTCAAATGAGTAAGCATACAAACAGGATCTTCATTTTGGAAAACAAAGAATAAAAAAGACCCTAACAGATTACGTACAGATGGGATATTTAATTTTCTTATTGCTTTGGGACTCTTCTTTCCTCACCTAGTTCAGTGATCTGGCTTTTACTCAAGGTTTTAGAATGAAATATACCATGTTCTTAAGCATACTAAACTCTCCCTTAATTTCAGTCATTCCAAAAGGAATGGAGCTAAACAAAGGCATTCAAACCAAGGAAAATAGCACACAACACTTCACGAAAAAAACTTATCTTTTAAAGTAATCATTGTATCTTTCTTTTGGATGACATTGTTTATTGTAAGACATCATTTTTATTAAATACACTGTAATACAAGAGACTTTCCATGTCATGTTGAGAGAAGCTGGTCACATGATTCACAAACAAAACTTTTAACACTGATATCTAGGCATCACTTTGAAATCAGCCAAGATGCAATGAAAGTTTTAAAGCAATGACTGCTATAACAAACTGCAAAACAAGAACCACTAAATATTTGCACAGAGACATCACATTTAAAAATAAATAAATAAATAGATAGGTAAATAAATAAATAACAGAAAAAAAAATGAAAGGAGAAAGATAGCTCTAAACACCAGGTCACAGTTTGGTGACAATATAGAGATTTATATTTATATGTAGACATCTCCCTCTCTCTATTATTAGATGACAAAGAGAGATATCTAGAAATATATACATACATAAAGGATAGGCGGAAAGCAGGGCTGGGACAAATATTTTGTAATTAATTGGTTCTCTCTCTACTGGTGATATAATTAAACATCAATGTTGAATTAAATTACTTGTATATAAAACATTCTTAGCTGCTTTTCTTTAAGATACAGAAAGATACATATAAGCTGCAAGATATAGGCCTCTAGAAAGATTTGACTTGATCTCTGTTTTCTTACATTTTCCTGTCAATATCAGCCTCACTACAAGCAGCTTCTACTATCCTTGCCCAAAGTAGTTAGTGTTTATAAAACACCAGCTGGTTGTCATGCAGAACCTTCTACAAGCAAACAAAAAAACCCCATAGACCTGGTCTAGAATGCATAGACGGTAAAATAATACACCCATCATTTCCCATTTCTTCTCCTGAGACGTATACTTAAAAGATGGCAAAATAGTCACTTGGTTGCTGTTGTGAAATTCACAGTGTTTTCCCTGCAACATGTAGACTTTTTTTTTGCTTCATATTTATGATGAATGTAACAAAATAAACCCAAAGCCCCCCCTAAAACAAAGGTATTTTAACTAAGGCTCTTCAAGGACCTCTTGATTCAAAGCAGCAGTGTTTCATCCCAGCCCTGACAACAAGAATATACAACTTCGTGTGCTATCAAAACCTTCATCTTTGATTAGAAACCCCCATCTCTTCCCCAGCCCCTCCCCACTTCCCTCTCTCACATTTTATAGCTGTATTTGAAATTCATTTACAGGCTGCAACAACCCAGAGACCACATATGCCAACATGTGCGCTGTACCTTAGTCATCCAGCGACCTGACCATTTTACTGGGTTATTTATCTCCTTTTTAAGAGAGTTTTTTAAAAGCTTACATCAACCACAACAAAAATAATCTATCTTAAAAAAAGGTGGGGTAAAGGGATGGAGAATAAGAAATGAGAAAACTAGAAACAAAAGGAGGGACGGAAGGAGAAATTAAATAAAGAAAAAAAACAGAGAGAGGGGGTAAGAGTTTTTTTAAAAGAGAGAGAAAGAGAGAAAGGGAGAAAGAGAGAGAGGAAGAAAGAAAGAGAGAAAGGGAGAAAGAGAGAAAGGGAGAAAGAGAGAGAGGAAGAGAGGAAGAAAGGGAGAAAGAGAGAAAGAGAGCAAGAAAGAAAGAGAAAGAAGAGAAAAGAAGGAGTAAAAGGGGAAAAAGGAAAAATATATTTATCAAACCATATACAATATATAGATATATTGATTTACAAATCAAAATAAGTCCTTTTAAAAAGGGTACACTCCATCATGCATCATGGGTGGCTGTTACTGTACAAATATCTGTTCACAATACTGAGTTCTGCAGATCTATGGAGGATGAAGGACAAAGTGTGGCGAATGCTGCTATTATTACCGCTGAATTTTAGCGTTCTCACCAGTGTCCTACAAGTTGTGTTGCAGTCTGAATAGTCCAGCTCATTCTTGGAATTATTTTGCTACTGCAGATGAATATAAAAAGCTAATGGAGCTGCACTGTTATTCCAGGACAATAAAACAATAGCACAAACCCCAAAATGATGGTAAATCCAACTCTGCTTTTGGAGCTCAGATGCTAATCTGTTCATTTCCTTGTGAGAAATCAACAAGTGATATGGGAATGGTAAAAATGTTTTTATGCAATCACTTAGGGGAAGAAAAAAGTGCTTGTCATTGTATCTCTGGCATTCTAGCACTTCCTCTGCTGCACACCAGTTAAAGAGTCGAGTCTTAAAAACATAGGAAAAGAAACATCAAAAGAAAAAAATGGTTTTGGTTACTCAGCAGACTTTTATCAATTTATTAATAGCACTCTATTCTAATTATCATTTGTAATCACATAGGTGTATGCAAATTTATACATATACACACAGCCCATAATGTGCATGCATGTCTGCACATATATAAATAAAATACAACAGACATACGCATACATGTATATGCTATGTGTGTGTATATATATATGCCATATGTAAACACACATATATAATATATATTATATATATGATCAGTTTATAGCGTAGCCCATAAAGACTTTTTAAATGAACCTGATTGATTGTCATATTTACTCAGTGTACATGATTTAGCTAACAGTGCAAGCATGATGAATGTGCACATATACCCACCCCATACTGTGATTTGAACACATTTCTTCTTCTTTACTCATTTTGCTAAACTTACCCACCTTTTCATGAATAAACGCAAAACATGTATAGCTATAGTTAACAGCTTGTCTATTTTGATTATACATTGTAAGCACTATCAAGAACATTTATGATATAGGTCAAGGTTATTCATACCAGTGGCTCTGAAGAACATTTGGTCCTTTAGAAGTTTAACATACTGCTATGTTATTGCACAATGCATTGCAACGCTATTTATTTTCTGAAATAACTCTAAGAGTCTCACTAGTGAATCGAAAAGAAGATGTCTCTAAGTACAAATTCAGGGTTTTGTTGGTTTGTGTTTTTTTTTTTTTTTTTTGGTATACATTCTTTCAGTGTTTGCAAAACCCACCTGGTTGCTTTCAGGCTAGAGCCTGCTTTCCCACAGAAGAGCATCTCAGATGCTTTTTTTTTCTAAAGCTCCTAAGAAACTAAGAGAGAATGTATCAGGCAGAAGCTTCCCCTACCAACACCTGCAATCCTTTCCCATCATACAGCCTCAGCAGTCTCTGGCATCTTCCTTCTCCCCCTTCTGTTTTATTGAAAATGAACTTCAAAATCCTTCAAAAAGCAAAATTCAGATTCTCAAGCAGATGGGTTTCACTGGATGCTCATCATTATCCAACTTTCAGTGTGAACTTCCAAGACAGTCTATATAAAATCTTAAGGCCCATTTTGTAGGAATCTTCCTCTGGCTTTTTGAGTGTTTCCAGTTCAGCAGAAGATAAGAAATAACACTTAGTTTATTAAAGAAATACTGAGTATGGCTTCATAGTTACACTGTCATGTTTATTTGTAATGCTGCCTTTTCAATGACATTAAGAAGGGTAAAACTCCATTACTGTCCAGTAAACTTTTCTTCCAAAAATGTTCGAAAAATCTTTACTACTAGTTCTAAAAATTTCTGAAGAAAAAAACTAAAGTGCCTCAATACATAATATATGCAAGCAAATCATATACTAAAAATGTCATGGGAACACTTACAAAAATAAAATGCTTAATTTATTAAATAAAATACCCCTAACATAGATGGAGGACTATTTTGATCTGGCTCATATTGTTAAGAAGAAACAAACGAGAAAAAGAAAAGAAACATAACTTTTTTTTGCAGTAATGCCCCCTCACAGAGGGAGGCAAAAGTCTTGAGGAATAGGTAGGGTAGGGTTTTTTTTTTTTGTAAGAATTCATATTAAAAATAATCCTAACTCTAAATCAGAAATCTTCAACTTCCAGTTTGAAAAATAACAGATATGCCCATGCAGTTGTCAAAAACACAGTGGCCATGCAAATGCTGTACACGTACAATGCCCATCCAAACAAAAATTAATAATTTAAGAAATGGATGCTCAGAATGACAGCACTAGTACTGACAGGAATGTAGTGCTGAGCTCTGGTGTGTGCTCTCTGACTAGCAAGCCATAACCTCAGAGTCACATTTGTTTTCTCCAGGGATCTCACTATTCTCTGCCATGGCTCAAACATAACCAGCAATCTCTGTGCTTTACATTACTCATGTAGTATCAGCCTGTTGTATCTGTAACATTGTAAAGGCATTTTAACATAGCTAATGTCCTCCATTAGCTCCATTTAATGAAATATAAGTTATACCATTATGAGTTTGCTATGCATAATAGGGTGCACTACAAGATGAATGACAGTTTCTGCACAAAGGGCATTAGTCGATGAAGACCATGCATGGTTTCGGCTGCATGGTTGGAAAAAAAAGAAAAAAAAAGAAAAGATAAAAAGATTTGAGGAAGTAAGGAATATGCTGCTGGCCAAGCACAGTATAAGATACGCCAGCCCCAGAATCAATAGCTTGCCCTATCTTTTATCAAAACCATTACTTCAACACTTGATCCTGAAATTAATACTGTACATCTGTAGCTTCAGTCTTTATTACCAAAGATGAGCTGGAAAACATTTCTATACCAATGGCATGACAATATGGGCATGTGTTTAGTTTATCATGATGTACCATAATTGTGTGCGCTGCAGGCAGCATCTTTTTCCCTTTTACCATAGACTTGTATCTGTTAATGAAAAGTGCTGGCCAAGCATCAACTTGAACAATCTCTCCAGGAAAGTGCTAAACTCCCTCTTGCTTCCATCAAATCATTTCAGTGTTTTTTTTTTTTAGTGGAGTTGGATGCCATCTGATCCCATAGTTTCTCCAGACAGTGCATCTCACAATGCTGTTTTTTCGCCATTTGGCGTTATCCCCACAAGAAATAAGCTTCATGTAGACAACAGTAGGCTTCTTGTCCACCCACATGCTGAAGCAAAAAAATTGAGGTGAATCCATAGAAACTCCCAGTATCTGTACAGCAGAAATCACAAAGTTCGAGTCAAATATATTTTTCCCTTTTTTCATCCACATCAAAGGCATGAATACAACAAGGCATTGTTAGTTGTGGTGGGCAAACTGGAGAGTCTGCTGATATAACAGATCAGGTTTTTAAGGCCTTTGTCTATGCAGAGTTACAATAATGCAGAAGCCAAATTGATTAGAAAGAGAGAAGAGAGAAAAAATGATAGAAACTGAAAGACAGAGAGAGAGAAAAGAGATATGTCTCAATAATGTCTTAAACGTCAGTACTGTGTCTACAGATGGAGAAGTGCACATTGCTTGCCCTTTGAAAGCTTCTCCACAACTTTGTAATTAATACTGTCAAAGTTAAGAACACATTTTAATGGAGTTCAGCGGCAGTTGAACACATTCATTCACGCAGCCCATAAGAAGAAATGCTAGGAGGCGTTAGCCTAAAATATCCAGGTAGACTGGAGATGCCTTGGCCAAGTTCTGGAGAAGGGAATGGATTTCTTTGATGTTGAGCCTCATGTGAGGCTCTCGTTGCCAACAGCCCAGCATCAAGTCATACACTTCCTTGGGGCATGTGCGAGGTCGCTGCAGGACTCGGCCCTGAGTGATGCACTCAATCACCTATGAAAAATCACAAAGAAAGGATCAGTGTGATTGTGCAAACTACATGAGACTCACCTATAAGAGAGTTAGCTTCTCATGGCAGTCTCAGAAAATCTCCAGAATCTTTCAATTTATTGAAGACTGGTTTAGAACAGCCACTCTACAACAATGACATGTCTTGATGTGTAACAGAAATCGCCCAAAGTCAGGTAAGCTCCTTTCCATTGCCAAAGGAAGAAGCTACATCCCAACTTGGTCCAATTGTACTTAAATTAACTCCTATCCTTCTACCTTAAGGGAGAAAAGAGTGAAAAAGATGAACTTCAACCATAGTGTTCAAGACAATGCCATAAATACTTACAATCAGAGTTACTGCTTTGACTAAATATATTTCTATCCCTTTCATGGAGAAGCCACATCATCATATAAAGTGCCATCCTTCCTTATACACACCTCGTTGTTTGAGAGCTGATACCATGGCTGTTTGCCATAGGTAAAGATTTCCCATAAAACAACCCCCAGGCTCCAGACGTCACTTTCTGTGGTAAACTTCCTGTACATGATACTCTCTGGAGGCATCCAACGAATGGGTAGCATGGTGTGGCCCCCAACCTGAGAAAGACAAAGGAAAGAGTCAGAAGTAATTGCTTTAGACTCTCATGAGCAGAGTCATGATGGCAGCAAGAGGCTAAACCAGAGAATGCTAAACATTTCCTTTTTGCCATTCATCTAATTTCGTAAGAAGCAGTAAGCTATGATCTGAACTTCTCTCTTCCAGAGCAGCAATTATTAACATGACAGATTTCTCAACAGAATCTCCTAAGGAACTGTTTCTGAAGAACCAAATTTCTAACATATATTTGGCACTCCCTAACCAAGGAAATGAATAAACACTGAAATTATTGATTAACCAAACCTGTTAATCTATTTTAAGTTAGGCCAGTTTTACACTCTCTTTTAAAAGCAAGGAAACTGTGAAAGATGCAGGTAATGAAATCTTCAATGACGATTCTCCTAGAAATTCTGTCATTTCGACTGAGATCCATGAAGACACAGTGCTTCGACAGTATGACAAATAGGATCTGAACCTAAGGTTTAATATCTTACTTTGAATGAATTAAACCAATGTTATTGCCTTTGCAAATGTAATAAATGCCTGAAATTATTTTGTTCCACTTTAACTACCCAGCCCTACATAACTTCACAAAGATATAGTCACTTGATAAAAAAATAACTTTTAAGATGTAGACAACTGTGCCAAATGAACACAATCTGAATTCTCTAGGAATCTTTTCCTGAAAGAACGACATTGTGAAGGTCTCTAATCTACTAATTTTCTTCAAAATACTACATTTAAAAAAACTGAGCTACTTAACCTTAATTAAAAAAACAATCTCTTACTTTTATTCCCATTTCTTAAATGATTCGTTTTTCCCAGTATGTCACATTGTGATTGGATCAATAAATGAATAAATCAAAGACTTCTAAAACAGCATAACCACCTGAGCTGCTGTGACACAGATATATAGATATTCTAGGTACTTTTGCATCAAGGCAGCTGTGAATACCTGAGCAAGAAAAAAAAAAAAAGCTTTTCCAAGGACATCTAACTTTTGATTAATTCTCATTTTCCTGTCTGAAAATGTATTGTCTGAATACATTTGGATTATTACTTTTGATTAATTCTTATTTTCCTATTGGAAAATGCCTATTGTGAGGTCACAAGAGGCCCATTGTGAGACGGACCATCGTGAGGCAGCCCATTGTGAGGTCATGAGAGGTCCGTTGTGAGGAGGCGCATTGTGAGGTCACAAGAGGCCCATTGTGAGGCAGCCCATTGTGAGGCAGCCCATTGTGAGGTCATGAGAGTCCTGTTGTGAGGAGAGGCCCATTGTGAGGGCACGAGAGGCTCATTGCGAAGCGGCCCATTGTGAGGTCACGAGAGGAGCATAGTGAGGCGGCCCACTGTGTGACGTCCTATTGTGAGTTCACGAGAGCCCCATTGTGAGGTGGCCCATTGTGAGGCGACCTATGCTGAGGCAGCCCATTGTGAGGTCACGAAAGGCCCATTGTGAGGAGGCCCATTGTGAGGTCACGAGACACCCATTGTGAGGCAGCCCATTGTGAGGTCACAAGAGGCCCATTGTAAGGTCACAAGAGCAGCATTGTGAGGCAGCCGATTGTGAGGTGATGAGGGGCCCATTTTGTGGCGGACCACTGTGAGGCCGTGAGAGGCCCATTGTGAGGTCACGAGAGGCCCATTGTGAGGCGACCCATTATGAGGTAGCCCCTTGTGAGGTCACGAGAGGCCCATTGTGAGGCAGCCGATTGTGAGGCGGCCCATTGTGAGGTCACAAGAGGCCAATTGTGAAGCAGCCCATTGTGAGGTGGCCCATTGTGAGGTCATGAGAGGCCCACTGTGAGGCGGCCCATTGTGAAGTGGCACATTGTGAGGCGGCACATTGTGAGGCGACCCATTGTGAGATGACGAGAGGCCCCTTGTGAGGCAGCCCATTGTGAGGCAACCCATTGTGAGATGACGAGAGGCCCCTTGTGAGGCAGCCCATTGTGAGGCAGCCCATTGTGAGGTCATGAGAGTCCCATTGTGAGGCAGCCCACTGTGAGGCGGCCCATTGTGAGGTCACAAGAGGCCAATTGTGAAGCAGCCCATTGTGAGGTGGCCCACTGTGAGGCAAGGAGAGGCCCATTGTGAGGCGGCCCATTGTGAGGTGACCCACTGTGAGGTCATGAGAGGCCCATTGTGAGGTGGCTCATTGTGAGGTCACGAGAGGCACATTGTGACGTCAGGAGAGGCCCACTGTGAGGCGGCTCATTGTGAGGTAATGAGAGGCCCACTGAGAGGTCACGAGAGGTCCATTGCGAAGCAGCCCATTGTGAGGCGGCGCATTGTGAGGTCACAAGAGGCCCATTGTGAGGTGGCTTATTGTGAGGTCACGAGAGGCCCACTGTGAGGTGGCCCTTTGTGAGGCGACCCATGGAGAGGCAGCCCATTGTGAGGTCATGAGAGGCACACTGTGAGATCATGAGAGGCCCATTGTGAGGTGACCCATTGTGAGGTCACAAGACGCCCATTGTGAGGTGGCCTATTGTGAGGCGGCCTATTGTGAGGTCACGAGAGGCACATTGTGAGGTGGCACATTGTGAGGTGACGAGAGGCCCATTGTTAGGAGGCCCATTGTTAGGAGGCCCATTATGAGGTCATGACATACCCATTGTGAGGCGGCTCATTGTGAGGTCACAAGAGGCCCATTGTGAGGTCGCCAGAGGCCCATTGTGAGGCGGCCCATTGTGACGCGACCCATTGTGAGGTCATGAGAGGCCCGTTGTGAGGCGGCCCATTGAGGGGTGATGAGAGGCCCATTGTGAGGTCATGAGAGGCCCATTGTGAGGCGGACCATTGTGTGATGTCCCATTGCGAGGTCATGAGAGGCCCATTGTGGGGCGATCCATTTTGAGGCGATCCATTGTGAGGCAGCTCATTGTGAGGTCACAAGAGGCACATTGCTAGGCGGCCAACTGTGAGGCGGCCCACTGTGAGATCATGACAGGCGCATTGTGAGGCGGCCCATTGAGAAGTCACGAGAGGCCCACTGTGAGGTAGCCCATAGTGAGGCAGCCCTTTGTGAGCTCACAACAGGCCCATTGTGAGGAGGTAGGAACTTAAGGAAAAATTTCTTGACAGTGAGGGTGACAGAGCACAGGAACAGGCTGCCCAGAGAGGTTGTGGAGTCTCCTTCTCTGGAGATCTTCAAAACCCGCTTGGTTACAGTCCTGTGCCACGTGCTCTAGGTGACCCTGCCTGTGTAGAGGGGCTGGACTAGATGACCTCTAGAGGTCCCTTCCAACGTTAAGCATTCTATGATTCTATGAATCTGTGATTCTAATGTTGAAACAGCAAATGGAAGGAAAGCTCAATAGAAGTTCAGTCAGGATTCACAGTATTTCTAAATCACTCAGAAACTGCATTTCTAGCTACTTGTCAGTAACTCAGTATTAGTATAGCCTACCAAAAATACAGCTATTGCTATTAGGATTTAACTCTGTTCCATAGACTGACACAAATAAACGTTCACTACTGATCCCATCAAAATTGAAAAAGATATTAAAACTTTCATGGATGTGGTCTATTACTAGGCATATCTCCTCCCAGCCCTACCTGAGATGCTTTGCAAGTGAGTGAACAATATTTTTGTCCAATGTGCTGATTGAAAAGCAGGACTCCAAAGTTTAAGTCCTGGCTACACTGTGGATTTGTTTCTGACTCAATATAGGTTGCAGCACAGAGGCCTAAGCACCATTCAAAAAGAGACCCAACTCCTGCTGCTTTCAGTCGAACTTAAAAACATACACATGAGCACTCAAGTCGACAAGAGGATGGATGCACACTTTTTAAGTGTTTTGCTCAATTAGGTGCATTCATCTCCATGCTTCCATTTACCTGTCCAACAGGCAGAAGTGCTATAAGGCTCCATTCAGCAGATTTTTTAACGGTCCTTGACTGAGAAGTCCATCAGAAGGAACAGAGAGTTTGAAGTAACATATCAATATGCTTTGATTTGCCATTTTACCATAAGCTAAACTGAACATGGCAACCAAATGACTCCTTATCACCACTGTTACTCCCTGCTCAAGTGGTACTTCATTAGAAAGTCAAAAAAGTTAGTCCCTTAGAAACATGGAACCACATACACCCAGCCAAAGGGCAAGTGCCATTAAAAGGTGATTAGTGATGACAGACTTTTGGGCTCATCAAATATTAAAATGGCTCTTAGATCTCTTCATCATATAGCCTCTACAATTGGTTGTTTTCAACAATTTCTTTGAGTCATTCCTTAAAAATTAATGAAAGCTATAAACAAAAAAAAGTCTCTATTTTTTCTTATTTGCTACATCCTACATTGGCAGATTTTAAAAAAGCAATTAAAAAAAATCCAAATCTTCCTTTCCCCTAGTTCCTTGCTACAGAAGCACAATGTAGTTGTGGTAGGGCTGTGTCCTGAGTTTTCAGTGTCATTTGGTTAAATAAATACCCCTGGAGCAATCATGACAAATGACTGCCAAACGATAGATGTTGCAATGAACAGACCTAGTTGTCTGTCTCTGCAGTCATAGCAAGACTGACTCATCAGTACTGACACTTACGAAGAACTTGATATACAGATAAGCATACACCTTTGGCATTTGGCATTCTTCATGAGGCTGCACAACCACACACAGCCAGATATGGAGTCCTTTCTTATTCTTGGAGACAGAAGACTTTAGCAGGCAGACCATCAAGCTGGGACTGAGAAGTCATGACATCTATCCAGCTCTATCCCTGCTCTTCTCTATCATCTTGGACAAGCTACTTTTAATGCCTTAGATTACTTAGGACAATAATATTTAGGCTCTTGGCAAACTAAAAGGCGTCAGCTATGATTATAAAGGGTCTTCTCCTTGCCAGACTGTATTGCAAAGGAGATGTAGGAGAAACATTTGGTATTACCTGTGGTAGGCTGAACATCTTCCATCCTATCGGGTTTGATAGCAACTTCAACTCTCATCTCAGTTCAGCTATATCAAAAACACAGGCCAAGGTCTGGTTAAAGGCACTTTCCCTAAGTGCATATTTCTTTCTCTATTAGTGGTCAATGGTCATGGAGTCAACAATTACTCAGCCCTGAAATGCACTTAGGGCAGTGCTAGATACAACCTTAAAACAAAGCATCAGTGCTTTGTGCTTCAGTGCTTTCTTGAATTGAGGCCTATGACTTGACATTGCAGTTCTCGGGATGCCTGTGACAAATTGCCATCCAGCTGTGAGGCTCCTTTTGTCCTTATGGCAGTGATGAGTCCAAGGACTCACAGCTGTGCCCCACTGAACTGAGGTAGAGTTGTGGAGTGCATTTTTGCTAATGTTGCTAAGCTCATAGCAAAGTTAAGGGGAAATCCCCAAGAAGAGTCAATAAAGGAAACATGAGTATATGGATCAAACTGGAAAAGTGCTCGGTGCTTCAGGAGAAACCTTCTTCTCATATTTTGTGAAGAAATACAAATAAGTACTATACTTTCAGATATTATGGACATCCTGTAGAATGAATTCCCTTGTACATTACACTGTAATTGAAGTGTTGCTTGATACATATATTTTTCAAAATGTTCAAGAGCTTAGCAGACTACTACTGCAGCTAAACAACATCCTTAATATTAAATCTAGCTAAAGTTATGACAGGTTCAAGAGTATTATACATTTAATTTAATAAGACATTACTTTAAAAGCTGTATTGCAGCAGTAGCAGGGCTGCAAAAAAGACAATTTTATAGATACAAATGGTGGTATATTTTTTCTGGTGCTTACTTGAGGGCAGTTTCTTTATGATGGTTCATTTTTATTTGGAATTGCACTTCTGTAGATCTCTGCAGTGACTTAGGTACTTCCAAACATCAGTTTATGCAAGCAAGCACTCTCTAGCCCTGCTTTATATTGTTTACTAGCAATATTGGGCTAGAATCTACAGCAGAAGGCCTGGAAAATCAGCTCTTGCAATGTGCACGCTATCCACAGGGAGGAGACTGCTATGTTGAATCTCTGACTCATGATGCTGCTCTCCAGTTTGAAAGGGAAACTGCCACTCTATTCCACATATGAAATGTTGTTACATTTTCGACAATGCAATGTCATTCCACTTGTCACCACTTTCAGCACTTATCTTTCAAATGAATTTAGCACTTTTGAAAGGTGGCAGGTAATCAGACCTTGAACATTCCCTTTGTCTATTTGAGAACATCAAGTTTAAAGGATCATGGTGCACATATGCCTTAGCTTTGAAGCGGGAGGAGGGTCTAATTCTTTGTTAAAGAGTTTGCTAAAGTTTGTTCAATTTCTAGTTTCAGATGACCCTTATCATGATTTGTGGACAGTGACAAAATGATGGAGCTTGTCCACTACAGTATTTTCTATACTAAGAAGTAAACCAGGCCTGCAGTACAGAATTCCATTGACAGAGTTTTTTGCAGGCATGGGTTTGCGCCCATCCATCCATCCATTCAATGTCAACCCAACCTTGTGTCGCCCCAGACAAATGCTCTCAACTGACTGTCATCAACCTGCTCTTTCCCAACATCACTCAAAAATTTATCTGTCAACACTCTGCTTTTGTCATAGTTACAACCTTTCCAGTCCAACCACCATGAGAAAACAAAGCCCTGTTGTCTCACAAAATAGTCCAGTATATTCCAGAAATGTTTCTCTACCCATTAGTCTGCCATGCTTTAATGCCATGCTTTAGTTGGGAAGACACTATGAGGGAGATCCCAGGGAAACTGACCTAAAGAAGAGGCATGGAAAAAAACAGGCTCTATGTGGAGCTCCACAGGTAAGACACAAAGAAAGACCTGGCAAAGGCACAAGAAAAAATGTCGCTAACACAGCCCCAAATATCACAACGGAGGCAAGATCTGAGGAGCCTGGGTTCAAAGGGCTTGGGGGCCCAGCAGCCAGGCAGTAGGGTGCTGCAGGGTCTGACGAAAACAGATGGAGCAATCTCTCTTCCCATTTAATACTGGTGACCATAGGTGGAAAACTGCTACCGCAGCCCCAGAGGGAAGTTTATGCCCCACTTGCTGCTGTTGAGGTGCCTTTATCACATCTTCATGAGATAAGGAACGTCCCCAGCAGCATCCTCCAAAGGGACTGTACGTGCTGAAACATCAAAATGTTCTGCACTTTCCCTATGCACTCCTAGAGAAGCCAGCAAATCCAATGAATAGCTCTTGCAGACATCATATTAGATAATCTATTGTTTCTGATCCCCACCTTTAAGCAGTTGTTTCCTCTGACTTCATGCAGTAAAAAAGTACAGCTACCAGCTGCACAATCTTGGAAAAGAGATGTCTTCATTTATGTTCACAATTCCCGAGTTCCCATGATTCTCTCAGTACAGCATTGTAATAACACGGCATAGTGCTTCATATACTCTCTAAAGACTAGTAATGCTCTTTTTGCCAACAGAATTAAAGTAATCTTGGTAAAAGTTTACTTGGTAAGCCGAATGAAACTGAATAAGTTATGAGTTTCAGCCCCAGTCCTGCCCAGTGCTTTGTCTGGCTTGACAGCATTATCTCTACAGAGCCTGGCGGACCAGCAGCTCTGCCCAAGGCCAGTTCTTTTGCATTTCAAGCAGTTCAGCATATGCTTCAATTAACTTTCATGTGACAAGTATATATTCAGTCTTTTGATGTAGCTGGATACTAGCTTATTAAACTGGGACTAAGCTATATCTTTTGATTCCTTTATTCATCTACCTCTAATAATACATCCTGTGCATTTGGGAGATTACAGAGATTCACTGTTTATCTTTTGGTCTTGTGACTTATTCCCTTAACTCAGGTTTATATAATTACAGAGAAACATTCCCTGCAAAGACTATCATGTTTTATTGCTAAAACTGAAAGTGTCTCCTTCTCTTGGTGAACATATGCTCTTTCTTCCTCAGAAAATGCTGGCAAATTTTTTCTCTCAGTACAAAAAATATGTGTCAATAATTATTATTTTCATTTCTTCCATGCAAATGGTCTTTCAGGCAAAGACAAATTCTTCTCTAAAAATATCATCAATCCTATCCTGTTCAATTGCAGAAAACACTATCTTATTTTCACAGTCTCAGTCTGGGTAACAAGCAATACCATTCTAGCATATGAGGTTACTAAATTATGATATAAACTGGATATTTGCCAATGGCAAAAGATATGACCTTTCATTTTCATTTTAACCCAGTTTAGCTCATCTTTATTCAACAGAGACTTGTGTCTTAAGTTTTTTATTAATTCTAACGTTCTAATTTGTCTTCATAAAATCACAGAATGGTGAGGTTGGAAGGGACCTCTGGAGATTATCTAGTCCAACCCCTTTGCTCAAGTAGGGACACATTGAGCATGTGGCACAGCGCTGCATCCAGGTGGGTTTGGAAGATCTCCAGAGAAGGAGATTCCACAGCCTCTATGGGCAGCCTGTTCCAGGACTCTGTCATACTCACAGTAGAGAAGTTCTTTCTCACATGGAGATTAAACTTCCTGTGTTTTAATTTGTAGCCATTAACCCTTGTTCTGTCGCTAGTCAACACCGAGAAGAGGTTGGGCCCATCCTCTTTACATTCTCCCTCAGGTATTTTATGCATATTGATAAGATTCCCTCTCAGTCTTCTCTACTCCAAGCTAAACAGGCCCAGCTTACTTAAGTCTTTCCTCATATGATAGATGTTCCAGTCCCTTAATCATATTTGTTGCTCTACTCTGGACCCTCTCTACAAGATCCACGTCCTTCTTGTGCTGGGGATCCCAGGACTGCACCCAATACTCCAGGTGCTGCCTCACCAGCGCTGAGGAGAGGGGCAGGATCACCTCCCTCGACCTGCTGGCAACACTCATCCTGACGCAGACCAGAATCCCATTGGCCTTCTTGGTCATAAGGGCATACTGCTGCCCCATAGTTAACTTGTTGTCAACCAGGACTCGCAAATCCCTCTCTGTGGAGCGGCTTTCTAGCAGGTCAGTCCCTAACCTGTACTGGTGCTTCGGGTTATTCCTCCCCAGGAGCAGGAGCCTGCACTTGTCCTTGTTGAACATCATGAGGTTCCTCTCTGCCCAGCTCTCCAACTTGTCCAGGTCCCTTTGAATGGCAGCACAGTCCTCTAGACTGTTGGCCACTCCACCCAGTTGAGTATCATCTGCAAACTTCTGTGCCCTTGTCCAAGCCATCGATGAACAAGTTGAACAGCAGTGGGCCCAGTACTGACCCTTGGGGGACATCACTGGCCAAAGCTCTCCCACTGCACTCAGCACCGTATCACACCCCTGATATCACAACCCTGATATCACAACCTTGTCTTCTCAGAAAAGTGAAATGATGTCTAGAACAACATTTATTAGACTGTAATTTCTTTCTTCAGTTGTACATCATCAGCTCAATATCATGTGTCAACACTGTGTCACTGGAGATAAATTTTTCTCATCAGTTTCTGTGAAATGATAACTGATATGGGGAATACCAACAAAGAGTACTTATGCACAATTTCACATAATGCAAAAAAAAAAAAAGACATCAAGTGAAATTAGTAAACAGGAAGTTAATACAAACAAAAGGAGGCACTCTGCTCTGTGAGCTTGTGGAACTCAGCAGTACTCATGAAGGGCAAGAAACAATTCTGACAAAAGCGTGGAATGAAACAGGGACACCACTTGCAACTAAAATATCTGATTTAAATGCTAAGCTGGAAGAATATAGAAACTATAGAAGCTATATCTAATGTTGTGCTTTATGCAGCACAAAAGCATATAGGGTCTGCCACAAATATGGGATAGCTAATACACTGTATTAGGATAATGTACATAGAATTCTATAGCTATAGAATTGCAGAGAACGTACTCTTCCAAAAAAGCAAGATGAGGTGTACTTGAGGTAAGATCAGATAAAGGCTCTGAAAAATATGACATGGTTCACACCTCTGATCGATAGAAAAGTTCCATTTTAGAGGAAATGCAGGAAAACTGAGTGGAAATCCACAAAATTATAATAGAGTTCAGTAAGGTACTAATCAGGTCTTCAATGCCCTGAGATGAAGGGCATAGGAATGAGAAGCTCTATTCCTTTAGAATACTTTTTGCTTTCAAATAAGAGTAAAGGGAATTTTATTAGATAGCCTCTTCCCCCTTCCCTGGGTGAAAATTTGTCATATGACTTATAAATACCAGTATTAGCAAACTGCTACAAAGAATGTGAGGCAAAAGAAATGACAGAATGGTGTCTTTAGTTCCACAAATTTTTGGAAGATGGGCAAATCTGCTGAGTTTTCACATAAAATAACTGGGGAAAAAAAATGGCTGTTTTGAGCAGTTAGGGGAAAAGGGAAATAGTGAAGTCAGCCATCTTATGTCCTATTTGACTGGTTCACAGGCTACCTGTACGCCACTGAGTCAGGTGAGACCAAATAAACATCTGTCAACCACTGACTGCATGAGTTCAGAGATGCACTCTCACCAGTGGGAAGAATCAAGAAAGAACAGCAAGGCTATATGAATGCCAAGGAAGACCAGTAAAATGACTATTTCAGAAAAGCATTATTTCACTCTTCCATGGGCTGATCTATCTCTGCTTGCCAAAGGGAGAAAACCAAGGGAGAAAAATGACCACATATTGATGTGTGATGAAAATCACATCACTACTCTTACAGGTGTTTTCTGCTCCTCACTTTCTCAGGGCTGTAATTTCTCTACATAGATTGAAAAAATGCCTGAGAAAATTTACCCTAAAATAGAATAGAAAAAAAAATCTCAAATGTTTTCCTTCCATTAGTTCTAGTTTTTGACTCCTTGTTTGCACCATGACATCATTCTATGAGTTGAAATAGGTTTTTGTTGTGACATGAGGCATTAAAAACATGCAATATGATCATCATTAGAGATACTGATAACTGCTATTATAGAAAAAAGAAATTATTGCCTGCGCTTCATTCCTATGGAGTTTAAAAAGATCTACATTGTTCTTATCAAATTCATATGTTGAATTATTCCTAAAGCTGTGCTTAAAATACTACTCTTGGATGCAAGAGTCAAAGTGTGGCGCCAAGAATGATGAAAATATTTTATACCTCTTGGCTAAAATTCTGCACTGGTATAAAGCAAGAATATACACCAACAGAGGGTTTGGCTCCATGGATTTGGGTTTTGGTCTTGCTGTTTTTTTATTATTTTATTTATTTTTTTAGTCCTTTGCAATATATATTTTTCCTCAACATCTTAATTTTCCTTTGGGGAAACGTTGGTCCAGTATAAGACTGGGCTTGTATTTACAATGGCTCTGAATTTACATGACTGAATTTGTTCAAAAACACTGAGCAGTAAATTCTGTCTGTAATGTCAAAGCAGCTTCCCACTTCTAAAATGAGACAAGATAATCCTGTGGCGCAAGCATTTGCAGAAAGTATCGACCCCTAAAATTTCCTTGTGTACATCCATTCCCTGATGCATGTCATCAAGTAGTGGTTTGCCTCCCTGAGAAAAAGCCCTTTGAACTTGTTTATTACCAGGAAATCCCAGGAACAGAGTAAGATCACAGACAACATACAAGGATTTAGAACTCTGGAAAACCCCCTCCTAATATGAAGATACCTCTTACCACAGCAGTGCAGCACTGAGCTGGTTCTTTCTTCATGCACACTTACAATGATCTGTAGATGAATAAGAATCCTATTAAAGATTATCTCCTTTTCTCGCTGCAGTGCTGCAATGGCTATAATTAATTCAAAATAAGAGCATAAATTTAATTTTAGTCCTTGACTTGGAAATTACCCAAGGAAAAGTAGGATCTGCAATAAAACTGGAAGCTCAAAGGTTAGACTTCCCACATTTAAATACAGGCTCCAAGGCAGAAATGATGATATTGTTACAATTTATATAAAATATCTAGGAAAACTATTTATTGTTTTAGATCTCTTTTGTTTAAGTTATATGTCAACTATAGAACCATCAACACAAATCTTAAAACAGAGCACTCCAGTCTCCAAGATCTATCTATCTATCGATCTATGTTTTTGTTAAGAGGTATTGAATGTCTAAAACATTCACCCAACATAACCCCAAACATTACGGGGTTTTCTAAGATAATCTACAACTCCCATATTTTGGATAGTTAGGAATAATTTATGTTAGGTCTCCCAAATCAACCTCTTCAAAAATAGGACACACACAAAAAAATCATATTTAATTTAGGTACTATTAGGTTTTTGACCTATGCTCATTCAGTGCCTAGGATCAAGAAGTCCTATTGATGCGTGAGGCTTCTACATACCCTTTCAGTACATATTAATGTAATAACATCATCTCTTTCTAGTTAATTGCAAAAATTCAGGATAGCACTCACCATACAGGCTGAATTTTAACTTGACTATTTACTTAGAGAAAACTCTTTAAAATATTGTTCCATAAAGCCTGCATTTCCTTTCTAAAGGCATCCTAGTTTCAGATGGTGACTGTTCAGATATGTTTATGCTGACCCACATAGACTATTATCAAATACATTCAGTGACGTTCTTATTAAAGTGTTCTCTGCTTCAGGTCTCAGTGTATAGTTTTCTTTGTTTTCTTGCCAGGCAAATCTATTATTCTTCCTGTATGTTAGGCTGTCACCCTGGTCTAACCGTGAATTTGGCCTCTAGGGTTACTTTGGTTGAAAACTTCCCTATATCTATCTGAATCTATCAGAATACTTTTACTTTCTGTTCTTCCATGGCCTACAGGATGTTGGTGGGTTTTGGGGTTCCCATTAGCCCTGATGCTATACTTATACCACAAACTAATTTCATTTTTCTTTCCTCCCTGTCAGATAAAGGTTACTCTTCAAGACAGATCAGTCACTGAGCTAGCTAAGAGACTCTAATTCCAGCTTTTGTTAACGAAAAGTAGATGCACCACCACATTTTCTCTTGAAAGGATCTTCCTCCTACCATAATGATTTTGAGTTTGGAAACGGACAGCACTGTGCAAGACCCATTATGCAGGGATGTTTCTGCTCTCCAGGAAGTCTGAAACAAGTGTAATCCAAATCTTTTGGATCCCACATGTAGCCTAATCACAGACCAGCTGACACTGACAAAGGAAAGTGCCTTGCTAACATGACAATTGCATGCAAATACTGACATTTTGAATAAATGTCCTCCAACTTAATGCACTGAAAATTTGACTTATTTTCATTTCTTTTCGATTCTTTGGAAATGCATAGTTATGAATTATTATTTGTTTAAGAGACTGGGAGCTCTGTTGATGAATAGCATGAACTAGGTAGGAAGGAAATGGAATTAATACAAGATCATGAAGATTCTGTCAAAATATATTCCACTTAGTATTGACATGTTGCTTACTTCTGTTTATATAGGATTATATTTTATAGCATAAGAGTAAATGCACTGTCAGATTTTGGTAGAGGTAATTAACCATTTATGAGATCTTACTGCTATGGTCAGCATTAAATATTTGTTAGCAAGTGAGAGAGAACTCCAGCTCTCAGACAGTACTGCTGAGCTAGAGAAACAGTGAAATTGGAGTTAACCATTTGAAACCCTAAAATAATGCTTCATGTACTTTTTTGCCTGTTTTGAAGGAATGGCTACTAGTACCTTATACAATCCAATACATACCACGCATCTATCCAATGGGAATAAACTCTGACATTTCTGAGTGAAAATCTTTCTGACTTCTTAACCTTTAAAGTCAGACAGCTTCCCAGAAGCCACAGACCTCTTGTGACCATCCTGATGCAATAACCACATGAGCAAGTCATGGTCCCAGAGCTGTGACCTGGCCCTGGAGGCAGAGGAAGACCTTACTCTGTTGAACAAACCTCATAATGGATTAGTCCCCCTGATGAGCACTTACTCACATAAGAGCCTGTTAACACTCAGTTAGACCACTTAATGAAGAAATATCCACTGGAGTAACTAACAGCTCAACAGCCTAGCCACAGGGAACGGGGGAAAGGAATCAAGATAAATACAAGTAAAGAGGATTTGGAGATGGAGAGAGAACAGAGGGTTGGAGAAAGAAAGAAAAACGATCACAGTCGTACGGCAGGGCATGTGCGAGTGGAGGGTCAAGCAGTCTTCTCCCTGTTGCAAAGGGTGTGAAGCACTCATGAAACCACCAGTGGGCACTGTATCCCATCAAGCAAGAGCACCATGTTCCATCAAACTCTTATGTACCGTGCTTTGTCCCCCTACGGATGGGTTGAGGGCTGGGAAAGGTTCCTTTTAGCCCCAGTCGTGCATATGCCTTTAAATTCATCTTTACTCTTTCCAATTTTCCTATTCACTCAACTTCACTAGTCCACCCATGGCACCCCCTAAAATAATAAAATCCCACGTAAGGCAACATGCGCTTAAGAAACTACCAAGTTACAAGAAGCCCTTTCTGCTTCATTGGAAGGAACGCAATACTCAGAATGAACAGTGCTCAAAGGAATGCAATATTCTGACTAAGCATAAACAGTGCTTCACCTCTCCAAATGGAGGACACAAAGACTGCAGTGTCCTTACTAATCTGTTTTTTCTCTGGGGAGAGAGAAGGAGGCAGGCGGGGGGAAAAAAGGGACGGAGGCAGATTCAGCTCCCTTTCTAAGACATCACAGAGAGATGCACAGCTCTCCACCGTCCTGCAGGTCCCTGTGGGCCCTACCTGCAGGGAACAAGGTCACCTTGGACTGGCTTCTGTGGAATCTCACAGACTTTGGATGGCCCCGGTGGGATTGTGCTTTTCAGCTATCAGCAGCACAAACAGGGCTCTCCCCTGAGCCAGGGAGCTGTGCCTCTCTGAGCGAGCTTCTGGGCTCTCCCGCATAGGTCACATATGAGGGGAAACTCAGGCAGAGACCTGGGGAAAGCACACAGGCTTGCCAAAAATCCCTAGGGCTCCAAGGACTATATGTGCCACCACACCATGTGGCTGGAAATCATTGCCACAGCCTATACTGATGCCTGTGCCATCCAAAATACTGCCTGCATTTGTGTTTTGCTTTGCAAGAGATTTATAGCTTTTGGTCATTCTGCATTTGCAGCAGGCATTGCCTTTGCAGTGTTTAACACCGGGCCAATAATCCTTTATTTATAATTCATGTCTTTATTCTCAGCTTAATCTGAAATACACAACTGGCAGGGTCAACATCTATTAACATCTTCTATAATTTATGTCTAAGGCTTAAATTCTGTCAAGAGATGTCTGCACTACGGGTGAAATTCATCTTTGTTGGGCCAGGCCAAGGCCACACTGTGGCAGTCATACACAGTGCTCTCAATCAGAGGGCAAGGGAAGAAGCACTAAGCACTGCTGCTTACCTGCATTAGGATGGCTGCTCCTCGCTACAAGGTATCTATCTGCCACAAATGTGCCTTCAGGATAGTTAATGCTAACAACCTGAAGTCACAAAGACATTTTCTTATCATGAAAAGCATCCGGATTGTTTATTAAAGCTATTTAATATATCATATTTGATGTAAATGTCAATACTAAAAAAAATGTTAATTATGAGAAGAAAAAGGTTTTGTTTGCAGAGCAGTTGCAGTAACTTAGAGGAAAGATACAGTTACATCTACAAGCATAGTTGGGATGCAGATAGCAGAATTCACTGCTAAAGAAATGGAGAATATTTTTATAGCATGAAATAGTATGTGGAAGCAACCCATGTGCAACTGGATTCTAGATCATTTTGTTTCGTGTTGGCAATACAAAATACACAAAATTAGTGTTATCTAACTTAAAGGTAGAGATAGGGGTATTTTATTTAAGGACTAATTGATAGAAGAATCACAATATGAGATCTTTTGGCTATCATGTTAATATATTGTGATACAAAAGTCTCAAACCAGAGTATGAGGATGGGATAAATAAAGTTAAGAATCAACAAGGCCGCATAAAATGCACCTTAAAGACTGCGAAGTTCTTCCCTTAATAAGTCTTCTTCTTAATTTATTCAACAAAACTGTAATGGGCAGAAAGATACTGCTTTTTCTGAGAATTTTTTGTGATGTTTTGAAATGCCTTTGACCCTGTATCAGGCCAATGTATTGGACATTTTCACAAAATGAAACATTTGGAACAGTTTTGAAGAAGATATGTTGAAAAGCTTTTCAGCAAAACAAAACAGCCAGATGATACTATAAGACTTAATTTTGAAATGGAAAATTAAAACTAAATTTTCTTAGATAACAGAATACTGAATTTAGGTTATATTTTCATAACTTTTTTTTTTCTTTTTGAAATTGGAAATTTCTTTATGATTCCTAAAGGGAAGGAAAGACCTACAGGGATGAAATATCTCAGCAGTGTCACCCATTTGAGACCCTGGGGATGGATGGGAGCATAATTCTTCTGTAGGGCAGGTTGCTGCAGAGAGCAGCACCTCCTTGGGTTCAGGCAGCACCTGCTGCCTGAGCACCATGCCAGCACACCTGAGCACCATGCTCAGGTGTGTTGTGGGCCCCGGGCAGTGTGGCATGCAGAGAGGATGCTAGGGCTATGAGCAGCAACTTCTTTGCAACACCTTTTTTTTTTTTTTTTGCATTATTTCCATTTTCTCTTCCCACAAGAATTCCTGGAAGAATTTCCCTGCCCAAAACTGTTCTATGTACAAGCCACATCATCAAAATCTGTGCTGAGGCAAGACTTATTTTAAAGTACTCACAGGTAAAAAACAAACAGTGCTTCACACAAGATCAATAAGTGATGTCTTAAAACAACTGGATCCCAGACAAAGTGCTGAAACTCACACTACAGGGAACAAAGGTGTATTGAGAAGAGGACAGATTATCTGACAAACTAAATTAAAATAAGCAACAATCAAATGATTACTTAACTGGGGGGTCCCTCTGAAATTTCTGTCAGCATATTCTATCCACTGAAAGTGAAATGATGAAGGAAATTACCAGCACTTTTTTGGATGCATTCCAAACCCCCAGACAAAAAAAATCCAAAATCTGAAACAGTCATATTAAGATACCTGGAATGCTTTCCTTCAAAGAATAACTGTGTAAGCACAGGTATATCACTACAGCATTAATCCCTTTGTTTACCAAAGACATAAGGCATTTATAACGTAAGCAGCACAGGACAAAACACAGCAGAGAAACCTGGGAAAAAAAAAAAAAAAAAAGACCAGACTAAGCTGAGAAAAAAAATAAATAAATACTGTTCTCCACAGCAACTGCCTGCTCTGCAGGAGAGGGGAGCACTGAATGGGAATCTGGCACAGCCCTGTCTGCTGTTCCCATGAAAATGCACCCGCTCTGCAGGCTGCGTTTTTCCTAAAAGTCACGTCCTGCCATTTGCTATAAGCTAATTGGCTCCAGAGTAAATGCCATCTCTTAATCTGAACTAATTTCCTCTCCCCCTCCAGGTGAGCACTACCATAATATCTAACCTGTGATCAAATGCAACCACATCAGAATCTTCATTATTTTGTTGCCCCCTGTTCCTGCTCAGGGAGAAATCAGGATTTTCCCAATTTCCCATGGTGTGGGGTTTGGCAGGTGCGCCCTGCACAAGGAAGCACATCTGCGGGGCAGAAGGAGGGCGCAGGCACATACGCCCTCCACAAGCAGCCCTGCTAAGGGGCAGCAGTCGCCCAGTTCCAGGCGTCTGCGGAGCGATGCGGACGGCGGCACCCCGCCTGCCGCGCGGCCGGGACGCCCCAGCGCCGCCGCCAGCGCTCCCCGTGCCAGCAGCCCAGCCTTGCATGCTAATTGGCACGGTTAATGACTCTCGCTCGCTTGCCCTCCCGTCTCCTTCCGAACGGCTGGCTCCGAGACGAGGAGCCTGGCTGCCATGGAAACCGAGCCTCCGTGTGCGCAGAAAGCCCTGTTTTGAGCAAATTCCAGCGGTGAAGCTCAAAAGGGGATGCTGGGAGGATGCAAAGGTGGAGCGGGAAAAGGAGACGCTGACCATGTGGGAGCTCTGTGAGGCTGACGGGTCTGCCCAGCCAAGACATGCACAGGCTGTGGATGTCCTTGGCATACGAAAGCACACATAGAATTGAAAAAGGGATTCATTCTCTTTTGCATACATTTGTCTTCCCACCCACCCATAAGCCTGGTGGCAGTCCATGGAAATGCCAGGATGTCTTCAATTCAAACGTTTCTCACCCCCTGGCTCTGCCCACAGACTGGAGCAGACATCCTTAATGTACGTATTGGTCACGTTGTCAAAACAGTCCCAAAGACAGCTTTCACACATGAAAGACCATGTGCAGTCAGATGAGTGCTGGCTACAGTGAGCAAAGACTCCAAGAGGGCTTAAGACCCACCAGGGCACAAGCTGTTGCAAGACAAACTCCTGCCTTGGCAATTTGGTCCCTCCTTCCCTGCAGCAATGCGAGCTGCCCTGTTGTCCTTGGGATTTCTAGGCATATAATGGGAGAAAGATCAGTGTACACTTATTTCTGAGCTAGTGCCCCAAATGCAGTCTCTGAAGGATACCCTGCTTTAATCCAAGCAAGCTTGATCCCAAGCTTGGAAGCTTTAAGGCCAGTAATGGAATATTTCCTTGGATGCCATTCTTTCTACCCAAAGGTCCAAGTGACATGATTCTTTCTTGCAGGGAGCCCTCAGAAGGTCAGTAAAACTGTCATCCTCTCAGAAATACCCAAACAAACAATCAAAGAAGGAAAAGAAAATTAGTGGAACATTCATAAAATTTTAGATTGTGTCAGTGCTTTTCTAAAGACTAGATGGAGCTGGTTTTATCCCAGCAGCCTGTCTCATGCAAAAGACTGAACAAATGTTCCAACTCTCATTCTATGTGCAACAACTTGGACAACCAGTTTAGGGTTGGGAATGCATTTAAGACAGAAGACAGAATTTTTCCTGGAAGTTAAGTCATGTATAGATTTGAAACTGAAATCCTGGAGACTCCTAACAAAAGTCCTGTTTCATATTCCAGTAAGGCAGTGAGCTCTACTGAGGCACTGGCTGGGGAGCACTCAGAGACAGTTTTTAGACATGACAGCTAAGGACAATCCTACTGCATTGCACCATGATGATTCCCCTTTAGCAAAGATCAGCAAAAGGAATCTTCTACTTGGATTCTCACTTTCTAGAGGCTTTGTCTATGTCATCTTGCACCTGAACTTGCATTTATGAAGGCAGAACCCCCACTGGAATTCTCACAGGGTGCAAAATGACAGTTTCTGAAGAAGCAGAACCCACCCACCAGCCTGGTGGCAGTCCAGGGAAATGCCAGGAGGCATGTGGACAAAGGGTATCCAGCAGACACAGCATCTGCGGATTTTCAAACAGCCTTTGACAAAGCTCTTCAGGAAAGGGTATTAATAAGAAATTAAATAAAATTGAAGAATGGTTGGACAAAATGTCTTTTTATGTTTTGAAGACTGGTTAAAGGACAGGAAGCAGAAAATGGGATTTGAACATCATGCCCTTGGTCAGAGAGGCTGCAATAGCAAGGTCCCAGGGGGTCAGTACCAGGGCCATTTATATCCACAAACTTCATCAACAGCCTATCGAAAGGAATGCATTGTCATATCACCCAAATTTGTGGGTCACACTGAGCCTTTGGAGATGCAATCCATGAAGATCTCAAAAAGTAGAGTGGGAAACAGAGCTGCAGTTGAGTTTCAGGGTAGGTAACTACGCTTACAGTAAACACATGTGTTAACCTAAGTTTACACTCAGAACTGGCAGCTACAGCTTGGGAATAAGATTCTGGAGGCATCTCCGATACCATCAGCATGAGCAAAAACAGGCAAAAAAGGCCTGTTGAGCATCATCAGGGTAGGTACTGAGAACAAAGTAGAGGACTTAGCTTTGCCATATTACAAAGTCATGGCACCCTCCATATCTTGAGTGCAATGCGATTGTTGGTCTCTGCAGTTAAAGAAGAATGAAATACAGCTGAAGAGGCACAGAAAAGGGGAACTAAAATGCTTAAGTTGAGGCTTAGAAAATCATGAAGGTGATGGATAAAGTGAGGTTGATCACCAGCAGCTGCAGAACTGTCACCAACAAAATCTGAAATACTATAAGAAGGGTGTCAGTGAAATTAGAAAATACCAGTTTAAAAAGACAAAAGAAAGTAGTTTTTCTTCTGGAATTAGCTGCCACAGGCAGTTGCGAAGGCAGACAGTATCAGCAGGTCCAAGAAAGGATTAGACTGAATAACTGACCATAAACAGATACTACATGGAATTGGAAGGGATATACCCTCTAACATTCCTAGTCCAAGGATTAGGTATTAGGGTCCATTAAGGTCCAGGATAGTGGGCTAGTGCAAGGAAATGGACACCGAAAACAGCTTGCATGCTGTCCCTGAACAACATTTCATACCATAGCGTCAGAGATGGAATACTGGATAACCATGTCCTGTATTCTCTTAATACCCACTTCTGTATTTAATGATGATCTAGCCAGCAATCACTTAACAGTTTAAAATACCTGAATTCAGATGGTAAAATTCTTACAGAACTCAATAAATTGAAAAAATCTAAAACTCAAGTTTTACAGAAAGGCAGTAAGTGCCTTTAAACAGTAAATAAGTGCTTAGGAAGCACTCAGTATTTTCATTCTGTAATATTTCTGAGCAGGGAATGTCACAGAATGTTTCTACACCCAACCCAGAAACCATTTCTTGCCTCTGTATTTCCATACACCGAACTGGGACACCTCAGAAAGGTGAACCTTGCAGCCTCTCCATATGGGGAGTACGTAGAAAAGACGCTTTCAGATACTTTCTTCTCTGGTATCACTCTTGGAAGAGAAGGAGTTTACAAGCAGTATGGTTTAGTCTGAAGAGTCAGTTCAGTCATTTTTGAAAAAGGATGGAGAGTCATATGTATAATAAGTTTATTTTTGCAGATCAGGACAACGTCTGCTTCATCTGGTCAGAATGAAATGACTGAAATGACTGAAAATTCTAATTTTCAGGATGGGCTGTTATTTGCACCTCACTTTTCCTGCTCAGTGTCTTGTACAATGTGCATTTCACATCAGCAGGACAGGGTTAAAACTTCTACTTAGGGGGGGAAAATGAAGAAAATTCTCCCTTGTACATTAAATTAAGACATTATGAACTGTTAGAAAACTTTTGGCATTCTGTAACATGACCTGGGAAGTGGGATTTGTAAGCAAGTGAGCATAGGTATGGACAATGGATGACAACAGAAGAATTTGTGAATGTACTTCATCAGTGCAATTGATCACACATTACATGAGTATGACTGCTGTAATATGACACATATGACATTTAAATTCCTAATTCCTTTTGTTTCAGAGTGAAAAATTCCAGCAATTGCCAGCTCCAGTGGCCATCTAAATAAGGATTATGGAAAACATTTTTAATTACATGACCTAACAATATTTTTCCATAGGACTTCTGTTTAATTCAGCACATGTGCTAGACAGTGCTCAGGAAATGAAGGAACTGAGTTTAATATTTCCTCTTCTCATCATACAGTGTGTGGCCACCTGCCTAACTTCTTGCATAACTGACTTTATGCACACATAAAAGTTCTTCCTAACATGCCTGCAATATTATTTGACCTTGGAAGGTTCAAAACTGCAGTAGAAATAACTATTTCCTCACCTGTTGGACTATATTACAGCCAAACTGCTATTTTAGAAGAATATAGAATGGTATATCATTTGGACCAAAGCACAGGAGGATGGATAAGTTGTTGCAGATACTAACAGAGCAGCCAACCTCTTCCCAACAGTGTGCTGTTATGGCTTGGGCAGTCATGCAAAACCAGCCCTAAGCAATGCGGTGGAGAAGGTCACAATAACATGCTATGTTGGAAAGCATCCAGTAATCTATCCCCACTGAATACTGTCCCCCACTGCCAAAACTGTCTGTGTACAACCCCTCCTTTCTGTGAATATGCAAGAATTGATAAGAGTGTTTACAAACTCAAAGCAAATTGAAACAAAATGAGCATCCACATCTTTTAATTTCATTACCTTAATCTGATATACTGCAAACTGCAAAGAAGACTGTTTTTCTTTAAAGAAGAAGGAAGCATTGAGGTGAAGGGCTGGAACTTGCAAGTTTTGAGTTGAACACCAGAAGAATTCAAGAATGACAAGCAAACTTTCGTCTTTACTTGTGTTCCACAGGGATGGGGGATTTACTATTTGGATGGTAGTATTCTTTAAATAGCTGCCTCGTAATAACTATAATTTAACCTGCCTGTACCCAGAAGCCTCAAGATTCCTTTTAAATTCTAAGTAGTTACTCTGTAAAAGGCTGGTGATCATCCTATATTATTAAAATTGCAGCTGCACAGAGATGCTGGGGATTCAATGCTTGGGATTTCAGTATGGAGCAAAAGCTCCACCACTGCCAATCAGACTAGTGGTTTCTGCTGCTCAGGGTCCCAAGTGACACCAGTGAGTCATAGAATCATAGAATCCCAGAATGGTTGAGGTTGGAAGGGACCTCTAGAGATCATCTAGTCCAACCCCCCTGCACACACAGGGTCACCCAGAGCACGTGGCACAGGACTGCGTCCAAGCGGGTTTGGAAGATCTCCAGAGAAGGAGACTCCACAGCCTCTCTGGGCAGCCTGTTCGAGCAAAGCCAAAACAATGCATACAGAAGTCTGCTGCTAATCAAGCTACTGATCTCAATGTTATTCAACCTGATCCTAGTATCAACAGAAGAAAAGACGAAGTTGTCAAGTGAACTTTAAGAAACTCCCTCACAGAATACTGTCTTTCTAGGTGTGGAAGGGAAGTGCACTGTGAGAAAAAAACATCTTTGACCTCCTGACAATAACAGAAATAGTCTCGCTATATACTTTCTGCTTTATTATCACCATTTCCCTATATTCAGTGTGTGAGATGCAAGATAGGTGTCATGTTTGTTGTGTCAGTGTTGGACTTCCATGTGGCTGCTGCTCTTTGTCACTGCATCAGGGATCTCCAGAAAATGGACTTAAACTCTAGGCTGGAGCTCAGACTATAACTGGTTTGTGCTCTTCATGAAACAAGTATGCAACAAGACACGCAAGCACTAATGCTCTAGTAGTATCTGCTCTGCATTGAAACTTGAGTAAGAATTATGGTTTAACTAACATGGAAGCCCCTGTGTTCTTATCACTTTGCATGCAAAGCTGTAGTTTTATTACAAAAGAGGCAACTTCTGCTGTGCTGACCCTGCAAGGGTTGTGCTAAACCTTGTCACCTTGTCACAAACAGAAACCACTCATGTTTTTGAGACTGGTATGAGCTGAGAAAGTAAGTTTAATTTGTCACCATTCTGGGAAGAAATGATAAGGAAACAGAACGAAGATACATGATGCAAAAGAACTGTTTACGTGTCTTCATTCTTTAATATTTTCTCCTGACTTTACCTTATGATAAATGCAGGACACTGGGAAAAGACAAGGACAAAGCAATATTGGCTGTGACTCAGACAGAAGCATCTGTAAAGCTAGAAACGAACTTGCCTGGAATTTGGAGGATAAAAATCTAATTAAAGTCAAGGGAAGTAGATCGGATACAGAATTAGAAAGAAGATAGATTTTTCCAGAGTCATAGAGTAGATGCAAGGTTAGGCCTGTTTTTCTGTGGCTTGCATGGTTTTGTCTGCAATGAGAAAAGCTAAGGAGTTATTTGTAAGAGTTGAAGAGCTAGTGGAGATATTTTGATGAACTATGAATATTTTCTCTCTAAAACTTTGCCCTTGCTAGTACTCAGCCACTGTAAGCTGTGCTTCAGTGTGCTTCAAGGCACCTGCTAAAAATTGCGAGGGACATCTTGAGTCCTCAGGTCCACTTCTTTCCTACCACATAGTTCACCTACATCACATAATTGTTTTAAATTGCTCAGTAGCACCTTAAAAAAAACCCCTCTGTTTTCTCTCCAGCATCCTTGTTCAAAGTCTGTCCAACAGTCCTCTGATGGTCAGAAACTTTCTTCTAATCTCTTATTTAAATTCTTCCATGGATAGCTTCTACTCATTTATTCTTAGGTAAACACTATGCTTTGGTTTAAATAGTTTTTCTTCCTTCACTGATGTTTATTTATTCTTGTGGTGCAATTATATAATACAGGGTTGTTTTTTGTTTGTTTGATTGATTTTTTGTTTTGTTTTGTTTTGAGCTGTCCTTCAAAAAAAGACTTCAAGCAAGAATGCCCTGGCACCTATGATCACAGAAGTGGTCCTGTCCTTCCCACAACCTTAAAAAAATGGCTATTCTTCAGCTGTACCATTTCATCACTGCTGCTTGCTGAGCAGTTGAAGAAACACTCGTACTGATGAAGAAGAGATGATGATGAAGGAATTAGCCACTGGGAGTAGCAAAAGAGCAGGACCTTCCCTTTCAGCAGCAGGTTTTGCTTAACTGCAGCCTTAGTTTTCTCCCAGAAAATAGACTCTCCAGTTCCCTGACTCATCTAGCATCTCTTTTCTATGTTCCAGGTTTAGCCTTCATATCCTCAGACCCATTAGCCACCTTGCCTGTTTTTCTCTGCTCCTCTTAAAACGTGACATTAAAAATTAATTTAGTTTCCAAGCCAAACTAATTCTTATTTGCACATCATTATCTCTGTAGTGGTGCCATGATCTTCCTCATCCTCTTTACATTTAAACAGTTGAGGGATCTTCCATTGTTTATTTTAACATCCTTTACAAAGTCAATCCCATGCTGCTTTTTAGTACTTTTCACTTTATCCTCTAGGACCTAGCTTTCTTTCTAAATCAGCCTTTTTCCATTTCTCTTGCATTCTTGTTTACTTCCAGTGTCCTTTAAGAGGTGATATCAGAGAAGGTTCTGCAACCTTTTGTTCCTCATCTTCTCCTCTCATTCAGGGACACAATTTGCAACTATTTTTTTACATTTTTATTTAAATAAAATCTACATTTTCTCAGTACTTAAGTGTCTGATACAGTTGGTGTTAATAATTAGTTCCCTCTGTATCTCAGAGTTGGTCTTGTGTCATAAATGTAAGTCTAAACATTTCAAGGACACAGTCTTTCCAGAGTCAAGATTTCTGAGAACCTTAGACAATTTTTAAATCTACCACAACTCCTGTGAATTTCACCTAGAATAAAAATGACTAAACTCCAGGTGCTGAATAATTGCCTACTTTTTATAACCTGAAGGCTACATGGATCCAGATATTCCTTTTTTCCCTTTTCTAGTTTTGCTGCTTTTATCTTTAAAATGGTCTATTAAAACTGCTCCAGACTCTTGCCAGATTCATAGAATCATAGAATCATAGAATGCTTAGGGTTGGAAGGGATCTCTAGAGGTCATCTAGTCCAACCCCCCTGCACACGCAGGGTCACCTAGAGCACGTGGCACAGGACTGCATCCAAGCGGGTTTTGAAGATCTCCAGAGAAGGAGACTACACAACCTCTCTGGGCAGCCTGTTCCAGTGCTCTGTCACCCTCACTGTTAAGAAATTTTTCCTTAAGTTCCTATGGAATTTTTGGTGTTTCAGTTTCTGGCCATTTCCTCTAGTCCTATCAGTGGCCACCACTGAAAAAGAGACCATCACCGTCCTCTGCACTCCCTCCCTTGAGGTACTTATAGACACTGATTAAACAGATTAAACAGAATAGCTAGGAAATAAACAGAATAGCTAGGAAATATATATATATATATATATACACACACACACCCATATATATTTTATTTATTCATTTATATATGTATATACACGTATATGTATTTTTTTGCTTATGTGTGTCTATTAACATAACAGTTTTCCATAACCCCGGTGACATGACTCAGCATGTATCATCATGAGCTGTATTTCGACCAGCTAGCTTGGATTTTCTGAGCAGCACACAGAGACTTATGCCCCAGAAGAGGTGCATTCATCCTGTTTCTGTACAGCTTTGCAGTCTGCATGAAGCTCATGACATGGTGTCAGAGCCAGCAGTGCCTGCAGACCACACATGCCTTCAGTCTCAGGTAATACAGTGGAGCTGCACAAACTTCTCTGAAAAACTTCTTTGTATTTCCTACTGTTAGTAATTTTAGCTATGCTTAAGGCTGTGTTTGAAGGGCTTCTTATTGCATGTAATATAACTTCCTCTGCTGCACAGCCTTCACTTTCCTCCTTTTGCATTTTGAGTTCTTTCTTCTACCAACTAAAACTCATTAGGACAGAAAACAAGAGAGTTCATATTGCATAATACAGAGGCATATACAAGCTGGCTCAGCTTCAAAACCACCACTTAGTCTGTCTCTAAACTGCCATGGAAAAATTTGTTGTTCAAAACTGTATGTTCCTCCAAGTATGATTGATGTAAGAAATCACAACTGTGTGTGTGTCTATGCAAACAGGTAGGAGTTGTGTAAGATGGATCTTTTGATCTTTTGCAACAGAATTCTCTCTGCAGAAAAGGGCTATATGAGGCCTGTACTTAAACAACATATAAGCTTTATTTTCAAGGTTAGTAGATTCAAGTAGTATGTGTTGGCTCTCTGCAGAGCGAGGAATTCCAGCCACTGTGCATTGGTGTCAGGCTTTATTTTAACATCAGTATGATTTTTTTTCCAAGGAATTACTCAACCCTAAGTTCTTTTCCCTAAAATGCTGATATGGCATGAAGGACCAGTTATAGAATAAGTGAAGATATTCAAAGAGCACGGAAAAGTCATTCTACTGAAAACTGCAAAATTCCATTTTACATTGGTGCTTTCAATGTAGAACATAGGACGTGCTGCCAGAATTATGACATGAAATATTCAGCTCTGTTCTGATCTTTTTCTCTGTGTCTTGTTTTGCTAAAGATGATTTAAAACTCTGCTTGCTGAATCCAGAAAACAAACAGCTCATGTATATGACAGCCTGCCAAGAATGCAAGACCCTGCCCTTCGCTTAGCTCACAAGCAAGAAAAATCTCCTGAAAGTACGCTGCCAGCCAGCTATGCTGCACTAACTCTCACCGTCAAAAAATAACATTGGCAACACTATCAGTTGCAAAAGGACTGTATGCAGAGCAGTAACTTGCAAATTGCATCCAAAATCAGTTGGCCTTTTGCAACAATTTGTTGGTGACAGGTATGTCCTAAATTAATCTGAAAATAATCTATATTCTCAAGATAACATTGCATTTTAATTTTTGTGGAATTGGGCTGAGTCACTATAAAAAAGGTAGATGATGAAAACATTAGGGAAAATGATTTGTAACCATCACGTCTGCTATTCATCCTGGCAGCGAAATAACTGCAAGATGTTGAGACTGTTATCAAAGAATATCTGCCAATGTTTCTAATGAACAATTCTTTATCTTCCATCACCAAAAGAAAAAGAAAATTAGAGTGTTTCTTTGCCCAGATAAGGTTCCTCTCTCTATGGGTGCACTGCTAAATCTTGATTTCAAGGCATATAATCCAGTAGATAATAGAAATAAATTGTAGAAGATTTTCTGTCTCACACACACCTTGGAAAGAACCAAATGTCATTATAAAAAAAAGGTATGTCTAGGGAGGACAAGAGTCCATTAAATTTTATGTATCAACTGAAAATAAAAACATAAATACAAACATACATTTCCAGTAAAACATTTATTTAATTCATGGTGTGGCCTCCTAAGAAACTGTCTGCAGTTAGTCAAAGTGATAACAAAATTATATAATTCCCAAGCCTCTGCATGAGTGTGTAGGACTTGCCAAGTAAGGACTTGATCACAGGCTGGTGTGATTTATTTTTGCTTTAGATATAACTCTGAGCACACAAGTGAAGACACACATAGTGCAATTAAAATTAGTCAATAATAAGAATAAAGGTTGAAATTCCGTGCTAAATGATGCCAATTCCAGTTTTCCCATTGATCAGGAAGCTGATCAGACAAGCATTCTGCAAAAACCAAAAGGGTTTTCTGCTTACTCATTTTCAATAGTAAAAGACAAAAATACACAGTATTTTGGGGTTTAAGCATCAAGGTTCCTTTATCTACAAATGGTTCATTATGTATTTCATTTTCAGTATGCAGTCCTTTATTACAGACTCGTTTTTTTGGTGGATTTACAATCTTTCACTCTATAACCTCACACCAGTACTTTTCCTTAAAGCCCCAGCTCCTAATCATATGATTACATGAACCTTTGAAATGACATTCATTTAAAAGTATACTGTTCGAGCCATTACAGTGGTGGGGAAAAGCCTGAACAGAGCAACATGGAAAGAATACAAAGCTGAACCAGGTTTTAATGGGACCTGGTATCACAGGCATCACAAATGATTGCCCTCTAAGCTGCTTCAGAAATGCATCCATCTCCGGTTTAAAATAGTTGAGGTTTTCTGAGCTCTTTTTGTTCCTGATGGAAGGGCCCTTCCAGACTTACTTAATATATTTAGAAAATTCTTGCTTGCACTCACAGTTTCTTCTTGCCAGTTCATACCCATTTGTTTCTGGGCAATTAAAGACTTTTTTTGCATGAAAAACTCCTTACTCTCCTGAATATATACATCTTGCTCCAACGTATTTCTAATTCACAAACAAAACTGCCCTTAGCAAAAGGATCCAGGACACAACCCAGGATTTGTTTGTTTGTTTAAGCATAAGAGTTTAAGTCTTCTCATGAGCTGGGGGATGGGGAAGTGATTCAGTTAATAATTTCTTTTAATAATTAGGATAAGCAATGTTGTAGCATTCCAGGAGTGAAAAAAACGGCAGCACATTTTTCTGTAATGGTACTGAACATGCTTTTCTTATGTTCCTCAGTAAAGACAAAGATGCCTAAAAATTCTTGATGAGCATTGCTTCTGTAAGTGGGAACTATCACATTACCGTTCCTACTGACTCAATTCTGAACAGGTAGTTTAGGCGAACTCCTCAGAAACACAGTGATCTCAAAACCAATTCTGATTTCATACAGTTTTCTCCCTGTTTCATACAGTTTTTCTTCCCAGTTGCAACTAATTTTGCCATGTTCCCAATCATATGATCCATATGGGAATGTAGCTTCATGAACAAAATGACCTCACTCTTTTCCTCACAAAAAAAATTGCCACAGCAAATTCCAGGTCAAATCAAGAGTTAACATACAATTCAAAAGCTAACTACATTACTCAGTAAAGCAATGTAACTTGACCAGAGTTATGCTTCCATAGGTTTTAAACTAAGATTAATCTACTCAGCATGTTAAACTTTTGACCAACATAAATGCAGTCAGGGGAATAGCTTGAAAATATAAAAGATAACTTTAATGTCTCACCAGAGAACAATTCAAAGACACAAGATTAAGTAAGGTAACATTTTTAAAACCTCTAAAACTTTTTTAAAACTTCTTTTAAAACAACATTTGCATCACTTCCCAGGGACAGTACCACTATCTGAATATTTCAATGGGTCTGATACTTATCCGAAATTAAAGGCACATGACATCACTGCTGATATCAGTATCAATCCTAGGATAAGATGAAGTGGACATGATGGCTATGAACTGATTGTGAATCAACTTTAATGCAGACTCTTTGAAGTCCAAAGGGATGGATGGCGGCTTTGCAAAGGATGCTGTTAAGGGGCAAATTTCTAAAAGTAAACTCAAGAGTATAAAGCTGTATATGTTTCTTGAAAGCATTTCTCTGCGCTAGAAAAAAAATGTTACTTCCCACTCATGTGGCCTTTTTCCTGAGGATTTGTTTACCTGCCTGACGGAGATGGAATCGCTTGAGTCACCATTTCTACATTTTTATTTATCTTTTATATCAGATGCATCTTGGCTCATTCTCCTTAAATCAAGACTTCATGTCTTTCTAAAAATTGCCATAGCTAATAGCTTGATTCAGCAATTCATAGCTGAAGTTTCTGCATCTTTTTTATATAAGACTAGATTAATGCAAGGTCAAGTTATCCCTGAAGCCTAAGTGCCAAGTTCCTGAGCCTGCAAGATGCTAAACTGCCTCACTTCTGGGGTTCTCAGGATTTGGCAAGCTCGGAGACAAGTCCTGACAACTCATCACAAATTTCAGTACTGTTCATGCTGTCTAATATAGAAGGGGCGCAGGCATATAGGTTTCAAATACATGAGTAATCTAAACCGTTTTGGGATTGCTGTCTGGCACTGTGGCTCAGGTTGGCCTGTGTCCCTACTGCTCTCCTACGTACTGGGATATGGGGCATGTTCAAATGGCCCAGCCTACGGCCCCACCTCATCAGCACCTGTGCTCCTTCAGGCAACCGATGGACGTTGAAAGCAGCGAAGAAATGAGGGAATAGAACAACACACTGCTTCCTTTCCTCCCTGCCTCCACTCACCAAGTCACAAGCTCTTTTTAACACCAATCTACAAGGCAGATTTGCAAGATCCATTCCTGTACTAGCTGATGCTGTCCCTTGTCTTCTCTGTCCATCCTGCTATATATGGTTCTTTGGTCTAATCATTTCTGTTCCTTTCCACACTTCCTGAGTCCTGTGAACAAAAACAATGCTCACTGACCTTCAGATCCAGGAAAAATTCATGTTTAGGGAAACTGCCTAGCAACTGCCTTCCTTATTGCAAGGAGAAAGGATATTTGCATAAGAAAACCCTCCAGCTGGAAGCCTTCAAAGACTCTGCAGGGAGCTGATTCAGTGACCAGTCCTCAAAGGAGCCCTTCCCTGGCTCCTGCTCTGCTGGGTGGCTTTTCTTTGCAGTTCCCACCACCCCTTGGGGCAGCAGTGTGGCTGCACAAGGTGCTCTGCAGCAGCTGGGCACTGCTGCTTCCATCTGGGACTGCACTCACAGTGCTCCTGGAGATCTTATTTTGTTCCCACATCTTCTTTTCTTCACACTGTGTTCATCATAGCACAAAGTCAACAGCTTCAGCTGTTGAAGTCAGATCTGTCATTTACTTTTCAGATTTCCTGCCAAAAATGAAGGTCTGTGGCACTATAGTACAGAATCTCTCCAGATTTTTATACATGGTTGCCTCTCCCAACAACTACAAAATGACATTACTTGTTTGCAGAAAGGCTTGGCCCAGGAAGCATAACTACAGAAATAACTTCATCATTCCTGTTGCTGTGCCATGCAATGTCTGTATAAAATGTTTCCTGTCAACTCACTTCCTAATGACCTGGACAAAACATTGTCTCTATTGAAGTCAAAGGAAGAAGATGCTGTCCATATTCGAAATCCAATCTAGCAACATTATAAACACTAATTATTGGGAGTGAGAAAATGGCCCTGCTATATGCTGAGCAGTTAAATGGCAGTCAAGGTATTCCAGCATCTGCAAAGGCGACTTAGCAGGGCTGCTACTTACATGCAGTGAGGTGACTTTGAGATTAGATTGCTGCAAAACTCTCCAAATTTTGGTTTGCAAAAATAATTTCAGTATGTGAATCACTGCTTTCCTGTAATTTATATCCATATGTGTGGTTATTTTTAAGAATGATTCAGTTTTGTATATAAAATTTTTAAAGGGCTTTTTAAATTAATGAACATCTGTGCTAAGAACCCTTCAACAGAAACGCTTGTGTCAGCTGCGGGTGATGCTGACTGTGTAAACTTCCTGGAATTCTGCAAGCATGCACATGGAAACTAAGGCTCTCACCTACTCCATATATTGGGATTAACCTTCCTGAAATCCACAGCATTGAAATGTTTAAAAGAAATGTTTAAAAAAAAAAGGTTGTAAAAAGCGCAATTTCTATCTAATAGAAAAACTGTAGTGTCTGTTTAATAAGGAAGGTGTGGCCAAAAATAGTAAATTGTCAAAGCTTTCAACGGATGAAAGCAGTGGGAAATTTTCCATTTGGAAAATCTCAAACATTTTGATTAAGCTCTTGATTGAAATATACGCCATATTTTAGCTACAGTCTGAGTCAAAATGAATGTATGCATTTCCTGGCACCTTTTCTGGTTGCTGCTTCCTGGCTGAACTTCTTCGCTCAAACTAGATTTTATGGTCAATCACTTGATATCCTACATTAGAACCATGCTGGTACAAATCTGGTGGGGAGTTTTCTGAAGGACCAAATAGACACCCAAACTCAATGGATAATCAGGTAATGTGTCACAGAAACAAGTCCACTATGCTTTATATCTTATTTGCTCCTTTTTCTGTGATACCTTTTTTCACCCTAATCATTAGATTTTCCCTGCCTGTCCCCTCCAACTCTGACTTCACAGGCTGAAGTAGAGTGTGCTCCAAGAGCACTGCAGCAGGTTTCACACTTGCTTATACTTCATGTGAAAAGGGACTTAAAATGCAGCAAAACAAAGTATGTTGCAACCTCCCAGCTGAAGGTCTATTTTTTTCTATTACTGTCCTGTTAACCCTGCAAGACAGAGTTCAGTAATAAGTCACTGTTAAATGCAGCTCACTACAGATGCTGTACATCTGATGCTCTTTTTCCTAGCAGTAATATGGAAAACTTTCTTGGACTGCAAAGAGCACTGTCAGTGAAAACATCTGGAAATAGAACCATAAGCAATACCAATGAGCTTGATGTGAAGAGGATAAGAAAACTCCGCTTGAGAAGTGACTGCATCTAGAGCCACATCAAAAAGTGCTGGAACTATACTTGTTTGAGCCAAAGCTGAATTTGGCCTCTCTGTGTAGTGTTGAGCAGGGCAGGAAACTGGGACTCAAGAGAAAAAACAAGGAATCAGGGATTAGCTGGGGAATGAGCATGTTTACTGCACACAACAAAATGTACTCTGGCATGCACTAGTAGTAACAGGCATCAAGCCATGTTGCTAATCATTTAGCACCAGGATAATGCTCTGTTCTGGTGTATACAAGCTTCTAACCACCACACAGTAGTGGCCCTTAGGAAGGTCATAAAAGCCCTCTGAAATCATTAGACCTAATTCTGCTCATGATTAAGTTGCTGTAAGTTCACAGTAACCACACTAACTGCAAGGGAGCTACTTCAGACTTACATCTACAGAGAAGGCCTGTTATTTCCTGTACTGTTTCCTATTGGTTACATGAAATCATCTGCACATTTACTCCAGAGTTGCTGGCACCCACTGTTCTGCCATCACTGCTCATGATGCAGTGAGCCTCTAAGAGAGGAGAGCTGCAAAGTCCATGTAGGGAAGCAGATAGTTTCCTTTGAGCAACGGATGCAAAAATAGAAGCTAATAAAAAGCCTTCAAATGGTGCCTTCAACGTATGACAATTCAATACACACACCTACAAAGATGCCTTGACAAGCTGCTTGACTTCCCAGCAACTCCTTCTTGTTTTCTTCAGTGCAGCCTCCACCAGACTCTCCCACACAGGTATTCGGCTCTACAGTGACAGCTGAGACCTGCAGGTGTTTTCTGCTTTTGCCCTTTCTGAATAGACAGACGCTTGTTCCTTGCTGTAAACATTTGCACTGTGATACTTGCCTGGCTAGCTACAGTCCAAATAACGATAAACCAGGCTTTTCTTTTTTTAGGCTCTTGCTGTTATGCGTTAATTCTCTTTGCAAACAGGGACTTGGTACTGGAAATAGCTTAGTGAGATCACTCTTCGGTGGTTATTTTACTAGCATTATCTTTTAGCAAACATTTCATATACCGAGTCACCAGAAAACATTTATTATGCCATTGCCAGAAATACAGCACTACATAGTATTAGTAATTAGGATAATAAATGAAAGAAGAACTATGCTTAGTGGGACAGATGCTCTTTGCCATTTCACTACTCTAATACCAATGTTATTTCACTGTCTTCAGAGCTGCTACTCTAGATTTACTGACCAACAGTGGAGATCAGAATCTGGCCTGCTTCCCAAGAACTGTAATACTTTCAAGGTCAAAATGGTTTCTGGAAAGGGTTTTTGCTCTTATTATGTAGAAATAAAAGATCAGAATCATGAGTATTTTTAGAATTGGCTCTGAATATCAAATTCTGTAATCCCTAATTTTTCTGGAAGTCTTTCTGTGAGGCTCGAAAGGATAATAACTTCTCATATCTTAATTAAAAGTGCATGGGAACTGTATATTTCAAAAATATATCCACTTTCAAGATACTTATTTAAATAGATCAAGGAACACACACACATACAAGTAGGAAACTTATTTCCAAACTTTCCTCACTCCCTCAGCTTTTTACTTTTTAGTTTCTTGACTCTGTTTCTTTAGTTCTTCACTTGCTACCAAATTAGACAAGACCTGAATACTAATTAAGAAAGAAAAGGAAAGAAAAGAAAGAAACTAAAACTAAAAGAGACAATGGTCTTTCACAATCCCTAGAGGTACAAAATGTGCCAGTAGGACCTGCAAGCCATCCATTTAGGGACTGAAACAAAAACCTTCAATAAGTGGGACGCTCATCATTGGAAGCAGTAGTAGATGAGAGTGGTCTAGGATGCTCTTTGACTATCCAGTGACTATGTGCCAATATGTTGCAGCTAGTGTGAGTGTAGGATTTCTTATGCAGTATGTTTTCATTACAGGCTAAAAGTACCTCTGATCCAGGAGTGCCAAACTCACATTTGGAAAATCCTGTTCACAGTTCTAATGATTTCTGTATCAAAAAGAGATATTTGAATGGAAAGACAGAGAAGGTTGCAAGGACAGGAAGGAAAACGAAGAACCTTTTCTCCTGACAGGCTTTCTTAACACTCCAAAACAGTCTGGGAGGAGAAAGGATTATGTTTGAGATATAAACATGAGGAATGGAGAATAAAGTTTTTGTTGGAGAATGATACAGTGTGAACTGGTCAGGAGCTGATTTAGGCTACAGATTAAAAAGGAATCTCCAACTAGAAGGAGAAAGAGCTTATGGCAGCTTGCAGGCAGTACCTTAGCAGCAGGACCCTAGTTATTTGCTATATCTGACTGGGTAAATTAATGGAAGGGGTTTTATGCCAGAGCAGAAGTAATCCAGGAACTAGCAATTTAAGATTCAGAGACTTCTGCTATCCAATTTTGTTGTACTCCTGAGAGACATTACAAAAAAGTAGGTCAGTGTTTTGTTGGTGATGCTATACTTATTTAGTCAAATAAAATATTTCTTGGGGGATTCTGTTAATCACCTGCATTTTTTTTCTTCTTGCTGTAAAATTTGTCTCTGGGTTAAGTTCTGTTCCCACACTTCCCTGAGACAGTGATGACAGGCAACTGCCAAAGGTAGGATGTTGAGATAGATGTGCTCCAAGGGGCCTCAAGAAACCCTAGATTTGCCAGATTGGTGCCAGCTGTGTGCATTCTCTGCTTGCCAGATCAGAAATTATTTCTCACTCTGACACAATGACAATTACTGTTGTCACCAAATGTTGCATGAGATGCAACTGACTTCCTAAGAACTTTCATGTAATTTTGCCAAAAAAAAAAAAAAAGTTATTTTGTAGTGATCTAAGGGTGATACCTTCAATTTCTCCCCGTTTCACATGACAGACTGTATTTTTTTGGCTTTGGGTGTTTTGTAAAAAGAGGCTGAAAGTGTTAATGGGTGTTGGGGTGTTTTGCATGGCGTGAGGGAGGTCCGAGGTTCTTGTGGGTCTTCCTGCACTTAACACCTAACATGTGGCTTCCGGCACTAGTGGAAGGCTCGGGTAAGTAACTTACGTAACCCCATCCCATCCTACATACTTTGCACTCTTTGAATAGTAGAAGAATAATGAACATGCTGCAAAATATGTAGGAGATTAAGGAGAAACCAGGTCACCGGACAGAACCACAGCCCCTGGGGCCCTTCTACTCCATCTGGGCCAAAAGTGGAGGAAACAAACTTGTGACATGCTTTATAAACATTCCCATCCCTTTAAGACAAGCTGGCCCTAAAGGAAGATGCAAACCCACTTAATTAATAGCCTCAAGGCTTCAGATAGAACCATGCATGGTTTATACAAGCAGAGGCCAAGAACCCTTATTTCCTCCACTGTTCCTTGCACTGTTGCATAAAGACAAGTAAGTTATACAATAGCTAAATAGAAATTATACAACTTAGCTCCATATATCTAAATCAGAAACAGAGTTTCTATGTGGCACTGGACACACTTAAATAAAAAAAAGTGGAACGGTGAATTCTGGTCCTAATGAAGTTAGTGGCAAAGCTCTTGCTTACTCCAGTGAGATCACAATTTCATCTAAAATCTTGGCTCAAGTCTGCAGCTGTCTGACCAAGTAGTATATTTAAAACATATCCCTGTTAAGTTTTTCTGAGCACAGAGGCAAACTGATCTTCCTTTTTTTTCTTTTTTGTTTGCCTTTTTTTTTTTTTTTGCTTATGATAAAGAAACACAGAAAAGTATTTTAAGATCAGATACTGAGCAAGCACTTGCAAACTTGAATTGTAAGTCTGAAAAGGGTATGAAATAGTACCCTTGGGTGCAGAGACAACTATTAGCAAGGTAGTTGTTTCCATGTTTCAGTGTCAATACTTCAAGCCACTGAATGCTGCAGATGAGTCACAGTATTTGGGCATCAGATGGGAAACCCCTAACTCTGAGCTCAAACAGATATTAAAAAAAGAAAGCCTCTGATGAACGCGAGATCTAAACTCTGCAAGTAAATAAATATGTGAAAAGATCTACTGCTCTACAAGGACTGTGATGCAGCAGTGTCAGCAGAGCTGCTTGGCACATGGAACAAACTAATTACTTGCCAGTTCTTTTAGATTGGCCTGGGGTGGATGGCAGCCCCGGGTAAGAAATGCCAGTGCAATTTTTTCATGTCCTCAGGCTTATCTGGTCTGGCTTTTGAAAACTACTGATGTTTCATTAAATGTTACATGTATACTACGTCTTTCCCCTCCCCCAAGATTCCCGTGTAATGAAGAACGAAGGAAAAAAGACAGGAAGAAAGAACAGAAATCTTGAGCAAGCACGGCCACATATCACATCTATTCCAAATCAAAAGGTTACTTCTCTCCCACTCTTCCCTGAAGCATCTCTTAACAACTGAGCTGATTCAATGCAGAATGTCATTAAAAATCTAACAGTAAATAAGGTTTGGGGATCATCCTTATTTTACAGAAACAAGCTACAAATAATCATCTTGGGCAAATCAAGCACCCTATCAGAGCCGTAGTATTTCTGGAAACTGGCTCCAGTGTATTAGTAGGCACAACTACCACATAAATTTTTTGCAGACCATTTTGGAGCTCTGTAAATCCTTGCAATGAACATGAGATAAAGCTGTCAAGGATGGCGAAGAATTGCTTCCATGTATGTGATTAAATCTGAACAGTTAGAAAGACTTACCTTGCTCTGAACAGTTAGGTATGGTTGGTCAGAACCATCCCAGCGTTGTTGCTGACAGTTTCATTACTCAGGACTGCCATGGACTGCCATTCTCCAGGCAACCAGCTGGCAAGGCATCATGGCCTTGACTCTTTAGTGACCAGCCTCTGACTAGCCCATTTACGGCTCAAAAGGGCAGGCCAAAATCTCAAAGGCTTCACTGTAGCTTCCAGTTTTCGTCAGTATGTATAACGGCTGCAAGGTAGGCTGGAGCCTGCTAGAAAAATGGTTCTTCCTGGGTTTATGACTGCGTGGAGCAAGTGACTGACCTCATTAAAAATTTAAATCCACGCACCATACTGCAAGCTACCCCATCTAACCATTAGCTTGGGTGAAGACATGCTGCTTTGCACTGTCATTCACCCTCTTTGACACCTATCTACCTGTTTCACCATTTATCCACATTTGTCTTTCACTAACACCTCTCTCCACTTTCCTACTTCATTCATTTTCTCTCTCAAATACATTATTTCACTTTCTACACTGTTCCTCTCTTTCTCCATATCTCTGCTCCTTTCTAACTTCCTGGACGCCACTCATCCTCCTTTGGTCTTTGAATGAGAGAAGACAAAGTGACCAAGAGGGAGAGAAGAAGAAAGGCAATGATGGACGTAGGAAAATGAACAAACATTGATGATACAAAGTCAGAGAGGACATGTGAAAAGTGCAATGTTGAATGAGGCATTTCAAAAGGTACCCGAAAATCCCAACAACTTACTTACAACTTACAATTTCCTCTGGTGAATGCCTGCCTTCTCCACGTCACCGATCAGGCAGGGCAAAACCTTGGCCTTATTCTAAACTCCCCGTGTTACTTTTTGCTTTGCTAATGTGCAAGACTCAAGTATTAAGCCAAGAAGAACAGGCGCAAGTTAGATAGCGCTAGAGCTGGTACTGAACCATATGCTTGTTCCAGTTTCAATTTTCAGCAGAAAGTCCATCGTTAGCCTCTATCTCTTCTTGGATTTAGTTTTTTTTTGTAGCAAGGAGTTAGTTGTGTTCTTTGTTTGTTTGTTTTCCCAAAAATAAGTACAAAGCAAGGCATTCATCATTCCAAAATGCCTTTGATTGTTAAGGTCTTTGCAAACATTCACTATTAAGCATGAATATTCATTCTTAAATGTGGTGATAAACCTGGTAAATAAATCCAACCCTACTGAAATACAGAACAGATACATGCCTCCAGTCCCAATAAGTATTGCTCATATTTCAGATGCAAAATCAAGAAAGCTTGGCCCTTGGTGCTCACTGGTATCCTTTCAAATACAAACATAGGCAGTGATTACTACTTTGTATTTTTTTCCAAGTACTTAAATGAAGTCACAACTGTTTATGTTGACCAGATAATTTGAAGTGCCAAATTTCCAAAAGAACAAAATATAAGAGGAATGTGGTTTCTATGTTTACTAAATATTGTGTTTGCTTGTTGACCAAAAAGACAAAGAACAAAGGAGACTGTTACTTCTCGGCTATTAAGAGAAACAGCACTCTACAATAATCCTTGTGCCTAGCTTCCTGGGCCCTGTCCAGCCTCACCCAGACGCAATGGCAATCTCTTTTCAGGCATCCCGCAGACACTGGTGCAGAAGTGCCTCTGCCCTGTTGATGCCTATTAAGATGGATACGGAAGAAGCCTTCATTTTGTCTGCAGAAAATTAACAGGCAGCAACTGATGTGCGAGACAGGTACAGACTAGCCCACATTACAGGATTCAACACTAGTATTTATAAACTAACAACTTGCCCATGGATTGCCTTTCACAAAAGTCCAGCTCCACTCATGAAGTTACACATGTTGTAATGAACACAAATGCTGTCAACTACATGACTTGCCACATAGTACAAAGCCAACATCAACATCAGAATCAGTGAACAGAGACGTGCTTATCCTAGCGATTCAAGAAGCCTTTGGCAAACTTCACAGGTTGCTTTATGGCAACTGAGCTCAGGAATTTCCAATTGTAAAAGATTATGTTTTAGTAACTCCTGAGTTATTAGGTCAAATGTGAAAATCCTTTTTGTTTTTCATCTGCTTCTTCTTCACTAAGGCCAAGCAAACATGTTGAATCTTTGACTAGAGGAAGGACCTTTCTATGACTTGTTATTAGATAACAAACACAACATACAAAAACCACAGGACTAAACCAGTTTCTCCATATGCAGTACCCTAAATCACCTGACAGACAGAATGTCCAGTATAATATTTGTATAATCAGATCAAGGTGGTGAGATGACTAAATCAGACCTCAGTTATTATTGACAATACCAGTTCACTTACCCGATAGTAGTCTGTGCTGTACACATCTCTAGACATCCCAAAATCCCCAATCTTCACCAGCAGGTTCTCACCAACCAGGCAATTCCGGGTAGCAAGATCCCGATGTACGAAGTGCTGTGATGCCAGGTAAACCATACCAGCAGCAATCTGCTGAGCAATGTGGAGCATCTGGGATTGGGTCAGCTCTGCGGGACGGTTCCCTTCTGCCATCAGTACTGCATCTGGTCCGTGTGCCCTGCATCAAAATACAAACTGATGAAGTGATAGGCCACTTGTAAGCCAAAGAGCTAAAAGGCATCTGGGGTCTAAAACCAGACAAGTGACTTGCTCAAGCATAATGACAAAAAGGAATGTAAACACACTGGTGAAAGAGGAGAAACTGTCTTTTGGCTTTTTTCCTCTACTGTTTTCTTCCATGGTGAGAAAGGCTGGTGGTTTGAAGAGCATTACATAATGGGCAATATATCATTCATGGAAATAAAGCAGATAGACAGATAGATTCATAACAATCCTTAGTCCTAAACCACTACCTTTAGTCTGCTGTGCTCCAGAAATCTTTTCTGGGGAAAGGCTGGTAAATGTAGCTGATAGGTACTTGATGAAAACCTCTCCAGGAGTGATACTCTGCCGTGAAGTGGTAGGCTTTTTTTTTTTTGAATGACCAGCTTCCCCTTGATTTCCATAGGGAGACAGGTCATTGCGCGTTTTCATCTTGTCTTCAAGAAGAAAGAACTAACTTCCTTCTCACATCCAATCTGAGAAAAAGGGCAGCAATTTTAAGTTTATACTTTCAATTTCCTATCATTCTTGCAGAATAGAAAAACATTTTTGCCGATTTCACCACTGAGGGCAAGTTCTGCTCTACCCAGGAATTATCTAGTGGGAAGAGAATTTAAAACACACTCTAGTCTGAACAACTAAAGAATTCCAGAAATAGTACTTTTTTTCCAAGATCTAGCAAGCTCCTAAAATATATCGATCAATTGATTCACGAGGAGTTCCTATTCCTGCAAATAAAGCATTTTTGTATTTGGAAACCCCAATAAAGCTCTACAGCTCTTGTGCTTCACCTATCCTAACAGTGCTTGCTCTAGTATAGATATTGCACATCCTGGTACCTTGAAGATACAGATATTAATATCTGGTCAATAGAGGTGACATGTGGCCTTCATTCAACCCTGGGGGAAAGGCATAGGAGTTTGCAAGAGAGTTGCAAATTAATCAAAATCTGTGTGATCAAATCTGACCCTACCTATTAGAAATATGATACTAAAGTTGCCCCAGGGGAAGAACTTCATGAGCACGTGAGAGAGGAACAAAGAGGGTTTGCAGCATTGCTGGGACTGTGTCTGGTAGCAGGCAAAGAAGTTAACTGCAGTTATCCTGATACAGGGTACAGCTGGCCATTCAACTGACAGCACTGGTGGGAAAAAGAGGAAGGATGTGAAATCTCCAACCAAGGCTCAGAGGCAAATTCCTAATGAAAAGCACTACACCTCTCCATTGTACTGTTTTGTTTTTAATGACTGTTTTCAAATGTAAAGCTCTGAACATACAAAATTTGCGCTCTCATCTCTCACTACCTTCCCTGAGGAGATGGTACATATGTGATGAAACTTATGGATAATTTTTAATACTCCATCCATTTTGCTTGTCTTCTTGGTGCCAGCTGCAAAAGTGGAGCTCCTCGCTGTCAAAAACAACCAGCAGAGTCCTTCAGATCCACATAGTCTCCACTAGTCACCAAATGCACGGTCAGCACAGCTTCGGGGCTGGAGTCCTTGGCTGCACCACAGGGAGCAAAGGTTCCTTTGGTTTAAATTTCGGATATGTTTTTCCCCGACAGCCTTTGGTGGCGCTGCAGGGTAAGAAATAATAGGCTTTTCCAGCCTGCTTACGACCAGTGTCTGATCTGCAGCACAAGCTGCGGCAAATGTGCGCGAAATGACGGGAATGACAAATTGGAGCTTAGGTTAAACAGCTTGTCCCAGCATAATCATTTCATGTTCTAAAGACAAGAGCTGATTAATAATTTTTAAAAAAGAAAACTTAACATAGGAAATATACTGTCTGCTATACTACCATTCTCTACAAGAATTCAAAATCAGAGTTATGAGGTAAAAAAAGGCTAATTGCAAAGAATCAACGAATAAGCATTTCTCACGATGACACTGAATCAGCTGCAAATCTAATTTGCTTTAATGGGGGGAGTTCAGCACTTTGAAACAAGCATCTGGACTGGCATCTTTGGAAAGTGCGCTCCTCTTCATATGCACAGCAGAGGTGCAAGCAGGAAACACTGCCTTGGCAATACACTTAAACCTCTGCCAGGGAGGCAATCAGTCTAGGAAAAGTCACATTCACTCTGAATCCCCAGCTCAACCCATGGTGTCCCTGCCAACCCTGACAGTAAAGGAGGAGGCTGGTTGATGTCATTTGCTTTTATGATGTGTCTGTTTGTTCGCTGGGGATTACAAGGACAGCAAACTCATTTCACAAAAGCGATCAAAAACTCGTAAATGGTGACACCACCAGTCACTAGCAATTTTATTCAGACACCAGATCTGAACCCATTTAAAGGGCCATTAGTTTGATTGTTTTACGGCTTTGTCAGTGCCATGCATTACATGCAGTTTTCCAAAATGGATGTGAACACCAGTCATCCTTATGCAGAAGGCATCTTAGTACACCAAAATGCCTTTGTGGTGCCCTTGGATAAAGCAGCGTAGAAGACCTTGAGAGAACAGTCCACTATGCTTTTTTTTTTTTTTTTTTAATGTAGGAGCAAAGGCTGTCCCTTAACTGCTTATTTGCATGTCAACGAGTTCAGACTACTATAAATGGCACATACATAAAGTCACTGGACAAAACTTATTGGTTTGTAAATTACCTATTACTGTGAACCTTATGCATCACTTAGTTATTCACGCTTGCTTCACTACCAAAATTCAATTTTGGTTGGATATTTCTGAATAACTTTTGAAAGTAAAAGTTCCAATCCAGGCCCCATGATGCTGCAGTTTCCATTGTACTGAAGTTCCAAGCCTAACAGTTTTCTTGCCACAGATTTACAGTACTTTTTCCAATATGTTGACAGGAGGGAAGAGAAAAGCAGTTAGATTTTCCAAAGCTTTTAGACACCTACAGATAGATAGGTGTTGAGTGGGATTTTCCCAAGTGCTAGCAGAAAGGAGGCAAGAGAGCAATCCCTACTCCAACTCCTGCTCCTACAAGGGAGCAAGCTTTATAGCCAGACATTTCAGAATATACTGAAATATATTGAAAAACAGCACTCCTTTTGTTGCAGGCACCAGGAGTAACTTAGTGGTCCTTTCAAATAGGTAAGGAAATAATAAGCTCCATATCACAACTCACAAAATGTACAAGCAGTGCGTCATACAGATTTTCATTCCTGTGTTTTTTACTAGTGGTAAGTAATTTGCCATTGAGTACCAACAACGCCCAACTTCTCTGCCCATTTCTGCCTCCTCAGCACAACAGACACCAGTGGATTTACCTGAGGAATTTGTTCAAATCTCCGTGCTTCATATACTCAAAGACCATGATGAGTGGATCGCCCTCGACACAGACGCCGTAGAACTTGACAATGTGCTCATGCTGCAGGTTTGTAAGCAGCTCTGCCTCACGGTGGAAGTCCTTCCGGGCATTGTCACTGGCATCCTTCAGCGTCTGGTGGAGGAAAGGGAGATGTAAGGAGGAGGTGTTTGCAGAAGGTAATGAACATGTGGGAAGGAGCTGTAAGGGTAAGATAAGGACCTCTGAAAAGGATGGAGAAGGTACATTCTTAATAACTGTTTTAGAAATGCAGATGTGATGTTTAAGGGTAATTTAATAGTGGCAGTACAATTTTTGTTCCCCTGCCACACATCGTCCCAGAGGAGTGATAGGCAGGACCTTACTGTGCCAAGTGTTTTCCAAACAGAACAAAGAAACTAACCTTATCCAAGAAACATACTAGTACACAGCTGGCCCATTTCCTTTAGTATTTAACTCAGGCAAAACCCCAGCATCCTGTGGGCACTCACCTCTGTTTTAAGTTCTGTAAAGTGAAACTTTGCTTGCTTAAAATGATTAACAGGAATGTAGGAGCCTTCGTTATGTACTATTAAAGTTGTTTTTGATGTGGGCCCCTATAGCATGCTATGCATAAGGCAGATTTATACAAGGGTTCATCCCTCAACCAGAGCTTACAACCTAGAATCCCAGCGACTTTTTTGGGAATTCAGTGAAATTACTCACATGCCTGAGATGAAGAATATGCATAAGGTACTGGAGGATCAATCCTAAATTGCTAAACACTGAAGAAATAATGCAGAACAGAATATGGGGAGGGACATCATTTCTTTTTCTTTCAGATATAGCTTTAAAATCTCGCATATTTTCATGTATGGCAAATATAACAATGCTGGGTCAAATGGGAGGCTTAAATGTCGTTTTATGAAATGGCGCTAGTTTTATGAAATGACACTAGTTAAGCAGCCACTCAGAAAGACGGTTTTAGATCTCTCCATAAAAACTGTTTTGTGAGTAAGGAATTCTTTCAAGCACCAGAAAGCAAATTCTGACATGAATTAAGTAAGGAATCACCATAATTAACAACATACTATTGCTATGCTCTACTTTCTTGAACTACAGAGGTTGCACTATATTAATTCAAATAATATTTCTAAAACAGTAAGAGAGTGATAGCAGGTTACCCATTCTCACAAATTATTATTCACAGAAACTGAAGACTGAGATCTGTACTCTAACTACATCTCAACTCAGTGTAAAAGAAAATGAGACACAAAAATAGTGGCTTTAACTAAAAACGCTTCTTCCTGGTCATCTACTCACTTTACTTTCCATCCTGAATTCCCATGGTGAGCATGGGACCAACAATGCCTAAGAGAACAGAACAAGCTGATACTGTAAAATGGTTCCACCAATAAACCCCATTTTTTGGCTGTAACAAAATCATGGTTTGTACAAGATGTTTCCTGAACAGAATCAACTCTGGCCACTTGTCTAGTGTTATATGTGTCCATGTGTAGATAAGGGACTAAAAGATGGGTTTTACAGAAGACACTCCTTTTACTCACAAAAATGCAACCATAGGTCTCCAAAAATGAACAGCTACCATAATAAGGTCCAGATGGGAGGGATAAGAAACAGGGCAGACTGAACAGCCAGCTACTACATCAAGAATTTTTTCCCAGTGGATTGTAGGCTCTACAGATTCCAGAGGCAATAGAAATCTGTCAGGCCAAAAACACTCCTTCCCTGAGGGACACTTTTATGAACCCCGTGTTTTCTGGCCCAGAACCCTTCTTCCATGAGTTTTACAAATAATGATGCAATAAAGATTTTGGCTGTTTAAAAAGCTATGGTACATGAGCATACAAAGCTGAAGTGGGTATCAACTCAGTCCCCCACCTTGAGTCTCAGTTATCACAGTTATATCACAGTTAATCACAGTTATATCCAAAGCAGATAAGGGCTAGCTGAAACACCTCTAACACCCCTTAATGGTGCTGGGATGATGCTTTAATATCCCACAGCCACAGTCAAATCTACATTATATATTGCAACCACAGGGAACAATTCTGCTGTCAGTTGAGTTTCCTCTGGTGGTTTCATGAATAAAGTAATTTGACTGTAATTCTTGTAGGCAACAGAACTAGAAAACCAATTTATAAAAAATAAATAAATAACAGGAACCTGGATAAAAATAATCAATACGGAGAAGCATAGCCAATCTTTCACTGTAAAGACAGTAAAAATGCTGACAGCTTTGTCCTGTGAGGATGGCATATTGTATATTTGGGAAAGTGCTTTTTATCTCACAGAAACAGCAAAATTATCATATGACAGAGCAGTTGCCATGGTAATTACATATTTTCTGTCAAAGAGCAAAATGCGGCAAGGTCTAAAACCTAGGAGAACCCTGACAGGCTTCCTACCTACCAAAAGGCAAGTGGAATTTCTGATGCCCAACAGTGCCAAACCCTTTTCATTATTTCATGCAGCACAGAACAGATGCAATGCACACAATGCATGAAAGAGAGCTGACATTCAGGCAAGGAGAACACTGGAAGGACTGAAAATTAATAAGCACACAGAATTTACATAGAAATGACACTGAGTAATATATTTAGAGTGTTCTCAGTGCAAGAAAAAAATAAAAACAAAATAAAACGATAAGAGCACAAGATAGAGAAAAAGACATATTCATTATTATTATCTTTACTGACAAGTAAGCCAAAGCTGTGTATGAAAACACTCTCACCAGCTGATGGGATTCTTGCCTGAGTAGGAGCTGAGATGATCTCAGCCACTCCCAGCCATTCAGGCTCCTGGGCCACCAGCTAAGGAAGAGGGACATCCTCCTTTGGGCAACAGAGGAATGTTCTGGCTGTTACAGATGCTCCATGTCTGCTGAGTTCAGTCTTGCCACAAGTAAAACTATCAGCCCACAGCTGTTCCCCTTCAATAGGTCTTTGCCCAAGTAACCACTGAGAAACTGATCTCTGCAGATCCATGCTTGGTAAAGGAGCACAGAACCTGTAGTTCCTCAACCCATAACTACACTGTAGAGCTGCACTTTTGAGTATGTTGGAGGAAAAAAAACAGAGTCTGGCTCTCACCAACAGCAGTATGTCTTTATAATGAAATTCTCGGGATAATTTACACTGTTTCAGACTTGCACTGTGAAATCCTTACAACTGCTTCCCTTCACTGTATAACAAGTAAGCAGTGTATTTATTCCAGAAATGAAGTTTGTTTTTGACCAGTATCTGAAGTGCTGGAAACCTTTAGCTTTCCTCTGAAAGTGTCATGGAAATGTTCTTCACCTAATGCTAACAGCACTCTCCTACATGACCTCAACCTCAGAGCAGAATGACCTTTGCCTTTTCCTCACCTCCAATTCCTTTAAGGCTAAATGAATGCAATCATACATGGAGGGAACCAAGCCTATGAGGAAATGGTACTGAACCAAGCCTAAGGAAGTCAGTGTGGCATGGCAAAATGGCCTCCAAGGAAATTATGACTATCCCTTCACATCTTCCTCCACTTTCTTCCTCTAAAGCTGCCTGAAGGAAATGGTACTCTGATTTGAATGAAAATTCACCCAGGAGGAGTATAATGCCCTCGGACTATTTATCCTTAGGTTAAGTTCTGTGTTCAGAACCTGTTCTAAGGTTCTGAACCTAAGGATAAACAGGTTCTGAACACAGGTTCTGACCCACATGGCTTCTGTCTACTCAGTGATCCTCAGAAAAGCCTGATGGCCAAAACTAATTTAACCTGAGCCATACAAATAGAGAAAAAGTGCAAAATTTGGGGTTGTTCATGCTTAGCCTGATATTTTCTCTCTTTCCAGGTTTTTCTGGAATCCTTCTATCTGCTCTATCATTTGCAGCAGCAACTTCAATATTTAGGATATTGGACATATGAAAAGGATGCATTTCAAGACAGAGCAGCTTGCTCCTTTGAGGTTTAAAAACACATTTTTGAGCATGCTTGTACAATGCTGCAATGTTGCCCAGCAACTGGCAGGCAGAGACCTAGCAGCACAGCCAGCAAATGAAAAGAAGTTCTGCAGATCTCAACTAGGTGAGGAGAAGCTTTCCCCACGCCCCAGCTGATACAGCCGCAGCTTGCTTGCCTTCCTTTCTGCTTAAATCCTTCCAGTATGGCCTCACTTGTCACCAAACATGTATTTCTAATGGGCTCAGAGAAGCCCTTTCTTAGGGAGATTCTTAGTTTGCTTTCGCTTAGGAGGAGGATGCTCTAAATCATTTGCTGTTCATGGTGAGGACCTACCCTCAGCCAGGATGTTCCTCCAGGACACCGATCTTCAGACCTTTGCTAGCCAAGCCCTACACCCAGTAGAGGGAACAGGATGCAGTCCTCTGACTAGCATGCCTATGAAGTTCCATTCTCTGTCAGGGAGAGTGTTGCCCTCAAAAGTATCTAGAGCATAGGCATGAACCATAGCCATTATTCCATAATGCAGTAAAGGGAAAAGAGTGGGAAATGTCAGGTGATTTACCACTTGATTCTATAGGGACCACTCCAAAGGTCCACTAAGCCAAAAAAAATCACTCTTTGACAGGGACCATCAAGAGCTGATGCAAGGCACCTGAGAGGAGCATGACCTGTCCACAAGGATCGGTCTCCTTACTTGTCCTTCAGCAGTTACCTGCAAGACAGTTATCAAGGACACTGCAGAGAGTGGATTTGGGAAACCTCTAATAACACTGGTCCAGAAAACTGAGAGATCTAAAACCACGGAGACATCTCTGCCTTTACACACTGAATGGTACTCATTGTGAACCACTGTGAGAAGGAACAGCAGAGAGAGAGAACAGGCACAGCACTTAACAGCAGCGAAATGATAGGCTGCATTTGGTCAAGACTTTCAAAGGAAACAAGCACCAGTTGAAAAGCTTTTATTTTGCTCTCAGGCAGTTACCTGAAGTGATACAGGACAGGAAACTTTCACTCTATTCTCACCAAAATACAATAGAAAATTCATTCCTTTCTAACTTCGTCATCTCCTGTCTCTTGCTTTTTCCTATCTATGATATAACATTTTTTTCCCACCAGACAACATGACTGAACAACTCAAGTATCACAAAGCTTGTAACCTTGGCAAACCCCTACAAAATTCTATTTATGATGGAGAAAGAAATCATTAAACTAATCCATCTTCCTTTCATGTTCCCTCACTGCCAGATCCAAAACTCTGCTCCTTGTTTACAATTTCAAAAAGATGATCTTCTGGGATTCTTTTACTGTATGATTTGATTCAAAACATACACATTTTTGCCTAATTGGAAATGGACAGATAGTATTATTTTCTGACCCCTAAGCACAGACCAAATTCTAAGGTATGTGCTTCCACTGCCTTTAATGAGATACTTCAAGAGCTGAACACCTTGTTCAGCTCTCTTGAACACAGATGGAGATAGCAGACAGTTGTCAGGGAGACCTAGCAAACTCTTTGTACAGTGTGCTTTCACTGATACTATTTTCTAGCAAACCTCCACAGCTGAGGATGACAACCGACTTCAGCAGTTCCATTTTGGGGGACAAAACAGGTCGGCATGGTGACTCAAGTCTGGAGTGCAAGCTCTGAGATCGTGGTGGAGATCTTACTCCCCAGTATGTTTCCTCCTGTGCTGCCAAAAAAATCCGTTTTTCTCAGAGTAGAGGGGATTTTTCTGGATCCAGGCTGCAAGGTTATGGCTGCTTTCCCTTAGTTTCCTCCTGCTGTTACTGTATTTTGGAATGGTTGAAAGGAGCCTGATAATCAAAAATCACTCCTCCAGTTCTGAAATGTCATGATTTTTGTATTTTCTTACAGGCAGAATTTAATAGCACATAAAAATATTATCTACAAGTTTATTATAAGATTCCATATAAGATTACTAGCAACCATACTAATGATAAATATGCACAATTTCTATCAATGGTTGCCTAAAAGAATCATACAGATCACAACAAATCAGGACTTTTTAGATCAAAAATTATACATATAACCTCTTCATTTAGCTCACTGTTGATTACTTTTTACACACATAAATGTTACATGTAATTTTAATGACTAGGTGTTATTTTTCATGCATTATACTTTAGATAGATCATAAAATATTTTGTCCCTTTGTGACACTATGAGTTTCCCCTTTTTCCTTACAAAATTCAACTCTTATTTTACAATCCTCAGCAAGATCAAATATCATGTTCTCTCAAGACTCCATTAGCCTTGTGAACCCTTCCACATATATCAGAAGAGTTACACAGGGCTGCGGAATAGACAAACAAGATCATTTACAAATAAAACAGCATTAGTTTCAATCATGAATTAATAATGGAAACCTTGACTCTTTTACCTTCACTGCCACCAAGATCTTGTCCTGCTCGGGACAGAGGTTATAGCATTCAGCCAGAAAGACTTTCCCAAAGGCTCCTTCTCCCAGTTCTCTTTTAAGAACGATATTGTGGCGCTTGATGTGCTGAACAACTGTGAATAGAACACAAAATGGAGGTCAGAACTGAATGGCAGGGCCACGATGGGAAGAAGTCCATGCTGGCAGCCACAGGGAGACAGGATGGCCTGCCCAGTGCTGTGTGTAACAAGGAAAGAACACATCACCTATAAGAGCTTTGTCCAAAAAGAATGTGTTAAAATACATTTGTAGCTGGAGTGCAGCACATTTGCTGTATAAGAAAAAATGGACTTAGGAGTCAGCTGAGAAGAAGCTATTTATCATCATGCTTGGAAGAGTGCTGAAGCATACATAAAAGTGAACATTTTTTTTTAAGCCAGGAAGACAATCAGAAAACAAAACAAACCTTTCTCATATCCCTTCTATTTTTGTTTTTCCAACAATAGCTGAATACTCTAAGGCAAAGCCAAATTTCTTTGGAAGGAATAAAGTCTTAAAATTAGCATAATCCAAGAAAATAATGTGCCCTCTGTTAATTAAATCCAACTTATTCTCTGGTACTCTTAACAGATACTTATGCTGCTTTAAACTGCTGCTGTCTCTCTCAGTGCTATACTACAGCTATAAAAATATCATTTCACAAACATGATTTACAGCATTGCTCTAAGTAAAAGAAATAAAAGACGGACAAAGGTTTTAGGCAGTGTAGTGGACACAGCCTTAGCTGGACTGGTGCCCAGAAGCAATTGGTCATTACAGTCCTCCAGCTTTTTTGTTTGTCTCTTTTTATATTTCCCTTTTGGTGCAAGTTTCCATTAGAATATTTAATATTTTAAAATCCTGAACCAAATTGTGTAAAATACACTATCAATTTTATAATGTTCTAGCTACATAAAGCAGCTGCAAGGTCAGTTTAAATGGCCAGCTGAACAGGGTTTATAGCTTGTGTTACTGAAACTGTACAAAATAGCCAATGTCTGCTGATGAACTTGACCCAAGTGTATTTGGCAGCTTTTGCAAATGCTAAAATTGAACCCTGCCAGGACACAACCCACTAGCAATTTAATTGCTAAATCCAGTGAAGTAAATAGGTTAAATGGGCATCAAAGAGCTTCTTCAGGGGCATGAATCTCACCTCAGCAATGAAACCGGTGGGACTAGTGCTGAACCCCTGAGGAGGGAGAACTGAGGTTTGGGATATATTTTGGATATATTTTGCTGTTGACCAGCCTCTCACTTTGACCATACCTTCCAAACTGGCCATTTATCTGCCTGAAGACTACTAAAGACATCATTACTCCAGGAGCACTACTATTAAGAGTAGTGGAAAAAATGACACAGCCTCCCCCTTACCATCTCTAGGAAAATACCTATGTTCCACACTGGAAGTGTCTGAAGGTGCAGTGCATTTCTTAGTCATATATGTAATAATAACATGCATGCATGAAATGCACCATCCCAGTATTCTCACTATTCATCCCAACACAGTTTTGCTCCAACAGTGCATTGGGCACAGCCAGAGCAGCTGGGATTTCACCCACTCCACACAGCATCCAGCCCCTCAGGAAGAATGCTAAGGAAAAATGGCTCTTGAACATGTGCCTAGCCCACAGAAACCTGTTTCTGCTAGTGCTGTAGTAGCAGGGTGAAGTAATTATGAAAATGATGCTACCATTTCATCCTAGTATGACAGGTCTCCCACCAAAACTGAGAGGACACACTTTCAATTAATAGCCAAGAATATATTAAATCAGAACAGTTTTTAATTCTCAACAAATTCTGGTCTAGTATAACATAAAGTTTTATTGTGATGATATTTTTTATGCATGTGTGTGTGCATATACACACACAGACATGCACACATTTTTGGCAAGCTTTTCAAGTACTAAGCAACTTCCTACAGTCAGTAAGAATATACTCTTTATTTCACTTTGCTTCTCAGTATTGTGCTTTCAAATAAACCATAAAATACAATTAGCATGAGATAGGCCTGAACCAAAACACACCTTTTCCTCACAGATGCCTATTAAATAGCTTACTTCAACTCTACTAAAATATGTAACAAAATAAGTATCAAGCATGTCTTGAAGCATGACATACACAGAAAAACATACACATACGGGGTATGTGTATCTCAAACACAATTCAAGAAGGGGATCTGGAACAATTATTTCCTCCTCATCAACTCCAGTCTTGCAGTTCATAGGAGGCCTGAAATTTGCCTCATTGTGCAGAATCACACAGAAATTGCTCTGCTTTCCTTCAGTTTTTTTCTAATTGAAACTCACAGGAAATAACTGAGAAAACAGCCCCCAATACTAAAAGGTCTTCAATTATAGTTGAAGATCCAGGGACTTCTTTTTTTAATATAAGTCATTCAAAAGTCTTTGGTTGATTATAGTTTTACAACTATTTCCTTTGCTTGCTTGAGAAAAGTGAGGTGATTTGACAGACTGTAATTATACCTGGTTATTTGAAGGAAACCCAGCCATGGTCACACCAGTGCACTGAAGAGGCAGGAGATGGAAACTCTCTCAGCTACTACTACTCAGTTAAACTGTCCTTCAGTCCTATCTCTTTGGACATTTCTTACTTTCCCAGTACTTCCCCAATATCACTACAATACTGTCTCATCTCCTTACATAAAGAGAAGCATGGCTGAGACCCACCTGAACATGTCAACACTGTAAAATACCCATAAAATCAGTTAACTTTTCTCAGGCAGACAGCATGGCTGTGGTGCTGTCCTACTGGGCTTAGCAGCAAAACTCCACTTCAGCATAGGTTGAGTTCAATTTTGTCCTTTTTAATACCACCAAAGAGCTGGTGATAAACATAATCACCTCTTAAATTCTGGTTAGATCCTCTCCATTTTGACAATACAACAGCACTGATGTTGGCCCTAATGGTAAAGGGACTTTATTATCAAGTTCCTGGAGGACTTCACGAACAATGGAGAATAAAAAGAAATAAGAAACATCAAATACTTCTGTGCAGTACACTTGTATCTGCTGCAAAATGCTCTTATGTAAGTAAACCAAGCATTCAAATAAACTAACTGTTTATACCAGACTGTCAAATGCAAAACATAACAAGCTAGAGATCTGCACAGAATATGTTTGCAGATCATTTTGCTGTATCAGCATCCCTGTTATCTTTCAATGTGAAACTGAGGTATTATAAACAAATAAATAAATGATGGCAGTAAATGTGACTAAGTGGGCACAGATTAACAATAAGAACAATATAAGTAAATCAAACACATATGACAGAAATATGAGCTAAGGAAGAAATCCATTTAGCGCACATAGGACCCCAGTCATAATGGCCCTGTCTTTGAGAGAAGGGAGATTCCAGCAGGAGATGCACTAAAAAAATGAAGTCAAAATCTGCTTTCAGTTAATATCAGGATAAGGCAATTATCTCTGTTAAAGTCCAAAAGATTATCTGGATTTACACTGAAGAAACAAAGCAGAATTTGACCAAGGAGGTAGTATGATTGTATTGCCAAAGAGAAGCTCTCACAAGATAGTCTCAAGAGGCAAAGATACACAAACATTCAAAGGATGGTTAGATATCTTCCTCTTTTTGGCTCAGAGTGATACTTGCTTTTGAGCTGCCAGTTAGGCTTTCAAAAATCATGTCATCGCTGGTTTACAGTCTTTGTTTGATTACTGCAACAAATATATAAGAGCTAAACTGAGTTGAAACACTTCCGCAAAAATTAAAACACAAAATATGAAGCAAAAATGAACAAAGTAAGCAAGGATAAATGCTGAAAAGAACCTGCAGGGTCAAGCTATATCCATGAGAGCTGTGCCTGTAAAACTAGCAGGCTCCTATGGTTAGCTGTAGGAAATGGCTGGCCACAGAAAACAGAACTGCAGAAAAGGGCCCTCTTCTCCTCTCAAGATCCCACAGACCTCCCACCAACAGAGCTGGCTTTCTTCTAGGTATTTCATTCACTAACATGCAGCAAGTCGTATTTTAAATGATTCAGCAAGGCCTTAATTTGCTTACTCTTCCTAGGTAACCTACCTTTGACCGTTAGGCTGAATGGAGATCACATCACTTTCGGGAGTGGATCCCACCAAAACGAACAGCACAGGAATATTTCATCATACTGAACTCACTGTGTTGGATGTGACTGGCTTCAGTTTATGTGCTTAAATAACAAGTGAAATGTGGTGGAAGAATCAAATGATTTTTCCTTGGTCATGAAAAATAGGGCTGAGCATTTTACCACCACAAGTGACCGTTAGATCATCTAATCTGACCTTTGCTCCCTTTGGAGCACTGAATTGAGTGAATTGATTTGTGTTTGGTGGAAGGGGGTTGTGCTGGTCTTGATTTGAAAGTTTGAGCTTTCCTGGGTATACTATTTAATTCTTTAATAATAAAAATGCAAGGATTTTTTTTTTCAGCTTCTCTGGCTTTCACCTCCTTCTCATGTTTTTTTAAGAGACATTCTCTGCTACTAGCTTAAACATCTTTTTCAGATCTCATAGTTTTTTTCATTATGAACACATTGATATATAACACCAAGACTGCCGTTGCCTGTCTTGGTAAAGCAGAGGGAGGGAAGTTCCTCCCTGGCAGCGATTTTCTCCAGTTCACCAGTCATTTTTATGGCTCTTCTCTGAACAGATTATCAACATCTTTTTAAGAACATAGTTTTCACAAGTGCAAGCCACATTCTTGTGTCACTGTCCATAAGGCTGTGAAACAGAGATAAAATCAGCTTCCTACTTCCCTGTACATCCAAAAATCACACTAGTTTTTTTAAAGCTAGGTTTCCTACAGAGCATGAAAATTATGCAATTATGTGATGTGCATGTGTTTGTCTCATCTTGAACAGCTCATCCAATTAATATATTTCAAGGGCTAGACATTTAAGTTGTGTCTCCATATACCTTATGAAAACAGCAGAACAGAGCAGGGAGCTCTCTTTATGGAGAGTCTGCCACTTATCCCTTTACAATATTCATTACTTCTTACTCCATTTTATGTATTGTTATTGTTGTTTAATTCTTACAGTGCAGCAGTGACACATTCCCAGGCAAGTCAGATGCTCAGCTGTAGGTGCAGAAACCTACACAGAATCATGTATGTTTTCATGTACAGAAGCCACACTGCAAGTAACTTAGATCTCCTTAAACGCACGAACATAAGTCTACAGATTACCTGCAATACAGATAATCTACTCACCATCAGAGGTGGCAGTTCAGCGTATAGAAAACTGAATGTAGAGGAACTACAGAAGAAATACCATGTCAAACAGCTACATAGGGGAGCCCCATCACATTACCTGTACAAATACGGCTTCTGAAATGGTTTCAAATACAGATATGGCTCTTTTTCTTCTTCTCTTTTTTTCTAAATAGAAACTGTGGAAAAGAGATTGTCCCTTGTTGCCCATTATGACCTGCCTGATATTTCATAACCATCAGATCACAAGCGGTGTTGGGGAGACGCTTGATGAGTAAGATAAAGAATGCTCTTCTGCGGGCCTTGGTCTTCCTGGAAGAAGAACTGGAGACACTTACGAGAAGCAAACTTGCACGCATTCACAAGAATGGCATTTTCATGCTGTCAGGAACAACATCTAGTGATAAATCTCATAAAACTATGATTATTGTGACTTAACCTTTCAATTGCTTCATTTACTACTTAACTCCTCCCATGACCTGTTTTTGAAACCCCAAACTTTCCACAGCCTTAACTGAGAATTGGGCTTTCCTCCATGCGGTAGTGCAGCAGCTCCTGGGAGGACGCCTGGATGAGAGCCCTTGTGGCAGTGCCACAGCTCTTGGCTGTGAGGTAGTGGAGTGTCACCTCTCTGGAGGTGTTTGCTGTCTCTTAGATTTTATATTTGACTTCTGATGAGGGGCCTTATCTCACTCCTTTGATAGAGTAAGCTGTTTTGCTAGGATCCTTTCACTTTGATAACATTGCTGTGCTCTGTTAGATTCTTATAATGAAACAAAAACTATCTTACGATAACTAACAAAAACTATTTTCTAATAACTATACTATCATTGTGTTAAATACATGAGCCTTATAAGCCAATTTCATCCTTCATGAAATCAAGAATATCAAAGTTTATATACTTTTTCTAGGCATGAATGTCTCATATATGAAAACCAGGAGGTATGCAAGAACCTCAAAGCTTTAGTAAACTGAAAATGTTTAGAGTTCATTAAATATAGTTATATTAATACAGCATATTAAATATTAGGATATAACAGAGTTACTAAAAGCCAATTTTGGCTCACTATGTACAGAATAAATAATAGCTATTATTCAGTATTTTTTTTTACCCTTTGCCACTTACAGGCTACTGACAGCTTTCCAGCAGAGCAAAGTAAGCAAGCTCTAAGAAAAAAAACTGTGCTGCGTTTTTGACCACCTTTTGCCTTTGCAGATATTTAAGTTAGATGGAGACAATGATTTCACCACAACCAGCCTCCTTTTAGATCAGGAAATCCTTTCTTTCAGCGTGATACTAATCTTTAGGGATCTTCTGAGTAGCAGAAACAGAAGCACTCAACAAAGGATGGGGAAGTACCATGTAGCATATCTCATATGGTAGATGCTTGCAGGGTAGAAGGGCTAATAAACATTCTGTCTTCAAAGTATTAACTCTTTTCTTCCTTTGTTTCGAGAAACACGCATAGACTTGAAAGCATCGCAGGCTCGCAGGTGGAGAAGCGGGACAATCCCAGATGAGCAGCAGCATTTGACAGCAGCATTATACATTTAGTGACTAATCCATATTAAAGTCTGGCATAAATGTGTCTAAAGGGAAAATTCAAAGAAGATCACCCTGTTTCTGAGGTGGCTTTTTCTGATTTCAGTTTTAAAAGGAAAAGGAAATTATTTTGTCCGTCTACGTGAAAGAGGACAAAAGGCTGTTAGTTTGACCCTTCAAGGGGACTTCCAAAGGAAATTTCAAAATTAAACACACTTTTGAAGGAGTACAGCATGTGTTTAGCTTACAGTCCAAAAATCTGTCCTTGTATATAAGGTTAAGTGCATACATAATTTTCATCTTTTGCTGAACTATTGCAGATGATTCTGCTGTGCTGGATGCCCTGTCTGCTTGCAGCTAGCTGTGCATGGAAGGAAGTGAAAACAACGGAAGAGGTATCACAGGAGCATGACAGAATTCAATCACTTAAAGCACACATAAGATATATCACTCTTCTTCTAACGATTCTTGTCCTGCTACAGAATACTTCTTACAGTTTTGACTGACAGCACTATTTTGCACAGCTTTCTACTAGCAAGCTGAATCTTATTCAGGCCAAGTTTTTCTTGAGCTAATAGAATTAGACTCCTCTTCTTGTGGAGGATTCAGTTTTAAACTGCTTCTTTAAGCAGACAGAGGTAAAGCTCTGTGACTGCTTGGTTACTTCTCTGACAATTCTATACACACCTCCCCTTTTTACTGGATTTTGCTGTAAGCAGCAGTCACAAATAAATAACAGTGACAGTTTTAAACAAGAAGCTGGGTGGATTCTCCCAGAAGAGGGGCCACAAAAATTCTCTGAAGACAATAAGCATGGGAAATCAACAGAAGAAGAAAACTCCCTCACCCTTTGATCAGGGTCCTTCGTGAGAAATATAATAATAAGGAAAGAGAGAAAACTCTTCACTCAGCCTGTGCACAGATGAGAGCTTCTCTTTGTCCTCCTTCTCCATAAGGAGATGGAGGAGGGGTTAGCACTAGCTTTTAAACTGACAGAAAAACAAACAAAACAACAACAACAACAAACAAACAAACAAACAAAAACCCAACAACACATGAGAGGGAAGAGATGAGTAGAACTATAGCTAAAGGTATCAGGACCAAGAAAAGAGGAAAAGTCTCTTACAGAAGTCCTGTCCTTCCATGGTTCTGCATCATCCCAGCTGTTATTTTAATTTGCTCTCATTGACGGCTGCTATACCTCTTTGCAAGGGCAGGCCATTTACAAGTCTTATGTGCCTGCCAAAGGCAGCTGCAACTGGCAGCATATACATACAAAGTACACCCACAAGACAGGTCTTCACTCTGGGCTGTGCTAACTATCTCTTCTGCAACCACAAAGTGGCCAAGAGATTACAACATTGTAATAGCTTCACACAAAAACACAGGATCTCACCCCCATAGCTCTTGCGTACAGGTCATCCAAATGAAGCCAGGAAATTTGCAAAATGGAACATGCTGAGGGATTTACAGAATCAGATCCTCAAAAACTGCAAGGAAAAGATCACTTTGCTTCTGTGTTGTTCCATGTGCACTGGTAACGATCCTTCCCCATTTCCATATGAATGCTGCACATGATTAATTTTTCAAGTCAAAAAAAGTCCACCTGTGGTAGACCACATCACCTTCTCTACTGACCCGTCTCTTCAGTTTTGTTCCCATTGAAGCATTAAGACTGTAAAGCAAGAGTTAGTTGTATGGCAACAATGCACTCAGTCTGTGTGCGAAGGTCATGAGGTTACTTCAATTTAGGTGACCTCTTGTCACTTTGCAGGGTCTGAAAACTTCCTCAGATCCTTGGGATAGATGGGAATGAGATTGTGGCATGCCTCTTACATTAAGCCTTGCTTAAATAAACAATGCGTCTTGGAACTACCCTTTAAATTACCTTGACCTATAGCCTATCAGGATTTGAAAACACTTCAAATCCTTTTCCAAGAGCAGCAGGATAGTTGTCTGTGGTCTGTAATTGTCTGGAGAGAAAATCCAACCTCTCCAAAAATAAAGCGAGAGGAGAAAAATTGTAGCTTGATACTAGGAACTGCAGGACATTCCCAAATTCTTTTCCTTGCAAAAAATGTTACACATATTCTCTTCTCTTCTCTTGGATTTGCATATATTTACGTGTAAGACTAACTGATCCAGCAGACCATGTAAGAAAACTGTCACTCATTTGAGCTCCGGATTGTGTTATTTTTCAGTTAAAATGATATTTTTCTGCATTTCAGACCATTAAGAAGGAGGCTCCATTCTTTGTTATTTTATATTTCTTTGGTACTACGTACAGAGAATTTTGAAGGCATTATTATTATTGGACTTATTTTTGGCCACTGGCATTTTACTGACACTGTGGTGTGGTTTCTACAATGTAACATGGTAGCAAAGTCAAAGACTTAGAAGGTTACTCTAAAGCTGTATGCCTATCAAGTTATCATCTTTTAGATAATTCCTTTGAATTATTAATTAATTTTGTTCCTTTTAATTCATCAGGTCCCAACATGATACAAAATCAGGCATACAAATTAAAGCAACTATTCCACCAGAATGAAAAAAAAAAAAAAGAAAAAAAAAAAGAAAATGGAAAAGCTTTTGCAATCATGCTGCTTGTACCTCTCACACATTTTGAGTCCTTCGGCCAAGGTCAGAGCTGTCTGACATGGGAGCAGAGGTGCCTGCTGCACCGAGCACCTTGCACATGGTATTCCCACCCTGGGGCTGCTTGTCTGGTGGCACCAACCAGCTGCTCAGCATGGAGCCCGTGTGTCTAGCCTGCGAGACGAACACAGGCACTCAGCGCACATAAAGCAGGAGCAGAGGGTGCCTCAGCTCCACGGCAGCCACCAGAAAACCCAGCCATGGAGGTGGGGTTGCTGGTCTACAACATGGCCTTCAGACAGTTCCTTGAAAAGACAGTTGTTTGTAAATTCTCACTGACAAGTAGAAATCCCCTCCCGCACATCAATAAAACTTTTATTTTAAAGAGAGAGGACACACATGCAGGAAGCAAAAGTTGACTATATGATACACAAGCAACTAATGGAAAACAATGCCCCATGCTCCTTTCACGTAGTGACAGTTTCCTATGGGCTCCAGCGTGATAATGAACTGTTGGAGCCACAGGATCAACAGTGACAACACAACCAAGCAACTGATAAATAGGACCTTTGAATCCATGGCCCAGGATGAGGCTGAGGACAAGTTCAGGCTCTGCCATTATGCTTTCAGTGCCTAAAAGAATCTTGTTTTCCAGTTGGTAATTAGCGTGTGCTGATCCAAGCACGTGTCACTAAGGAACCGGAGCTGCCCAAATGTGGCACAATGCATAGAAGCTTACTGGGCTGATTTATCACACTATAATGAACTCAGTTGCAGACTTTTGAGGCATGGGAATGCAATACAGAAAGAGGGAATAAAAAGGAGGAAAGGGAGGAAGAGAGAGCATTGAACATTTTGTTCCAGTCAGCTTCCAAGAAAGAGAAAAGCACTAGGAGAGACGTGACTGAAAGATGCCCTCCCACAGTCCTCAGGCTGGAGAATGGGCCGCTGGGCAGATGTCTGAGACATATATTCCCAAAACACACAGGCCCAGCCTCTGCAGAGCCCTCCCTGAGCAACAGCACACACGCAGCAAACAAGAAGAACGGCAGAAATGGCTCAACGAACTTTATTCAGTATCTGACATACCATGTCAGTATAATGAACATGACCTAAAGAGGAGGATTACATTCATAAGTGGGCTGAGTTACCAGCTCTGACCAATTAGTACCAGTTAATTTTACGGTGATAGTGAGTACACGTGTATTATATTCTATAAAAGCTTAATAGATGTCACCATAAATCACAGCCAACTTTCTTCCCTGTGCTCTTTATTACTGGAAAGTACTTAACAGTTGAATCTTCTTCCATAGTTGTTGTAGCCTGAAGTCAATGCAAATATAACTTGGGGAGGGGAAGGTCTCTTCACGAAACCAAAAATAAATGGGCCAGAAAAGTTCTTTTCTTATCTAGCATCTAAGTAAGTGACTTGCTTTTAAAAAAATGCATCTTTTTTGTTGCTGTTGTTGTTGTAGATATTGATTGCACATCATGGTATTACAGCACAGAATAAATCAACTATAGTCTGTAAAGCACAAAGACACATAAAATGTAGACTTACTATCCCATTCCTTATGAAGTTTCAGGTCCTCACACAGAGCAATAAATACCAGCTGCCTCCACTTTCATTTACTTGAACACTGTTTTGTGAAGCAATAACAACAGCTGCTACATTGACCAGTCTTAATACACCACATGCTTTTCAGTAAATACTAAAATTACCATAAATTTTATTATTACCAGAAAATAGCTGGATTTTTGTCTCAAGTTGCTTGGAAGTGGCATTTGCAGCTAAGAAAGAGGGTATTGCTCACGTACACACTCCATACTAAACTAAAACACAGCATGAGACAAAGTGTGAGCCCTTGTTAGGCCCTACAAAGTATCACCACAGTAGATTAACATAACATTTTGAAAGCAACATGGATTAGCTGTTGTCTCCTGCAAATATAACCATCAGCAAAAGGGTGAGTAAGGACTTGGTTTAGGAAGGACCAGTCTGAAGCCAGTTATGGAGCTGGGAGGCTAGTGTGATAATCCCACATCCACAAAATGCAGAAGTTCCCAGAACCACTGCATTTCTACTCTGCCTTCCAGACAGAGGTTAAGGAGAGGTGCGTGGGTCAGATACTAACATAATTATATAGAAACCATTTCCAAGATTTATTGGGTAGTTTTTGCAATGTTTTCCCACACACAACTCTTATAATTAATTTAAGGTACATATGCCTTTCAGCACCATTGCTTCTGTCACATCTATTCTTCCCCTACTATAATATTTCCTTGGTTATGACAAGAGTAATTCAGCCACATGTTCCAAAAGTATGTTGTGCTCTAACTGCAAAAAGTAACCATTAGTGATTTGAATTTTCCCTTACAGATAAACTACACAGAGGCAACATCATTTACTTCTGAAAGCTAGACAGAGACACATACAAAACTGGAAAGTGATTTGGCATCAGGTTTTGACCAACAACTCTTATGAAGCTTTAGTTCTGTGGATTCTTTCATCGCTGTTTTCCAATCTGCAAAATAAAGGTGCTACAATACTACAAAATAGCTATGTCATAAGCAAATAGCGTTTTTATTAGAGATTAATTATTTTGTATTTGCATGGTGTCACCAAGCTATAAAGTGTAGGTCTTATAATTAGTTCTTTTCTTTTTATATATATAGATATAGATATAAATATATATTGTTTTGAAACAATAGTCCAAACTCTATCTTGCCATCACTTTCTTACCTTAAAATCTGAAGGGAAAATTCCTAAAGCATCATTTTTTTCTGCAAAAAATACTGTCCTTTTTACAAATATCTGATTCTAGATTCTGATGTCTTTTAAAATTCAAGTGCATTAAAACACAGTCATATATAAGAACAACTGGGGAAAAACACATATCCAGAAAAAAAGAATTCCTCTTTCTTCAGTGTTATGTTGTATGCCATGAAAATAATCCTGCTCTCACTCACAAAGTGTAAACAGGGAATAATTCCACCAAAATCAGTTATCACACTAGATTATCAGTCACAAAGACAAATGCCTGAGGAAGCAATTAAGAAATCCACAGTATCCTCTAATGAAAAAAAAAAAAAAAAAAAGGCTTTAATGGGACTAAAGAAAATATGTGAAATTCTGCTGTTTAGTTGACTGCCTTACATTGTTTACTAACTCCATTATACATGCTTATGATAGTTTACGATATTTTATGTACCATCCAGCATAGAAATAAGCAGGCTTCCAGAGATTACCATACCACAACTAAAAACTGGCTTTTCTACCCTCCTTTTCACACCTTTGTAAATGTAAACAAACCAAGACTTCTGAACAGGAGGTTCTGGAATTAGTTTCTTTCATCCTGTGACAAAAGAAGGCAACAGGAACGTCAGTTGTTGTGGAACCTGGGAAAAGGTAAATTGGGCCCCAATGAGAGCTGTTCTAGCTAAGCATCTGAACAGTCTCACTGTTTTTTTTTTTTTTTCCTACAACTATTTGAGAATCTATTTTTAGATTATAACTAATCAAATTGTAAGTTAGTTACCAAAATGAGAGGCAGGTGGTCAGAGAACATGCATTTTCCCCCCAGCTGCACAAAAAGTGCTGCGATTTCACACACAGACAGTGCTGAGAGCCCTACTGAAGGACATCCATGGCCACTACTGCTCCAGATTGCAGCTCTGCAGTAGTCCAACACAACCTCCCCTAATCAGTGACAGGTTTGTCACTGACACTGAGGGAATCCAAAATGAGCTGTCTTACAAAAAGCGGTATATCTTGCCACAGAAATGCTATCTTCCTATTTGGCCAGGTTGTGAAGCTGAATGAGGAGGCAGTACGTAGGTAGGGTATGCACTACATGACACAGCTTTCCATCCAGTAGCTGGTATCTGCAGATGCAGAGGAAGGACTCTCAGGGGAAGTGCTACAGTGAATTGCTGATGGGCTTGAATGGGACACGTGCGGGAGATTAAATATGGGCAGGGTGAAGAACTGCAAAGGAAGATGACTAAACTGTTCCAGCTCAACAGAAAGGGAATCTCCAGGACTCAGCTGATTAGTAGTTCTAATCAGATTTCCTCCTGTTTTTCTCACTTCAGCTTTTTACATCCTGTTAATCTAGATTTGTTCATCTTGAACAGGCTGTTACAGCTGCTCAGGAACAAGCCAAACATCTGCCCTGCAATGACTTCCCTTAGAGAGCTGATACAACGTTTCAATGTTTTGATTAAATGCTATTGCTAGTACAGTGAGAAGTTGTCCATATCCAAACCAATGTCACTGCCACTTGTTTCCACACCATGATTTTATTTTTTTGCCCTAGATCATCTTAGTTGAGGTAACGCTTAGGGAAAAAAGACAGAAACTTTTGCTAGGTTACTTATCACTATGCCTTAGTGACTCAACTTTATTTTTGATGCCACATACTCCACAGCTACTAGCCTCTTGGAAATATTTCTGCGTCCCAATTAGCGATCCTACAGTTTTGAAAGCTTGAGATTTCTTACGGAAGTTTGCAGATATCACCCCCTCACCCACCCCTGCTATAGAATGACAATGCATGCCAGAACGCCAGCTCTGGACAAACTTTGGAGAGGTGGAAAGGTTACACAATTTTGCAATAAATTCATCATGATCAAGCATCACCAGTTAAAGCAATCACTCTCCTGGCCAAAGAAATCAGTAGGAAAAGGAAGACAAAACAAAACAAAACCACAAAACAAATCTTCGCTTTTCTGATGTCCTGTTGCATCAAAGCACAGGTTGCAACAAGCAGAGAAAGTATAATGTGCTTCAACGTCTTTTGCAGTTGCTATGGTACAGTTTCTTATGGAAAATTCCTTGTTCTGCGTGATGTTTTTCCTGCCTCATTTGGGATGGCAGAACCGTTCCTCGTGTCACCTGAGAAACCGGGCTGTCAGTTTCCACCTATTGGTGAGAGAGAAACCCATCAACAGCAGAACTCATCGGAAAATGCCTCGGGTTGACGTCTCTGCACTGGTGGACACCCTAGCACCCGGGAGGAGGAAGGATGGGTCAGGAATGGAGGGAGCACGTGGGTCCTCGGCTTTAGGGGCAGCCTCAGGTTTGCTGCACTACATGGGACGAGGTGTTTCATCTCTGGGATATCCTGCTTGTGCAAGGAGCCTGGGGACGGTAAAGCAATGCACACAGATAATAATAAATAATTGCATTGTTCTCCTTGCCTCTTAAGGAAAAAGATGAGGAGGGAAAACGACAGCATGATCGCACAGTCGAGCAGCAAAAAGTGCTCAGCTCTCAGAGGAGAACTGCAATCTATCTTCTGCGTAGATTGCACCAAAGATTGTTAGGAACACAACATAAAAATGGTATTATGGCATTGCACTAGTGATACAAAGCAATTGGGGCTAAGGCACTTTCACTATGGGAATTTCTTTTATGGATTAGTTGGAACTAATCCCATTTTAATGTGACATTTTTCCTGCTGGAATGTTTTTCTTCCAATCAAAAAATAATTAGAGTCTACCACTTTTGATTCATTACAATACCACAGCATGACTTAAAAAACAAGATCAAAAAATGGGCTGTGTTAACATTTTAATGCAGTTGGATACCTTCTGTATTTCAGAATGCCAAAATTCCCATGGGCTCCCTATGGTGATGAGGAGAGCTTTTGACCTCTCTGAGGAAATGGGTTTTGAAAATAGTAAGTGCGTAAGTGCTTGAAAAGAGACTCCCTCACTAATGTCTATCATGAGAATGAACAGCATTCAGGATGTAACAATACAATTGCACTCCATGGGACAACTTTTCTGGTGGTGCCAGTATTTAAAGCTCCATTGACTTCAGTGGAGTTTCACCCTTTAATCCCAGAAGGTTTTGCATTAGTGAGATATCACTAGCAGTTAAATACAACCAGATTTCGCTTTTAGAAACCCTCCCCCTTCCAGATAAGTTCAACAAGAAAAAAAAATGGAAACAGGTATAGTAATCAAAATGTTTCAAAATTTAAATATATAGAAGTCAGGATGTTCGCAATTTTGCTTCACACAGCACTGACTTTAGAGTAAACCAGCCAAAATATGACTGAAAAGATTTTAAGGTCTAAAATAAAGTTTCAAAAATTTGGCAGCAGGAAAAATGTTGAGTTTTCAATTACCATTCTGGCATTACCATTTCTTCTAAAATGAAGAATTCAATTCAACATGTCAAAGTTTGGAAAGCTTTTCATCGTGAAATGTTGCTCAAAAAAATTAAATTCAATTTTGAAGTATTTGCCCAAAATGAACATTTATTTTAAAATACTAATTCATTTTAATTTTATTGAAGATATATCCTCTGCCACTTCAGCATCTCAATTTGAAACTTGAGAGAAAATGAAGTGTTCTCAGTTTTAACTTACATTCTGTTTTAAAGCAAAAAGTAATTTGGAAATGCTGAAAATCTCCCACAGGGAGGAAAATTCTGATTTTGAACAGCTTTACTTCTGTGCATTTAAAACTTCAGCTATAAGCCTGCTTCAGGACAGAGTTTGGAGAGGGAGGAGTTACACTGAAGATGGAGTAATTCAGCAAATGCTGCCTTATGCCAATTGCACAGGGTGACTAAGACACTGGGATCCTACTTCCTTTCTCCCTCAGCATTACCATGTAGGAAGTACCTACCCAAGTTTATCAGCACACACAGCCTGGAATGACAGTCTCTCAGAGAAGACTGTGCAAGATATATGCTCACCAGTGCAGAGCTGCACTGATCATTTTTGCCTCAGTGCTACCCAGAAGCTACCAAATTTGGCCCCCAGGGAATTCATTTTTAAAAAGCATAAGCAAATGAAAAGGATGCTGAGAACAGAAATTAAAACTCAGCTTGAAGCACGGTAGAGTTGTAACCAGGATCTGAGGAAGTTAGAGAAGATCTTGAACCAAAACCTAAGATTTGCCTGTAGTTTACTTTTGATAAACTAAACATCCTTGATCTCAGGGCTGTGAGTTAAAAGCAAACTCATGTGAAAACAAAATCAAAGAAAGATTCTGTAATTTAACTCCTGTGGAACTCCTGTGGGGCTATTGGAAATACTCATTAATACACACAGCCTCTAGAGGAGATGTTTTTGCGCACAGCAGTTCATCTTGCAGTAGGGCCCATCATTTAAACTGTCATTGGCCACATCATCTTCATTAATGTTGCTGCTTTATGTTAATATCCCAAACGTAAAGAGAAGCTTGTGAATCTACTCCTCTACTTTTCTGCAACCAGTGCAAGTCATGGTATCTTTTAAATATTTTGTTCCTGTTATAACTGTGAAAGCTGCTTTTTAAATTCCCTTATTCCAGCACCTAGTAATTTTTCACTATGCATATTTCCAGCAGCAGAAGTAGCAGCAGGTGAGTGGTGGGGGGCATATAAATAAACAGCAGCCCAGAAGACCTTTTTGTTCTTTGCCTGTCTTGTAGTCTATTCATCCCTTCATTGTCCCCAAAGATCAGAGATTTTGTAATCACGACCATAATTAAGGATCATCGGGGATTTAAAAGGACTTGCCTCTTTAACATTTATAGAAGCAATAAACATCCTTTTAAAAGCTGTAATACCAAATCAACAAATGCTTAACACTGAAGATAGGAGGTCCTGTCATGCCAACCCCCAATCCTCTAACTGTGGCCAGAGCTGAGATTCATCAAAAACTGACTAAAATTTCCTGCATAACCCGGTGAGGATATTCAATTATCTGGCTGTCAGGATGAAATGCAGGAAAGAAGGAAAGCCCAACGAACACAACAGCCTAATGAAAGGCAATTAAAAAGCTCCTTAATCAAGCACTTCTGCTTTTAACAAGCCAGGTAATGTATCAAAAGCAAAGCCTCCTCTCCCAAATCCTTTTGCTCCCTGCATCCAAACCCTAATATCACACAGTCATGGAGAGAAAGCCCAGGTAGTAAGTTCAATTGCCTGCACTTCGAAACAGTAGAGCTGCAAATAATGCCTCGATTGGAGAAAATTACAATAGACCTCTCCTTTTGTGTTTCTTTTCTTTTATATCATTCTCCCTCCCCCATCCTCCCATCCTCGCCTTCCTTTTCTTTGTCTTGAGGAAGGAGGTTTGTACACATTATTGTCTCGTAGGGTGCTGCTTCTTACTGGGGACTTTTCAGGTTACTGCTGGAGTATGTGCAAGTCAACAACTTTTGTATTTTTCCTGTAGTTTCCCTATTGTCTGGCCATGATATATCCATTTTATCTTTGTGATGTTGTTCCCGTTTCGTGCAGTCTAATCATTTTTATTAGTTATTGTGTCCAGGATTTTATATCTATGGTGGCAATTGCCCTGTGCAGAGAAGTAGTCACCCTTAACAACATACCTTCTGGCTTGAAGAACACCTACAGTTCACGGATCAGTGAACAGTTTCCCTGTTTGCAGCAATAGAGGTATTCCCTATAGCAAAGCCTGAGGCTGTACACTGAATTTTGTACATATAGAGCATCTGCTTTTTAAAGGTAACAAGCAAAATGCTAATGAGGCAACACTGCCATTCCTTTGTTCCTTAATCTGTAAGGTACTGTAAGACAGTACCACCTTAAGAAAATGAATGTATTAATATTCTTCTCATCTTTCCATTCACAGGTACAATGTGCACTTTTTTAGTCTTAACACTATTAATTAGGTATTTTTCCCTGACAGGTTGCTCCCTTTCACTGTATGTAGAGGAGGGAGAAGAAGCTTTTGTCTCCTATGACTCAAACCACCATCTTCTGTGGATCAAGCTGGGAATTAGCTGCCCAAGAGTTTGATTTTATTTATAGTTGCCTTACAGCTTGCACAACTTAAACAATAATCATCAAGAGCCTCAATAACTCAAGTGTACCAGCATACAAAACTGCTCAAGTCACACAGTGTTAAATGGCTCTGCAATTTATTTAAAAACAACAACACCAAACCTAATTCTGAATAGTCTACTGCTAGAGACAAGCAAGGTGTGTCACTGATTTGGTTAAATAAGGCTTGTTACATTAAAGCATTAAAAAATACAATGCTAGTTTGTTTTGTTTGTTTGTTTCTGGAATGTATTCAAATAGGCTTTGGCCAATGGCTTTTTTAGCCTGATTACCCCGAGTGTTAAATTGCTGTGCAAAGCTTGAAGTTCAGATCAGCATTGACACAACTTAATAAGAAACTGCGAGCGTAAAGCAGTGCAGGGACAAGCTTGTGACTCCTAGCTTCAGAGGGTTTATACTGAATGTTGTAAATTAATTTTCCCTTTTCCTACTATAAAAGCTAGAACTTTTAGAAAATATCTAAACCCAGGTTTGTTATCCTTTCTTAGACGGCTTTTACTTTAAAATAATCATTGCTCTTTCTCAAAAATGAAAAGTCCCAGGACAGAGCTATCTGCAGGAATTTTGCTGTTAGTAATTCTGTGAATTTCTCTTGTTTTTCTGAGGGGGCTACATAAAAAGGCCCTCCGTAAGACAAGAAATACTGAGGTGGTTACTGTGATCCAGATTTTCTGTAGTCCACAGACATATTTTTTCAGCATAAGGCAGATGCCGTTCCTTCCCAAATGGTTCCCAGCACTGCCTCTGGCTAAAGTTAGGGAGCAATTACAGTCTCAGAAACACTTGAGATGGTTTAGCTAAGAAATAGTGTTGATTCTGACATACATATTTGTATACACCATACTGATAGAGAAAGGTCAGGCAGAGCACAGCAAAATGTTTCTTAAAGGCTTTTATGACATTTGGATGGGACAAGTGGTCTGATGAAGCCAAGAATTCTTCCTGGGTGGGCATGCTTTTGCAAAAATAGGCCTTTTTTATATAATGAAAAATGTCACATGCTGAGGCAGAGACTCCATCTCTAAGCTAGACCAAAACCATGAAAATTCTAAGTCTTCTCTGTATGTTTTTCTTCTGTTATTAAGTAAAACAAACACCTAGTGCTTTTCTATGTTTTTCCCATGGAAAGTGATGCTCATATTTCTGACATATATTCTGTTGATAAACACTAGGCAACATAGAAATGCGCTCTTCTGAGAGAGCAATGAATGCCCATGTGTTTTCTTCTAACCTGAAAGTATCCTATCCTGAGATCAAGAAAATTTAGCAGTCCAAAATAATCTCTTACTGCAGTAAGATACAGACAGTTCTACATATACATACACATATAGGTGTATATATATTATTTATCATTGCACTGCAGATTTCTTTAACGCTACTGTTAAACAAAGGTCTGCATCATGAAGCATCATGAAGTCTTACTCAAAACATACAAAAATCAATGGTCTTGAAGGACTCCCACTGATTTTGATAGGAAACTAATTTTGGATCAGGTCCAGGTCCCTAGAGGGGCTATGACTGCAGAGAATGGTTGAAATTTTCTTCTTCTTTATTTCTGAAAGACATCCCTTATTTTGCACTGTTTTGCTTCCTTAGCCTGGCACCATTTCAGGATTCTCTAAAACGCTGCCATCAAAAGAAGTAAAGAGCAGCAATCTTGAAATGCAATACAACATTTTGATAGAAGTACAAAATCAAATTGCAGACAGCTCCAGCTTAGAAACATGCTGGGTCAGAATATGCAATGCAAAACACTTAGATGAGCTGAGGAGGAGTCACCTTCCAGGAAAATAAGGATCACTTACAATAGATGAATGCAGATCAATTTTCAGAAGGATTCACTAGATCTGCAAACAAAAGAAAATGCCTGAGTCTCTCCCTCCAGAAGCAAAACAGCTGAGTTTAGAGGAAAAGGAGACATGTTCTTTAAGAAGACGTATATGAAATTTTGCCTTGAGTCCATTACCACATCCTCAAGTGGAGAACCATGCCTCATTGAGGAGGTGAAGCTGATGTCTCCTCCGAGGGTTGCCCATTAACTGAGTCTGCCCACCGAGTGGACCGAAAAGTCTTAGGAATCTCCTGGCTGCCAAAGGTCTCCAGCCTGTGGATCCAGCTTCCCCAATAGCATCTGGAGAACTGAAGTGACTTGAAATCGAAGGCAGATCTCACCCACACTCAGTCATGGGAGGGAAAGCAGGTTGGCTTTCTGCTTCCTCCACTCTGCTGCAGAAAGGCAGCAGGGTCATCTGGAGCTCAGACAGGTGCCAAAACTGTTTCGCTCTGGGAGAACCCAATTCTGCACGGTAGCACCAAAGCCTCACCCTGTTTGTCAGGTTACTGTGACATTAAGCAACTCTGATTGTGCTGATGGCATCCATCATGCCAGTCCCACTGGCAGCCCTGCATGAGGATGCAGGATGGGATGACGACAGGCCCAGACAGGTCAGGTAGTGATGTGGGCCAGGATCTGTCCACCACACAAGTGAGCCACAAGTTGATGGCCTTTCAAATAGGTCCAACCCCTTTTTTCCTCATCTCACCAGGTTCGAAGTGTTTCAGACATGGGAAGATATTCATATGCTGCTCTTAATGTCAGGCTGGCTATTTCTCCTATACTAGAAAAAAACTGCAGATTTATTACATAGGGTTAACATCTGAAAAAGGACATAAATCTTTTGTGCCACAGTGTAAGCTAACCTCTAAGAGCTGGAAGATCTGGAAGACACATGGCACTTAAAGACTATTAGATACTTACTTGAAAAGTTTCTAATGTATACAGTACCAGACATTTTTATCTACCAAAAAAATTCTACTAAGACTCCGTGTGGCTATTTGTCCATTCCCAAACTGTCTAAATACACCATGTGAACAGCTGACAATTTACCATGATAACACAGCTCATCTTATTTTCATCTAATGACACATCACCTTTATGCCCTCCTCATGACAAAGAAATTTTGCAGACACACTGATCTCAAGCATGTTATGAGGCTCTGCTGGAAAGAGCAAGCTTGTATAACAGAGTGCTTCTGTTTGCTTACAGAGGATGGAGGACTGATCCTGTAAGCTTTCGTCTTGTGCATTACCACCGAAGAAGGAACTTTTCAAGCTTCCTCCCACAGTTCTGGTCAACGCATTTCTGTCTGGAGGCAATCCCATTGCTATTCCATTCTCAACAGCCTTTTGAGTGAAGATGGTAAAAACAGCAAAACAATTGCTTTTCTTCTGATGACAATAAAATGAGGACAAGACAAATCATGTCCTCTTGCACAAGTGGGAAGCCAATCAGTCATGTATTGTTCTTTCTTTACCAAATGCTGAGACTGAGATTTTTTGTTTCTTTTCCATTTGTTTCTCTCTGTTTTCTATTCCTCTCTGCTTTGTATGGGACATGTTCCCCATGGTGGGTACTGCTTTCGGTTATTCTTTTGTTTGTTGAAGCAGCTGCAGGCCTTCAAGGCTGTGGGCACCCAAAAATGATAGCACATACTTAAAAGACAGCCTAAGAAACAAAAACTAAACAAATCCTAATTAATACTCAGAAATAAGAAGAGTCGTGTGGGAGCCATGGTTTAATATCAGAAAAAAATCTAACTGGAACTGTCTTTCAAACAGATATTTATAATGGCAGTTCAAAATTCTGTCAAATCTGTACTCCCCTCAAAATGACATAAATTGGGGAACTGTTTGAAGTTATATTTGGTTTCTCACTATACTACTGTGGGAATAAATAATCACACATTGTAGACAGCTATCCAGTTTTTTTTTACAGTACCCTGGGAAACCAAAAGAATGAGAGAAGAGAAACGGGGGTAGGAAGGCTCCTTTGTGAGGGGAGCTTCCCAGGTCCTTAACTCTGCTACTAACCCTCAGACACAGCTCAGTGCTGCTCAAGGCAATCCTCTTGGAAACCTAGAGCCTTTTTCCACCTTTTGACCCATATAATTACTGACTTTGAATAGTTTCCAGTAATCAAATTTTAAAGATAGCAAGGTACCTAAAGATGAAGAATCATTTACTGGAATTGTACCAAGTTCTAAGCTGATTAAAAGGCCAAATTCTATTGATTACAAACATTTACATTTCGAATCTGCTTACTGCTTTCCAGAAACCCAGTTAGTTGTTGATTTCACACTTTCAGCACCTGAATGTCTTTGAGATTCTCATTTCATATGCCTACCTGACATCTGAAAATTGAACATACATTCATATAATGCAGATTTTAAAAAAAAATGAGATTAGAAATTGAGATTTTTCAAGGGATTATTAGTATACTAGTTATGTAGAGATAAGAGATACACTGAAATTTAGAGAAACTAGACCATAACTAGACCATACACACTATATATTCTTCCTAAATGCAAGCAATCCCCTCACACAATGTGTTTTCCATTTAAATGTTTCTGTTTAATTACCCCCAAAAGCTAGTGGGTAGGTTGCTAGGCAAAGGTATTGTACGACTTTTCATCAACAGAACTTCAACAATTTCAGATCTTGTTGTAGGGTCTTGACTTCAGTCATTTGACACTTTTTTCCCCTGCAGGCACTTTGTACTTCAATCACAGTGATTCTCCAGCAATCTGCAAATAATAGCCTTCAATTATGGGCATTGATTGGCTAGAGATAAGATCTGGCCAGTGTTCACATCATGCCAGATCTGTATGTCTCATGACTTAATCCACACGTGGCCTGGGAACTACTGAGCTGAAAGACTTAGTCACAGAATCGGAAAGCAGAGGTCCCTCCTGCTTCTTTGGAAGGCAGGGCAATGAGAGGTCCTAAAGCTTTTGTCCAGCAGAACAAAATAAAACTAGCTTAATGAGCCTCTCAGATTTTCCAAGAGGAAAAGCAAAGTGAAGTAAGAAAGAGAGGAAGACCATAAAGATATACTTTAGCGCTTGGGTTTTTATGTTAATTACTGACCGAAGCTCATTCCCGGAATTGTCTGTGTAATCATATTTTTAAAATGTGCCAAAAAATGCTGAGCTCTGGTATCCTATCATACAGAATATACATCTAAACTAAAACAGGGACATTAATTAAGCACTCTCCAGGGAGAAAAAAAGTAGTCCTATCATTTTGTCCCAACCGTGAGCAATGAGGAACCTGTGGAGAGATTTAATTAACAAGGCAGTGCTTGAAAAGTGATTTGCAGATGTAGAATAGCATACACTGTGTTATTTTCAGTGTTGACATAGCTTCAACGTTGCTACATTTTATTTGCTGCTGACCTCCCCTCTGGTCCGCATGCAGCCCCTTCATGCACACACACCCCATGAGCATGGGAGAGGAGACAGAGGAGACAGCTCTGCACATCACCTACCACCTCACATCTCATGGCCGTCCTGCACCAAGGGCTCTTCTTGTCCACGCCAAATTCTCCCAGAAACTGCCATCTAAATACCAACAGTCTTATTTCCTTATAGACAACTGACAGAAAGGGGTGTGAAAACATTAAACGCAGCTGAAAAACTCCATGGATACTGCTGCTGCTACAACAAACACCTTTATCAATGTTTATTATAGATAACCATATTCCTGATCTTTTTTTCCCATAGTTCAGCTTTGGGTAAGCTTGTGTTCAGAGCTAACTGCATTTTGCCAACTCACACTTTTTAATAATTATGCTATTACTTAGTGATGAACTCGAGAAAACAAGAAGCTGGATTCATTTATGAAGTTATTTTGGTTACAAGGTTATTTATTTTGGATTTTCTCTTACTTTAAGATTTATTGGATTTTTATGTGCCAGAAACAGGTCACGCTGTTGAATTAGTAATGTGCTGAAATGTAAAATTTAAATGTTAAATATTTATATTTATCAATATTTTCATAATTATCTACTGTAGCATCTTTCTTATTTGTACTATCTTTCTTTCTTGGGACCTGTATCTCTTGTTTAGCCAATACTCCGACCTAAAGAAATAAATCACAGTCCCAATCCTTCTCCTATGTCTAGGCTCTTGATAAAGAGTTTTCTACAACAAGTTACATTTTTTTTACATTCAACTTATATATGAGGATTACCCCTTTTAAACTCCATATTATTTTCCAGGTATGTTTTCATAAAGAAATGCAAGTTTATATATAAAAAATCAACATCCATAGAATTTACTATGCAGCACAGAGTCTGAAAGGGATAATTTAATCATAACAATATAAATGGTGCCATTTGTCATGTACCTGTTACTGATTTAGTTGCACACTCTGGTGCCAAAATATTGTATACATGTTTCATGCAGCTGTATTGTCAAATGACATAGTTAAAGACTGAACACAGAAATGCCTCCAAGATTACAGCTACTAAAACAGATTTTTTTTTATCTTGACTAATACTGCAGTTGCCAAGAATTCTTATGAATACATTTAATTCTATTTCATCTTGTGTAAGCTCTGTAAGTATGTGCTTTATATGAAGCCTATGGCTCAGGTGATGTTAACAGCAACTTTCAGCAATGACCACTGTTCACCTGCCAAAGAAGAACAGTGTGCTTCTCTGGAGTCTCCCCTATCTAACAAATGTATTGTAAAATTGCACATTTTATCTGTGGATTGTGGTATTCAGACTGCATGCTTCATGTTGCCTTGTCCCATATTCTGTTCTGGTAGGTTGCAGCATACTGTGGATCTTTGTTGCTCAGGTCTCTTACTAAGGGAAAAGTGTGTTTCACACACCATATTTTCAGGTGATAAACCACTCCACTGTTCACAGGCTAAAGGCCACAAGCCACTCCATTCTTTCCTGCAGTTGCATGCTCAGGAGTAGGACCCCCAAGCAAGTAACAGTTTACCAAATAAATCAGGTCATGTAAATATTTTGTCAAAAAAGTAACCATTTGCCTTTTTACTAGATATAAATGGACTTCAAGTACAGATCAAGACTGCAATATGGGTAATTGATCAAGACTGCAATATGGGTAATTCCTGGGGCAAAAATGATGGTCTGGCTTGAATTCTCAAGCATCTTTGCCTTTTAAAAGAAATCTGAAGTCATTACCCCAGCCTCCAAGAGCTATAACTTTAAAAGTGCAATACTGTGAGAAACACATTCAAATCACAAGAATAATCCTCCTTTTCTTTTGCTCTCAAATTCTAGAGACTTGAAGACATTCAAGGCAATGGTAAACTGATTCTGCCTTTCTGCAGCTTTCCTAACAGGAACAGCCAAAGTCTGCCTCCTCATATGTTAGAAAAAAATCTATAGCCACAGAATAATTAAGTAAGAGATCACCTTCAACTAAATGGTGTGACAATCCCTCAAGTGTACAGAAAATTGAAAAGGTCAGTTTTCAAAATGGAATAGGAGAGAGTGGTTCTCAAAACTTCTTAAAATTACCACTATGTGCACAATTAGAAATTTTACCCTATAACTGGTGCCTTTAAGTGTTAATTATTTTTTCAGATTAGCAAAATAATTCAAAATCAATTTAAAGGGAATTATTTCTAGCAACATACAATCAGCTTCAGAATTTCTCTCACAGATGCCAACTGGAAGCACGGTAATTATTCACAGCAAGTATGTGGACAACGTCTTGTCCACTAACTCAAATGATTAAAGTGTATTTTTCCATTTGTATCATTAGAATCTGAATTAAGACACTCAGAGCTAGTAAAACAGGAATACTGGAAGCTTATAAGTATAAGCTTTTCAGTGGAGTCTAACTTATCTTCTATTTCTTCAATACTGAATTATCCAGTACCTATATCTAAACTGCACGTTCATATTCCTGCACCTCTAGGAGCACATCCCATTCTACAGATATACAGACCAGAATATTAACATTATTTCATAAATATATGCAAATTTCTTCTATGAAAATCACAGTCCACACAACACCATCTGAAAACCAAAAGATATGTGCAGTGCCAGCAACTGAAAACACCTTGCCACTGAACCTCCCACCACTTAATTAATATGACTTCCTAGTCTGTTTTTTTGCATCGATAATATCTTAAGGGATTAAATCAATGCAGTTGCTTCTGATTCATCCTGAGGCACCTGGACTCTGGAGCTGTCTTACAAACTTCTTCATGGTAGGGAGAGCTGCTGTCTTCCTTTCAACTACGCCAACAGCAGTGACTGCTAGAGGAGAGCCACTTGAGCGCAATTCAGAGAAAGATTTGATTCTCCAAATTCCACATCCACTTGAAAGTAGGCTCTTACCCAGTTCCTGTCCTTAGAGTCTCAACTTGGCAATTCCACTGACATTTTCTACATGTCCTCTCTTCAAATTTTGTTTTTCACATTATTCCCAACAAGACATTTGTTAATTGACTAGAAATCACTGAAAAGAAACCATTATGGGCTGATAAATTTCAAACACTGTGCTGCCAAACTAAGTGATGGCTGAAGATGCTCCACAACTGTTCATATGGAAAATGTCTTTGTTTCATTCCATGCTATCTCAACAGGTCTAGCAGGATCAGTTGATAACTTCAGCAACTACAAATTCAATGCAGGAATGTAGAAGATCAAGTTACAAAATGTCGTATTATCAATAAAAAGACTAGATAACTAGCTTAAGGGGTGTGACATTTTATGGGATTAGTGAAGCTAACCTTCTTTAAATGGCTAGCCACTGTGCCAGCAAGGTATTTGACAGCCTTGTTGATATAAGGGAGAATAACTCAGTGTTTACCATACTTACAATCTTCCTGTGGTCGCCAGCATTACTCCACTAGAAAGCTACATGCTGATCTTCAACAGCAACGACTGAATGCTGTTGGTAACTTCCAGGCAAAAGGTTTGCAGGCTTACGCTAAATGCTAGCTGTTTGTTGGAACAGAAAGGATGATACTGTCCTTGGGTATCAATTAAAGGTGAGGTTGAGCACCAGTTTGCATTGAAATCTGGGCCACAAATTGAGTCTTTCCAAGTGAAGACTAGAATCCAACCTGAGAAGCTGCTGGGTGGGTTGGTCTTCATCAGTTTTGCTTTCTACTTTGTAATGTGTCTATCAAGAGGAAGCCTGAGCAGCAGCCTGAGACTTTGACCCTTTACAAGCTGTCCTCTCTTAGGATTTAGAACTGTAGCAGTAAAAGTACAGTGATGGAACTTCAGATGGAACTGATTGGAATCAATTTTTTAATTTTCTTTTAAATGTGTGCCCTTTTAACACTTTGCAATGGAGCTCAACACACAGAATTCAAAAAAGGATATCTTATCTGTTAAGAGATAGATTTCCTACTTCCACGAAAATATATATTCTGAGTACAGGTCCACCTAGCTAGAAGTCTCACCTCGACCCACAAACTATCATACACTAAATACATAAGATTTTTTTCAGTATGGCAGTCCATGATGCTGTGCCTCATGCTAGTGGACAACGGAACTTAGACCAGACAGCAAATAAACATAAATGTTCATCTCAGAAATCAGATGACATTTGGCATTATTGTAAACAGGAAAAAAGAATGAGAGCTTGAAAATATCAGAAATACACATCAGGAGGAGGCTGGAGGGTTAAAAAAGAACAAATGCAGTTCTGTAATAACGAGTGAAAGAGGCAAAGGGTATGCAAAACTATTCATTAGAAGACCATTTTTGTCCTAGACAATCTGAATTACCCTCTTCATTGGAAAAATTCATGGTGCACCAGATGAAAACTTGGTTTGTCAAGTTATACACTAGTACAGTTTATCTCTTTGTGAAAACAATAACAGCACAAAGCATGGGACCATCACAACAATGGAGCAGAAAGCAGAGCGGCTCCTCATACCTCCCAGGGGCATCACTGCAAAGTCTCAAGATCTCCTTCTGCGAATGTTCGTGCACAAGCCAACTTCATGTACTATGATTAAATTCCCTGACACCATGTGGCTTTCATTGCAGCACACAAAACCAAATACGGACTCATGTATTTTCAGGATGAGGACCTAGTTAGTGCTAGTGAAGCATGATTTAATGCGCCTGTAATTAATATGAAGCTTACTAAATGTGAGAGAATTCTGGGTTTTGGTACAGTTTGTTTTCTTTCTCCCACCCTGAACAGCATGTATGTCGTTTCAACATTAATGCTGAAAGAGAAATAGTCTCTAGTCACTGATGTTTGTTTAAACTATTATAATGTTGTCTAATACAGATGGGAATGGAGGTACAGTAGCCTCACATTTAAAAGCATGCACTTCTATATAATTTTAGAAAGCTCTAGTGGGTATATTGTCCATTTGTGGTATGCCAATGCCTTCTAATGCCTTCTATTTTTCACAGAAATTAGTGTTCTAAACACAGAGCATCTATATAAGATTTTTCTTTTGATGATCATGTACCAGCAATTCAGTGATTATGCACTCCATTGTATATACTATGCCAGATTATTCAAATACTTTCTGGCAGATGAGATTATGGGTTATTTCTAAAAACAAACAAACAAAAAAAAGCAGTACTATACAATAAAATTATGGTGAGTGAGAACACCAGGGATGTAAAAAGAGTCAGAAAATGCCTCCTGCTGCATTGCAGGAACATCCACCTGTAGATTGTGTTTACTACAACAATCAAGTTGTGGATCAGTGTTAACAGTCACAAGGCAAGCAGGTAATCTTGCATTAGTCTTTACACCCTTTTAAGTCCTGCATGCACTTATACATAGATTGAGGAAAAAAACCTGTTGCATCACTTAAGCTATGCAAAGCTGAAGGCAAAGGTTTTTGATGTAGGTCATACACCTCTAAGCCACAGTTTGTACTGTGAAGTTGAATTAGTTACTATACAAGATGCATGTTGTGTCCCTTAGTTGCACACCCAGTGCTCACTGATTGAAGCAGGAATCTTTCAAAACACTTCCCAGATAAACAGATCAGGCCTCCTGTGACACTTCAGGAATAAATGTACAAAATCAAAAGGCAAAACCTTCACTGAAACACTTAAAGATCTTCATGTACCAATTATACATAATAAATCGTGCAGTTACTATTGATTACCATATCCTTAAAATATTTATCAGTCATTTTCTGCAGTGTCAATTGCTGTTTTAAATATTAGCAAGTCCACTTACCAAAACTATGATGAAGAGCAATAACTGAAGTTTGGGTTGCTCTTTTTTTAACAATTCAAAGTTAATTATTTTTACTTTTCTCATTTTTTTCCAAAGTATATTGATTTCACCTGCTTCTAGCTGAGCATCAGAAAATTTATTCATGACATGTATTATCCATCATAAAACCTCCTGTTCCATTTTTAAATATACAACATCTTTTCCAGCTGTAGTACTTGAGTTATACGATGAAATTAAGCAAGTGAAAATCTTCACCCTTATTATTCTTGTAACTTCACAAATATTCAGATTTCAAAGTTAGTTTATAATCATAATCAAAACAACCAATTTAAAAGCGGTGAGTATGTAACAATACTGAACAAATATTGACTCCTGGTTTTGCCCCAGGATTTGCTTTCTCCCAAGAATATATTAGGTGCACAGGACCGGCCAAAGACCACTGAAATCAATGGAAAGACTACCAGTGACTTTGATGGAATATGGATTGGGTTTTGAGCATAACACTGCTGACTTCTTCGTTTCATCACACAGGCTGAATTTGGCTTTGATAAATGTAAAGCAGTACATGTTATGTGCCCCTTAACAATTGCATATATTTTAAGTCCACACCACCCTTCCACTCCCAGAAATTTACACCATTTTTCTATAAGCTTTGTTAAGGAGCCCCATTACCTGCAAAATGAAAATGAATGATTGAAAGACATGCAAGCATTGGTACTTACAGGTATCTGGCTTGAGCTGACTGTTAGTAATCCCAAAGTACTGAGGATTTTCAATGACGGGAATCTTAGTCATTCCGATGATGACTGCATCTGGACCCCCCTCAGAAGAAGATGGAGTGTTGCTGCCATTTGAGATGTGATGGAGGGGACTTGCTGAATCATCATCATTGCTAATTACTGAAGAAGGACCTGGGGTTAGAAACAGAGAGCTCCCTGTTACTCAGGAAATGAGAATTGCCCCTTCCTCAGTCAAGTCAATTTTTCCCCTTTTTTGATCAGTTTGTCCTTGGTCGTTCTGGGCAAAAGTTCTCTTTATGTCCCTGACCTGTCTTACTTCAGGAATTTTACATGTCTGGGTGGAGAGGGAGAAATAGGAGAAAAACTTCAGTGGCTATTAAGAGTGAAAATGTGATGTGAATTTTTTTTTGTCAAATCACCTACACTTAGCACGGTGTGTCTATTGGAAAGATCTCCAGATCTGGTGAACTCCTTCTATCATTCTTAGAAATAAGCTATGAAATACATGCATTAGCTGCTTTTACCTTCTAACCTGCTCAGATCACACAACAGTAATGCCCTTTCCCACAAAGGTGGGGTCCACCTGTTTTTCCCAAGTGATGATAGGCTCATTCTGACATAGAAAACAGCATGTTTTCTCACAGACAAAAAGGTGAAAGTCAAAATCCTTGAGGACAACTTGGAGAGGCACGGTGGGTACACAGCAAACATCAGAAGAGCCCTGGGAAAAACTGACTCCATCCCATGCTCCACCATAAGACCTGGTGTCACTTCACATTCAGTCCAAGGGAACATTTTGCTCACTTACATGGCCCAATACCAGAGTCTATTGATCTTCCACTTACTTTGAACAGTAATTTAGTGTTAGTTTTTGTTTTATTCTCACTTTATGCTTTAGGTTTTCAATAGCAGTGCTATGAAGATGAATGTTATATACATATATATAATAATAATAAAAAAAAACTGCTCAGCACAGAATGTTCCACTTTAGTGAGCTGTAGTGGCCTCTAATAATAACATGGAGAGTAACATAGACAACATTTGAAATTTTGCAATTTAACCTCTGCTAGTCTTGTTGACATTTAGAATTCAAAGAAAATACAGATAATCATTAAACAATGATGACTTTTTGCCTAATCTGCCCACTGAACATCCAACAGTTAACACAATTTTCAAATGTCAGACCATTCTCCACTGATGCTCAACAGGGTTTCAGGGTGGCATTCACATCTCATAATGTCAACATTAAAAAAAAAAAAAAAGCTAAAAATAGGTGGAATAATTCATTGTCTGGAATGTCTTTCCTAGCACAGCATGCTCCAAAGACACCAGTGTTTGTCCTGTAGACAGAAGTGTGAGGCAGGACCAAAGAAGAAAGCAGCAGAGAGGGCTTTGGGCATGATGAAATCTGTGTCTCATCCAATTTGACAGCAATTCCTTGCAAAATATTGGAGCTGAGGGTTTAGGTTGGGCAGAATAGGACAGCACAGAGGCAAGAAAGGGATCTAAGCTCCATCTGCACATATGTGGCATCTGTATTTGCTGGCAAAATGGAGAGAGAGAGAAGATGAAGACCAGCAGCAGGTCCTGAGGATCCTTCGTGGAGGATATGACAGAAGATCGAGATAATCTATTTTAGCACACATTATTATAGGAAGAAGATGAGAACCAGGAGAAGCCCAGGAACAGCAGCCACAGAAGGGCAGCTCTAAAGAAAAGAAACTTGGACTCTTCTACACAGTATCATAACAAAAGCACTTTATCATGACATGGCATGGCTCACAGGAATAGAACTTAAATAATCTTGACACGCTGCTATTTCAACCCTAGCCGTACAAGCTCAAGCATACTCCCACTCCTATCCAGTTTTCCTTTCTCCTCAGTTGGCTTAATGGTGCATAAGGGAAATGTTCTCATTGTTTGAAAAGGTACTTCCCCCACTAGCCTGAAACATTAGAGGTAATTTTTCAAATGCCTTTGCACTTCACTGGAAAGTCACTGTTGACAAATGTAAGCGATGCCTAGATCTCTGCAATTTATCAAGTGAAATACTAATACCAAGGCTGTTTTTGTCATTACTGATCACCCATATCCTCAAAAGATTGATTCTACTAGGAAAGCTGCCAGGATTAAGAGGTTTTGGTGAAGATTTTTCTAATGAAGTACAGAGACTAACAAACTAGAAGATAGATAGAAGAAGATAGGCATGTAAAGCACTATTTTTGCATGAGTGGAAACAGAGTGCAAATCCATGAAAAGCTTAATTTAATTCTACTAGAAAACATCCTGATGGACCCCAAACTTTTGGAATCTCAAACTAACGGTTACAAAAACTAGGCACAAAAAATACACATGTTCTTGGATCCTTTGGTACTTAACAGCTTTAGTATGGGGGGTAAATCCCTTTCCTAACAGAAAACTGGGAATTTATTTGGACTATGTAATTTAATGGAGGCATTTTTCTAAGTTTTTTTCAGGCTTGCTGTTTGCGGCTTCACAAGAAGAAGGTTCCTTTATCGTCGTTTGCTTTCAACGACACACAGTGATGGCAAGCAAAAGTGTCCATTACACATTTCTAGGACAGTAAAGCAGGATAATGAATAGAAACTCATTCTGTTCATCAAATCATTTTTGCGCTACTCTAATACCTAATTTGTATGGTGAACTATTTTTTCAATCAGTAAAAAACTGCGAAGTGCTGCAGGTGAAAAGTAGGCATCTGTTCTGTAAATCTAATTGCTCAATTAAGCTCACTGGTAAAGCTAGTCTTCCGTGAGATACGAAGTAGATTCCAAGTACTCTCTGTAGCAGCTGAGGGAAACCTGGAAAATGAGGTGACTCCTGATGTGCGTCCTGATGATTTGAAACTGTTTAAGAAACATTCATCTTTAGGATATTGGTGGAGTGTCACTTAACAGTTCCTCTCATTTGTAAGTAACCCTCTCATGCAGCGGTCTTTGGAAGAAGTTGTTCATCTTCATAACTCCCATTTCCAATTGCTGCATATTTCTTCTCTACTTAAGACAATCAGAGATCAACAGATGGAAACTTTTGTATATCAGAAGCAGTTGAGATCACACCATTTTCCTGGGATTTTTTGATAATGTGAGCGAACCAGTATACAAGCTATTTCTGTACTTGCTTATATGCCAAACTATCTGCTTTCCATGAAGCTACGTTTAACTTTCTTCAGACACTAAGCCACATTATAGTCACAGGCCAGCCCTGCAGCTTACTCCTCACAGCAGTAGCCTGTGAGTTATATTCCACTAATGCAAAAACATTTTCCAGAATGCCAGATGAGGCCATCATCTGTGCTGGCAAGAAGCTAGACCTACCCTTTCCTGAATTTGCACTGAGCACAAATCAAAGCTAATTTCTTAAAGCACCTTAACGAGTGGTTTCATCCTGATTAAGTAGGGTCACTTAATTACTTCTCAAAGGTAGAATGAACAGGATAATTACATGCAGTGCCCTATAATTGATTCTCATTTCTACTCAAATCTGCTGTTGATGTCACACATGAAAACTGAAAATTTTAAACAAAATGTATTTGGTGGAAGTGAAAAATCATGGGTTGTCAATAGCTGTTGCCCCACATTCAGCTTGATCTTTTAAGAAAACTTCAGAGAGGCTTTCTCCATCTTGATATATTCTGCCTAACATCTTCATTTCATTTCATTTTAGAAGATATTTCTTATCTTGAGAAGATAGATGCTGGAGCCAAATGAGAAATGGTATCCTGCCTTGGAGAAAAAATATGAGACCTACATATTGCAGACTTGGACTCACCTTCCCTCTGATGTTGAGCTGAAAAACTGTGCGTTTTGCATTGTCCAGAACCAAAAAAAAATCTCATCCATGTACAAAAGACCCTCTCCTCTGCAAAAATGCAGACCTACAAGAAAACCAATTCTACAAGCTATAACAAGGCCAAAATACTCCTAACATCTCTAAGTTGTGAACGATTCTTAGGCAAATGGTAGGGGGAAAGGCTGAAACAGCCAACTTTCCTTGCTATTCATGCCATAGAGAACTGGAAACACACTGTTACGGAGCTCATGGTCTACTGTCACCAGTGCCAGTATCTACCTCTTCTTGAAATACAGACCATCACCACACTGCCCCTGTTGCAGCTGGTATCAATACACTTCAGTTTGTAGCTGTACCATCTTTAGCCTTAGAAAGAAACATTTTCATGAAATTAACTACTTTCAAGACATTCTGATATTTTTGGCCAGAAGCAGTAGTTTTGTGGTTATAAAATAGATCATTTTCTGTTGCTTCTATTACCATCAGAGTTAATGCAGTTTTAGCATGCACACTACCAAGGCCTATTCACATTGTCACTTATTGGGGCTACCTTTTGCTTTGTGTTATTCCAGGCTTCTGCTAATACTTAGGCACTTGGCTGTGGCACCACATCTGACTACTGGCTGCCACTGAAATAATCCACATGACCTTACTGTGTATCAGAGAATGGAAAGAGTCCCAAAGTGAATAACAGCATGACTCAACCAAGCAGGCTCAGGCAAAACATATAAAGAAGAGGCTAAGTTCTCAAATGCAGAGAATCAGAACAAGCATATGGTTTTTGTTTGCACTTGGCATTGCCTTGCTAGCACATATTCTCACTTGAGTTTACATGGTCACAAAAAATCACTGTGCCCGTCTTCAGGGTCTACCAAATGTGTCAAGGATATATGCATCTATTGTATGTTCAGAACCATAACAAGATCTCCTAAAGCCTACAGTATCCCACAACCCCTCTGCTGTACATTTCTGAGAATCACACACACCATTTAAACTACCCCTGAAGTTAATATCAATGGCTCACCCAGGTAAAAAGAGGGAATAACTATTATTATTATTAAAGGAGGTGTAACAATTATCAGGGACAACCTATTTTAGCTTTGTGGTTGGAGTGGTGTAGTTATTCCAGAGCTGTATCTGCTTAGTCAAGTGTTACATGCCAGCTCAGGCAAAGAAGATTGTTTTAGAGATGACTTTTGCACCAATGCCTTAAAAAACACAGTGTCTTTCAGAAAAGGAGCTTCATTCATTGGAAGACTTCTCAATAGATCTTTCACTAGCATTGGTTCTGTTTCTTTCAAGCTCTTGACCTCAGAGGAACAAGGACCAGCCTGCACAGGCACAATAGTGTACCATCGGGGAAAAGCAGGAAAGTGCCTGTCACCAATCAGCATCAGCTCGGCTGCATTTTGAGGACATACTGAATATTTTCTCTTTCTCCAATTGAGAGAGTGATGTATTTGTTTCACCAGTTAAATAGCTTGTTCTCAAAGAGCACTTACTTATACAAGCTTTCTTTCCCCATGAGACTTACATATTTGCAGTAGATTCTAAGAAGTTCCTTTTTCTTGCATGATTAAAATGTAAGTTTTATAATTCAGTAAAATCAGAGAAACTTTCCTGTTATCAAGATAGGATCTAAGTATCTTACCATAACATATGCCTCTTCTTTAGCTGAACTCTTGAACCCCTGTTCCATCTTTCACTCACTCTAGAAGACAACTCATCAAAGTTGGTCTCGCTTTTTTTTTCTTTTTGACTGAGGTGTTATGAGCTATTCTTTCCATTCCTAAGTTCAATGAGCACAGGCAACTGTGATATCAAATAATGTTTATGCAGTTCTACTTGACTGAATAAGAAGTCTCAGTCTAGTATAAAGCAGTACAATTATAACAACACTATTTATATTATTGGTCTTATAAATGCTGCAGGCTGAATATATGGAATTGAATTAAAAAGCATAAATAGAACAAAAAGAAAAATTATGTCAAAGCTAGTTGAATAATCTTCCCAAAGACAAAACTGTTTATCATTACCGCTCAACACTGCAGTATTGGAGCTGCTCAAAGTAAATTCAGACTCTACTGCAAATTCATTCAAAGTGGGCTATTAAAATGTTGCTCCTTGCTTTGCAGGTGCTGATGCTTTTAATGTGGGAAAGTGTAAAGCAGTAGTATGCTAGTGTGTTTCAGCAGTTTGGCTGTGTAGAACAATAGCACCAACAGCATTTCTTTCCTTGCCCCTCTTCCAGCCATCCCTCCCTGCCTCAAACCCCTAGCCCTGAAAGCTACCCTGAAAGCAGCTGTTAGCATTGGCCTCATTGCATCCTCTGCCTATTCACTTTCCTACACAGCTGTCGAGTGAGAATTATGGGGGTTACACTCTTTTGCTGCTGGTGAAGAAAACACGGGAATAAGATCACCTCCAGAAACGCAACAGCCAGTTCTGTCCCGCTGTGGCATAATGCTGTTCACAGCTGAAAGAGTGCATGTCCTTCTGTCCCGGTGCCTGGTGCACACTGAGCCAAGAACTACAGCGTAGACGTTAAATTTGTGACTCAGAAACAGGGTGCGGTGTTTAGAGGATATATAATCGTGTGTCTTCTGACAGGTACCATTAATCTAATTAACTGATTTGCATCCATTCAGTGCCTGTTTAAGCTTGTCAGCTTCGTGACATATGAGGTGAGAGAGACTTTCTGAAGCTACCCAAGATGTTTGGTTGCCATCCAATGAGCTTGTTCACAGGAAGTCAGGTGAAAAGAAAAGAGGTTGTTCCAGGGAGCTGGAGACCCTCCCTACATGCCGCAGCCAAATGTCCCTGTTCCTTGTCAACATGCACTTCAGACATTCCCTTTCCAACCATCTCCAAATTACAGAGGAAGGGAACTCCTCAGAGATCCCTGCCAGAAGAAATTAGCTGGGAGTGGAGATTTAAGAAACTGTAGGAATCTCTTCACCTGCAGCTATGGCAAAGTAAAGTGGAGAGATTTGTTTGAAAATCATGATGAAGCCACATCACCTTTCACTTGGGTGAACACTACAAGTGTTTTCCTTATATTTCCACATGAAAATCCATGCTTTGTATTTCATAATTTGTTACAGCTTCACAAGAAGACTAAATTGTGCTGTTCTCATGATAAAGCTTCGATGCAAAGATGCTACAGTGACAGACAATTTTTTTTTCTACGTATCATAACTTAAGTAATGTGTACCCTTGAGGGTAATTAAATAATAGGTATGTTAGTCACCTTTACAGTACTAAATTTTCAATGCTGCCAGGCATAAAAAGGTCAGCCACACAACTTAAATGCCTTTCTCCAAAAATGCATGTTCTTCTTGCCAGAAAACTTTTTATTTTGAATGCTGGAAAACTTTTGATTTCAAATACTTGACTCCTCTAGAAAGCAAGGAACAAGCAATCTGGGTAATTTCCATTGAAATGACTGTGCACAGATTTTAGCTACTCAAGTTCTTCATCAGGCCTTTTTGTTTTTCCTCTGAATGGATGAGAGTCACAGCTGCATATTTGTTTGCTTCATTTTTATTCTGGAGTGCTATTGTGAAAGAATCTCAGTCAGTTCTAATTAATTGCCTTTTTTTTTTGCGCTAACTCATCTATATTTTTATGCACACACGCACGCAGGCATCCCTTTACGCACTAGCCTAGAACAGTCCAGAAGCCGCAATATCTGCAACGGCGATTTCCATTTAGGGAAAACTCCCTGGCATCTCCTGAGGGCTCCCACGACAAAGCATGTCGCTCACTGAAACCCAGGCGGCCTGCAGGACACAAGCATGAGTGCATGGGCCATAAGGTCCAGGGCAGGTTGGTACAGTAGCTCACCAGCAAAACCTCTCCAGCATGGAGCAGCCCTGTAGGAAAACTGGCAAAAGTCTCTAATGCATACTGTTTTTTCCAGTGTCATCTCTGGAAGAGGGAAGCGGAGGGTTGCTGCTGCCCTCATCCACGCCAGACTCCCAACAGAGATTCCAACCATCAGGGTGCCAGCCTGCGGCACCCATTTCCCTCTCTTGCCTTCCAGAACAGAAGGCATTTGTGTAACAGATCTCACGGTCACAATCTGGTATGAATCTTTGACACCTTAAGCACCACAACCAATAAAGCCTCACGATTTGTCTTCAGCGAGGTGCATAATGCTACTCTTCCCTTTTTGGAGGCAGCAGCAGGAGCTCTGCACCAATGTCCCCAGTAGGACAAGCTGTAGCTTTGTCAAAGACATTGCCAGGACTCAGGACAGACTGCTGGTCCCAGTCTCCCACCCCACAGCCCTCCAGAGTTACAACCATCTTTCAGTTACAGCGTAGCTACAAGGGTAGTTATAAAGCTGCCCACACATTTGCACTATGTGCAACTCAGATGATATATCCTGTTATAAAAAATGATGAATTTGTGGCCTCTCATTATTGGCGGTCAATCAAAATACACATCTGAGGCAAAAGGGATGTGCATATTTATCAGTAAAAATATGACAGCCAGAGATGTAAGGATGCAGGGAGCAAAAAATGTGAAAGAAAGGAGGAAAGAAAAAATGATTTACCATTTTTAATATAGATCACTAGGACTATTCATTATAGCCACCTGCAGATTTGCATATCCAAGAAGCATGCGTAAAATAACAATCTTTCAAAAATACTGTAATGAAAAATCTTAGAATAAAGATCATCTAAGAATAAAGATCAGCTGGAATGCACTTGCTGGCATCAAGCAAAAATAATTATTCAGCCCAAATCCTTGTTGCCTTGCATTTCACTTCAAATTATTTAATTCAACAATCTCTTTCCACTAAGCTTTTCATAAATAATTTAAGGGTTAATAATCTCATTTCTCAAGTTGGGTTTGAGGAGTCTGTGCACTGAGTCCTAGCTTAGCTCCTCTTCATCTTCAAGTTTTCCTCATCCTTGAAAACATACTATGAACAAAAAACTCCAAGACACTTATGCCTGGAAAGACATGGGAAGTTGAGGAACTAACAGTCCATGCATCCATTGACAGTCCCTGTCAATTACTACACTATCTTCCTGGGTACATCAGCTTTGGGACCTTACCGCTCAAACGATATGATGTGATTTGAAAAAAAAAAACAATTCAGAAGAAAGAGAGCTGAATGGACTGCTTTCAAAAACATCCCTGCCAAATACAGTTTTAGACCAAAGGGGCAGAACTGCATCAGAGCAACAACCCTTTTTTCAGGCACAAAACCTAAAGTAATGATGATACAAATATTTAAAATCCTCCTCATATGCAGACTTAACAATTACTGCAGCAGAGCAAAGGGCACCCACGAATAGAAAAGTATGACTTCAAAACTCAGTCTGACCCAGCAGCATCATTCACAGACTATGTCATTAGCTCCACAAATTGGCTGACTTGTGTCTGGGTGTTGGTCTCCTCCTGCTGTTCACAGCCTCCTCCTCCTCCCTGTCACAGGATGCCTCATCTCCTTGAGATTCCCTCCCGCCGCCTCTCCTCTGCCAAATTGGCTTGAAATTGTCTCTGTGGCCCATGCTGAAAGCTGCCTGCACCACATCAGACACGTTGTTATCCCATAGGCAGCTGTACTACAAACCAAGCTCTGGCAGTTTTGCTATAGTAGATTTGAAAATGGATGCATTTGTAATAAAGCCAAACACAAAACCTAACAAGAAAGTTTTGCTGAAATAGCCCTGTTCTGCAGGGCTCTACATAAAGCAATATCTCTTCAAGATGCTGAATATTTCCATAAATAATTTCTACATTGTCAGAGACCTTTAACAAGAATTCTATGATTTTTTTTTCTGATGTGTCCACTCTGCTCGTTTTATTGCTTCTTCCTTTCTGCTAAATCATTTCACTTTATTGCTTCCCCTTTTTTTGAAGATCCTCTTTTTTTCTACCATCTTCTTGAATATCTTAGTTATTTGGAGACATGAACTGCAGGTTACTGTCACCTTACACACTTCGTACATTCAGGTCACAAGTCTGGGCATGGCCTTCTACAATGCTCTAATGTGTATGTTACCATGAAATAGCATTAGTACTTCTTACTCTCAAGAATTTTATGGGACACTCATTTGTACTCAGTGTCACTTCCTCTTTTATCAAAAAATCAGTCAAATCTGTTTCTTAGCAACAGATTTATCAGAATAGAATTACATGGCAATCCAAACACTCTCAAGAAGGAACTGCTAAAAGAATCTGTTAATATGGCCCTATTTCTAGCCATTAGAGGTAAATATTATAATACAGAATACAATTCTGCATTATAATGCTTTGTAATTCTACCTGCATCTGATGATCACTAGTGATCACTGGTACTGACTGAAGTAGAAAACTATATAAACTATCCTAATTAGGGTATCTCTGAGTTGATCTGTAAAAACAGTCTTCTTGTCTTCAGACAAGAATAAAATAAAATAAAACGAACTGTATACAGCCACAATATTCTTGCACTGGACTGGATTCAAAATCGGAGCCTGTAGTGGTCACATACAAATGTGTCTCAGAGAAGGAGACTGCAAAAGGCAGACACGTGCGCTTCTCACACACACTAGAAATGCATGCCCTTACTTCATGCACATCAGTATTACACATCCAAGTATCAGAATTCACTGCAGAAACACAGTCAATTAACGGTTGCTGCTCCAGGGTCAACACATTTATACAACAATTTCAATAAACTGAAAATTCTTAATTTTCACAATCTTTACAAAAGCACATTTTCTCTGAAGATTTTTTGACTGCTTAGTCATTTTATAATATAAGGATTTTCAAGGCTTTGTTTTTTTTTAAGAAAATGTAATACGCTAAGCACCAACTAACTAGTTTATCAAAAACGCAAACAAAATCAAATGTCAGGATGGGATAAAAAGAGTGAAATGAAATATAAAGCTTGCAGTTCTATAAACAGAAAAAAATGAAACAGGAATAGCATGAGCCTAATTTTCTTCATCTGAATGTCAACTGAGAGCAATTTATTAAGTTCACAATAGTGCAAAATCCACATGAATGACAGTGGAATCAGGATCACTGTCTTTGTATTAAGAATGATGAAATCCTTTTTGGCAAAGTCTTGTTCTGCTGTGGTATTTAGTTCTGTCACTGAAAGGCAGTCTCACTAATATATAGTTGCATATGAATTATGTTAGGAATGGGTTAAAGTAATAGATATGTATCATTCCCAAGAGGCAATGCCAAAAAGGTAATTGCCCGTATTTATATCATTATGTTATAGAGAGTGACAGTTTAATGCCCTCCTAATGGTTAACTGAAAATCTATAAAATCCATTTCTCTTTCTTGCCGAGAAATTAATATAGGACCAAAATCTGAAATTCTGACTCTGGTCATGCTCAAAACAAATTCCCGCAGAAGTCAGTGGGATTTTTGCCAGGGAGAGGATTAATGACAGGACAATTTGCCGGGTGCTACCAGAGAAGTAAATGCAAACTAGCTAGGTCATCATAATGGTCATAATAGCTGGGGCTATTAAATCGAGCAAGACTCTGATCTTCCTCCTTTCACAGATGCAGTCACGGGGTTTGCAGCGGAGGGATGGATGCGCAGGGGCTGCAGCGCTGCAAGGCTGGGCGCCCAGCTTCCCCTGCACTGCGGCCATCCCTCCTCCTCCTCAAGGGCACTGCCACATCCTCATTATTGCAAAAAAATGCTAAAGCCACCCATGATATCTATGCCCCTACAGCACAGAAGTGTGCCTGGAAACAGGTTGATCCGGGGGAAACAAAAATGTATTTAAAAAATACACAGTTCATTGACTGAGTCATTTGGATGCTTTTGTTCTCCAGTGTACCTTCCCAAAGGTTCAGAATTCGGTTTAAGAAGATAGTATCATTTCTTACTTTACCAACAAGTCCCCTTATGTTTTCATGGCATGATAGCAAAACCAAAGGAATGGAGATATTACAACTTGACACAGCTCAATTATCCAAACAGTGTACACAATGATGGAAAAATTAAACCCTGAACTACAAAGAAGCTTGTAAGATGCTAACTAACTCATCCATCTAAAATTTCATGAGGAAGTAAGGATAACATAAGTACTTGTTACAGCTGTCATTTTAACAAAGAAAATTAACTTCAAGAATAAGACTACAACACAATTCTGACACTTTGTATCACCACTAAGGCTATCTGGCCCCAATTTGATTTCAAATGGCAAAGTAAAGAATGCTAAAAAAAGTAATTAATACTCACAACCAGGAATATATCTTAAAATGTTTAATTAAAATACATACACTTAGCAAGCACCATCACTTGTAAAATAGAGATCAATATACTACTAAATAATAATTCAGACACCCGAATATTGAGGCTTTGGATTTAAAACAAATTAGCTCTGTTGAATTAAACTCACTAAATCAGGTTCAAAATCAAATTTCGATGTATATATCATATATAAACTTACTCAGTATTAGTCATTACTGTTAGTAACATATTACTAAAACTGTAATATGTAGCACAACTTTACACTCACATAATTTCCTAAACGATTGTTTCATAGAAGATGCAAAACTATAAATACAAATCTTATACAGAATCTGTCTATTGTGGACAAACCTCCCCCCATTCTCCCCCAAAAAAGAAAAAAAATCTCTTACAATTTTGAAATTAAAATTACTTTCTTCATTTTGCTGACACTTCCATTTTGTGCTAAATGTCTGTCAAGAACTAAGCTGTTTACTCCAATAGATGTTCACAGAGACTGAATTTTAAGCTTTAAGATTTAGCATTCCTGAATAGCTGGGAGAACTAGTACTAAGGAATGGAAAATATTTAAGTTAGTTTGATGTGAATTGGTTAAGGGATCTGACTCATACCTTTCTCAGTCTCTACTGGTTTGAGTTCCTCATGGTTTTGCATCCCATGCAGACATTCACTGCTCTTTATATTGATCTGTTATCATTTTACTGTCACATGGCACAAAACATAAATGCAATATAAAAGAAAGATATGGGAGAATCATAATGTGTATGAGTGGTGCAGATGGAATTCTGATCTGTAGGTAGCAACAACAAAAATTTTCAGGTTGGTAAAATAAAAGCAGTTAAATATTCTTTAGAGACGACTTCTATGTTTTATGCAAATAGCCCTCCCTAGACTCCTGAAGCAGAGAAAATTACTTGAGTAAGAGAAAGCTGTGACTTCAGGCAGAACCCCACATGCAAGCACAATTTCTGGTGTCAGTAAGTGTAGCGATGACAAAAATCTCAGATGAATAAACACACCTGATTTATTTTATGGGGGATACGGTGTTGCACTGTATCTTTGGTCAGAGCCAGGGCTCTGGGGTAAGTAAGCAAGCCAGCATCTGCACAGGTTCTTTGCATCGTCTTTGCAACATGCAGATGGCATTCTTTACAAATGCAGTGAATTAAAGTTACACTTATATTCCATAAACAAATAAATCTTACAGTAGCCTGATTCACAGCACCTGAGGCAGGCCTGGGTGCCTCCAAATGGGGGTTAGGGAGAAGCCCTCTGAAATCTTTCTGAATTTCTTCCCTCCTCACAGAGACAATCAAATCCTTTGTAATGACAGGATAACTCAGCTTTCCTTGCCATCAATCCTCAGCATCTCTACTCAGTCTGCCAAAGGTTGCCCTTTCCTGGCATGAGTATCTGTCCCCTGGCAATCACTGTACAAACTGTTAGTTTGTGGGCTATCTACAAGTTATCTTGTGTTACAGAAGCTCTCAGATTGGGCAAAGTTCCGACCAGAACCCAGGAGTAAAAGGAAGGGCTGGAGCTCTACAGTTAGGAGCATGATCTCCTAGACCCAGTGCTATGACCTCCAAACTAGTGTAACGACACCACCTGGATCTCAGTGGATTCTACTTTATGAGCAATAGGTTTATATGTATATTTGGACTCCAGCTGAATATGAAAAAGCAGTAGGTAACAGAAAGTGGTCATCCTCTTCAGAAAGGAAAAAGTTATGATACATTTTTTCCATTCTCTTCAAGAACACATGGAACTTCTTTTTTATTATTATTATTTTTAATTGAAAAATAACTAAGAGTGATAAAAAGTGATTCTTTATCCGGTAAGAAACTACGCTAACTCTCAAGGGAAAACTAATAGTGACATATTGGAAAGGATATCTTTCAATACCACACTGCAAGCAGAAAGTTGTCCTCAAAGCCTTCTGCTTCAAAACACATACCTCACATGCTTACAGGTTATTTCAGGGAGGAAACATTCAGGTAATTCATAGTGAACTTACTTGGCTTTGATACATATTCTCTTGGGCAAACTAATATGGAGTACATGATTCAGGCTCTATTTAAAAACCATCACACACACTGAATATTTAATAATATCAGAGTTAATGCTTATAGAGCAGAAACCTTTGTAAACCCATCAGGAACTGAGACATCACTGGGTTACTTGCTACCCAGGAGATGGACTTCACCAAGGTAGGCAGACACTTCTACTACTGCACAGTCAGTATCCCAGACTACCATGAAATTATTTCAGGCTTATAAAACATATAACTGAGAGAGGAACTGTCTTCCTTTTCCTGGCATGTAATCACCTGATATTAATAGAAAAATCAGAGTAGGGTCAATCATGAAGAAATCAATTTCTTTTTCCCTCAGACTTTTAATTTTCTTCTAATATTTAGAGAAAGATATAGTGATTTTTATATTCTGAATGACAACAGAATTTCATGTAAATGTTTTTATCCTGCAAAATACAGACTTGTCAAGACTGTACATTTTGTTCCAGTGTTCACAGTCAGCTGTATGGGTACCTGCAGCCCTGGACTTTCTTATGAATCTTAAAAGACATTTAATAGAGGTGAAGCAAAGTACCCTTTCTTTTTAGGACTCTATGCATTCAATGGCTACATTTCCACTGTGAATTTCTGATGTGCTTAGCCATATAGACCATCACTCTACACCCTCTGTGGCAGGAAAGTGTGAGACAACCAACGCGCTCTGACCTAAGCCTCTGGAAAGACCCCATCAGGGAACAGGAGAAAAAAAAAGAGAGAAAACAAATCAAAAAACAACAACAAAAAAGTAGTTCTGTAGCACACATCTTTACAAACCACAAGAGGATCTCTGTTTTAGAGAGCAAGGTCTGTTCCAGGATTTGTAGGGGAGTAAAGACATTATGAAAACCCAGCACGGCTCTGAGCTAAAGAACTACTCAGACCTTGTGCAAGGCCTGATATAGCACCAGTTGTTTTACTGGACTGTACCCCTGAGATAGGAATGAAGCATCATTGACTTCAACGCTTTATGCACAGTGCACTTGTGCTAAAACCCTTGCATGGGAAAGGGAGGTGACTCTTTAGTGGGATAACACTAGTCATCAGGAAGCTGCATTAGTTAGTTGCCCACCTAGTCTCAAAGAGATCCACTAGTTTCTCTTTTCTTCCTTCCTATACGTAATATTAGCTATTAAGCAAGTTATGGAGGAAATATAATCCGTGGTGTCATCAATATAGAATTCCCAGTACATTTTCGCATATTTTCACTTTGTTTATCTCTGTTGAGATGGCACCATTGCTAGAATATCCTGTTGAATCCTCTGCTTGATTTGGATGTGTAAACAGAATGGCACTTTCATGAGGTAAAAAAACCGCACAGGTACAGAAAAGGCACTGTAAAATCTGTATTCAAATATAGTCCAAGCTATCATTTTGGATTTTGGATTTTACTGATTACACTTGTCACGTATATATATTCTGTATCAGGAATGATACCTGAAGTCTGCCATCTGAAGCCAAGACAAAATAATGACATTATCAGGACTGAGAGAATAAACTGTGAACTCTCAAACTGCAGTAGAGAAGCAAATGGCGTAAAGGGAACAAGTGGATTATAAGCTACTCTTTTTTAATTACCAAAGCAAGCCATTCATGCCAAAGACAGTCTCACCTTGTGCACCAAACAAAAACTAATCCAAAATCATGTACTCTTTCAAGTACACCTTTCTGTTCTTGATATTAGCTTTATTCTATTGTCACAAACTCTGAATTGCAATTTTCTGTTTAGAGTAATCAGTAATCATAGTTTTGTGACAAATCATAATTTTATGATTCCTCATGAAACTGTAATGTCCAATAACCTGTTAATTTTGTTCCTTGAACCAGATTAGAAACATAATGTAGAAAGAAATGTCAACTGCTTAATCTGAAGGGTGTTACTTAAATTCATTCACATTTAAAATAGTAACTGAATCCTAAAGTAATCTATGAAATTAACTTTTTATTCTTGCAATATGTTACTGAAGAAATTGGAAATACTAATCACAGTCTCTTAATATACAAATACCTGCGCTTTTTAAAGCACCTGTTCCTGATTTGTATTTATCTCTTTTCTTAAAAAGGAAAAAAAAAATAAAGGCTTTATTTTTACAGGAATTTTTAAAGTTTCAATTCGTATTATTCAAAATAAAACTATTATTGTTTTTCCACACTGATTTTGAATATTAAAATCAAAAACATTTTAAATCTCTCTGTTACTTTTAATATTGTTTGCTTCCTAATCATGGGAAGTGTCTCAGTTGCATTTTTCATTCTCCTTAAATAATTTGCCTTGAACTCCTGTTAGACTGCAAATCCTATATTAAAGTATTCAATACACTCTCAGCTCTACAAAAAATATTCCATACATCCCATTTCCAACACAATTTATCTTAAGTCAATTTGAAAGCTCTTGTATCAAACTTGTTTCATAACCTGAAGATCCTCTAAATTGTCAATAACACATTTTACATGAGAGAGAGAAAAGCATCTGTGCAAAATATGCTATGTGACATCACTGCTGTGCCAAATATATGAAAAATTAGAAGTTCACAACGGACTTATAAAACAGATTTACTTAAATCCTCAGAGATGCTCTGTTCTCTCAGAATGGAAAAAAAACAAGCAAGAGAACATATAATGCAATACCCACATGTGTTAAATTCCAAATACAGCAATCAAATCCATGGGAAAATAAGGGCAAAAAAGGAAAAAACAAGAAAAAAAACAACACAAACAAACGAAAAACCCACTTGCACATAAGTTGCAACATAACTGTTTCAACATTGATAATACAATTGGTTTATTAAAGAAAAAAAAAAAAGAAAAAAAAACAGCCCAGCAAACAAAAGTCCCAAAACAAAACACATCTTCAAATCACAGCATTTTTTTTTTCTCAAAAATTTGAAAAACCAACTTAATCTGCTCTTATATCCAACCAGCAAATCTTTTCTACTTAAAGTTCTGGTTGTATGAAGAAGGCCTCGAAATATAAAAATTGCTGTTTTACATCCAAAAGTTCAAAAAATAGTCATTTGATTGGGATACATGTATACCTGATTGAATGTACACATTAGACATATATTAGTTAATTTAAATAGAAAAATTTATCCCTCAAAGTGTGTGTGCAGGTTGGGGGAGGGAGGTAAGCAAGAAGTAGTTAAATAGTAATTAAAATAGTGAATAATAACAAATAGTAATAGGTTAAATAGTGGTTAAATAGTTTTATGCCATTCAAGATGACATTAAAGTATATAAAAATCAAGGAAGTTGAGTCTAACTGTTTCTTATGAAGCAAAAGCAACAACAGACAGATTTTTAATAATTGATAGCAGATGAAAAATTGTGATTGGCAAATTCTCCAGTACATTGCACATCACTAACAAAATACGAGACATGAGCAATTTGCAGGGATTGAAAGACATCATGATAATGACTTAATAAGACTTTATCGTCCTGTTGAAAAGAAGTACCAAGCTATCAAGTACACTTGTTTGTAAGTGTAGATTGTCTAAACTATTATAGCAGTACTTAGAAATAGAAACTACAATTGCCAATAATTTAGGAGAAATATAAAAAACAGTTTTAACAGGAAAAGTTAGAGAAGACAGAGAGGGAGCTAACATATGCTGATGGATTACCACAAATTCTCTTCTTTTTTCTCTCTTTTTTAAGGATGTTACATTAGAATGAACTTTCATGCTATCATGTTGAATATTTTTTCAACATGAGAAAAAATAGACATTTACACAGCACTTTTAAGTTCTACACTTTGATGCAAACAGCATGGTCCTCTCAGTGTTTCTAAGATGAAACTAAGTTGAGAAAGAGCAAAAGTATGGTACTTTGAGGACTCTGAATCACAGAGGAAGAAATTTCAAGTGCATTTACCAAAGCCTAATGTTTCAGGTTTGCTTAGTGGCATGGCAGCTCACTTCTGCTCAAACACTAGTAATCCAGTAATATCAGTGCAATAGTTGTCTAAAAATATTCTGGAGAAAGAAATTCTATTTTGTGCACATGCCCAAGGAGTGAGCCCTATACTACTCACACCAAGGAAAAATCAAAACCATCAAGAAAGAAAAGCATGACTTCATCCACTGCTTTCTTGGAGATCAACTAATTATCTTGAATCCTACATGGTAGTTATTGCCATTGCAGCCAAGCAGAGAAGCTTCAGTAAAAATGTGTATTTTAGGAGGGGAGCATTTTATTTAAAATTGAGCCATAATGTGCTTAGTAACACTGCTGCGAGTTGCTGCCTCTAGGGAACCCAGGGGATTGCCCTCTTTGAAATGAAAGCGGTTGGGCTCAGTCTTGTCTGTGACTCTGCTCCAGGCCAAGGCACGTGCCTACCCACCACGCTTATTCCTTGCAGCTGCAAAAATATATATAATCCTGGAAGGATGCTATCAGCTGTTATTAACATTAAAAGCAGATTGCATGTCCATATCAAAGAAATAGACACCCTAATGTGGATGCTTTTAGTGTATCTTTTATGATGAATGGCTGAATTTCTGAGGAAAAAAAAAGAACAAGATAATTAATGTCCAAATACGAATACCTTCCAGTTAATTTTGATGTTTGATTAAAAGACTGCAACTTCTTCTACAGAAATGTGATGATTCAACTTATACACTTGAATAAGAAAACAGCTGCATCTACTTCCCCTTAGTGAATCCACTTCTATGTTCACAGCAAATTATATCTAAATGACCAAAAGGAAACAGAAAAAAAATAGAAATCATCTCCAAAATTTGGGCATGGCCACTTCAACAAAAGTGAGACAATGAAATGAGCAGTGAAACATGTGAAATACACAATGTCAGTGTTCCCTCTGCTCCCTATAATGCTGTATTGGAAGTCTGCAACAGTTCCAATCATCCACGATACCTTGCTGCAAAGATCGGATGGCTAAATCTGACATAATGTGGGACTGCATTATAAGCTATGGGTGTCATTAGGCCAGCCCAGAACCACAGCAAAGCCCTTCCAAGGGGTATTCATAGACCTGAGTAAAACCTTTAAAATGCACATTGGTACTCTATGCAAGAGAGCTCACAGCACATGAAAAAGGAGGGCATATGATGCTTTCAAGAGCAGAAGAGAAAGAAAGACAAAACAATTGAAATTCCAATAGAAGATAAAACAGCAAGGGAACTATGAGGAAGAAGAAGAAAGTACTAAAAAAGAAAGAAGTTTTAGAAAAGTTTTTAAGTTTTTTTTTTTGAAATGAACTTGAATAAAATACTTCACTTCCCCAAATTATACGTTACTTTCAAATTCCGCCAATTTTTATTATGCAACAGAAAATGGAAGTCTGAATTTAAAAGGTGCAGAAATAAAACATTTCTTCTTCACTTGATAACCATTTCCAACTTTATAAACCATTTGCAACCTTTTAAACATCTGAATAGCTGCAATCAAGCACTGATGACAATTAACAGTCAATTCTTGACAATTAATAGTCAGCACGTCACAGATGGCCAAATTGGACTGTTGCATGAATGTTGCTGTGGGCAGAAGCAAGAGGAAGGTATAAGTCACTCTTGCATGGCAAATTTCATAAGCCTTTTGATCTTTGAAGAGCTGTTTTTAGAAAATATCTGTGCCATAGGATATTTTTTTTGGTCCTTCTACTCACAGTCAAAAATCCTGCAAGAAATATCTGAAGTGGTCCAGCTGATAGAGTGGGGGGAAAAGCTTGCTGAGCACCTTGCATGGGTTGAGATACTCAGACACCCTCTTGCTAGAAAAGATGTTGGCCTCAAGGCCTTCCCATGAGAAAAGCCTACAGGCAGAGCAGCACCGATCGCTGCCTTATGGCTATGACGCCACATGCCACGTAGGCCTGGCCTGTGGTCAACCTCCTCTGAATT